>RXPK01000153.1:0-365939 GCA_004143645.1 Protaetia brevitarsis | reverse complement strand
TATCTAAATAAGTAGTGGTTCATGGTGAATAATTTAAATACAGGTAAGATTTTTGTTATTATTAGATCTATAACTGTATTTTATTTTTTTTACTCTTAGTCACACATAACCACAATGAGTAGACCAATTTTACATCATGGCGTCTGTGGAGGGAACATACGAGGCAGAGATAGGAGGTAAATTTGCTTGCTCCAACTCACTCTTCTTCACCGAAATTGTTGCAATTTGAATAATATCGAGAAGTAGAATCCTGACGAGTAAGTACATTTCCTTAGGCTTATTTTTTTTGGGGTTACAACAATTACACTGGTGCAGGTTTTATCTTTCTTAGATGTGTAAAGAAGGAATTTTCTATATTATTTTATTTACGAGCCAGTGTAGAGAGTGTTGCCCCAACAACTAGATTTCTTATATTTTATGCTTATTAGTATTAGTGGTAAGCATAATCAAATCGGGAAAGGCAACCATTCGTTTATTGACTGTCATTCAAGAACTCGATTATGGTTCATCCAATTATAATGAGTGAACAATGTAATTCAGCGAATCGTTCACAATCGATTATTTATAATGTCATTCAATCAATAAGATAACAGGTAGTTTTATATTGGAAGGCTTTTCATAATAATCAAATGATTTCATAATCAATTATTTGTAATACATATTTAAAGCGAACCATTAGATTATTGATAATTATTCATGAACTCAATTATGACATTTGGCTTATGAATGATCATCCGGTTATAATGACTGAGCGATGTGATCAAGTGAATTGTTTTCAAGTAATTATTGACGATGTCATTTAATCAATGGGAAGGTACAGACAGCTTTATATTGGAGGGCTTAATAATAATGTGTGATCGATGTCATCGAGCAAATCTTTTACGATTGATTATTTATGATGTCATTCAATTGATGAGATAATACAGAGTTTTATATTGATGTGCTTTTCATAATAATTGAATGATTTCATAATCAATTATTCATAATTCATATTTAAAGGGCCTTTATTTTAAGTCAAATATTTTGCAACATCAAAAAGAAAGAAGTATGTTCTTATGACTGCGAAATGTTTAATTTTTATAATCATGGCCTAATCTGTTCCATTTAAGGAAAATATTTTCAACTTTATAGCACCTCCAGTATACAGGGTGTTGCTTCCAACTTTTTTATTTTAAACGGATTGGTGCAATTTTTATCGGTTTAATGAATTTACCGAGTCATTTGCAACTAGTTTGTATGAAGGTTCCCAATCGCTGAGCGCAACCGTTTCTGAGATATTTTCATTTTTGTTGAATATTTGATGTGGTCTTTTGAATAAAATTAAATAGTTCAAGAGATATCAGATATTTAGTGGTTCTACTAATGTCGACATAAGTACTAGAATCTAGGTATAAGATGTTATAGCAATAATCATAAACAGGGTGTTCAAAATCGCATCTCCAGTGTGGATACTTTAAGCTATCAAAACTTTTTTCTTTCTAATGGAACATGACATTTCTTACTACAGCATTGAATGCAGCATAAACTCTACATAGATTGATATTAGGTTTTGGTATACTTATTTTTGATAGGTTTTAAAATATTAGCATTTTGCGTTGAATGTTCCCAATTTCCAAGTTTCACGTGAATAAAATATTTTTTTTCTAAAACACTGTATATTATTTATTAGAACGTCGCGTTATCTATTTTTGCATTGTTTGGTTTCTATAGTTGTGTTTTTCTATAGTTGCTATACAGGTGACGCATTAGTGTGTGGAAGCTCGATATATCTGACATTATAAAAGCTATCAAAAAAAAATAATAAGGAAAGGGATAGATATTAAGCTTCATATTTTAAAATTATGTACACGTATACAGGGTGTTTTATAAAGTAGTGCCAGACCTAACTTATATTTTTTTAAATGGAATGTTAGACTTTTTCTTGTTTCTTTTTAATTTGTAATCAAAAAGTAATAATTTTGCAAGCCTCCTCATAATAGCGGTTGCCATATCTATTCCGACTGTTAAAAAGTTAAATTGAGGTGTATTAAGAGGGTTAGTTCCGGTAAGAAAAAAATTATACCACTTTTTTGGCACCCTTATTTGATTTCGCTATGTCTTCTATTTTTGCTGGTTTGAGCATTTAAGAAAATAAATATTTCTTGTATTGAAAGAAAGTCAAAACTCGGGTCATTAATTCTCTCATTAAACTTAAATGGAACACCCTATATTTTTTATGATGTTTCCATAGATATTTATCGGCTCTTTCATTTTTGTTTACCATTCTCTATACGTGATCAAATTACCACAGTGTCTTTTTTATAATTAAGGTGTTAATCCTCCATTAAACAAAGGAATTGGTGTTAATGATCCGTCAGATAATGAACGATTGATTTTAATGATTCTTTAGATGTTACATTATAATATGTATCTTAATTAAATCTCCATTAACATGACATTCAAAATAACCTATATGCTCAAACAGACTGACAATTGACAGAAAATCGTACAACATCAATTTAACAAAATGACAGAATGGAACGGCTTTGTAGGTTAGATTTTTGCTTGTAAACAAATTCAAATAGTTTTAGTTAAAATTTCACCCACCTATGCGACACCACGAATTTCTTTGGGCGCCATGTTTGAAACGCATGTTACCGGCGATGTGAAACTACAAGATATACATACATACTGTGGCCAAACTGTTCAATTCATCAAGCAGGTCGTAGTCAAAATAATAGTAATGACGGGCACAGCTGTTATCAGCCAGGTTTATGTCAAAACTACTCAACAAGATAACTATGCACTTTAAATAACCAATCAAAAATGAAATACAGCTTTATATAGCATAATAATTCGATTTTTACGAAGCAAACAGATTAATTTTGGGCAATATTAATTTCAGTGCTTGTCAATATGACGTTTATCAAGTGATCTAAATTTAAATTGACATTTTGCTGTCAAAATCTTGACAACCGTATTAATTATTAAATTAGATAAGATTTTCTAAATATTTTTTCTAGGGCAAAAAATCTAATACAAATGTCATGGATTAGGTCATTTACAGCGCTCGAGTTCTTCAGAATTCTGAATTCTCATGGTGTATGTAAATAACTATTACATTCACGGATTAAATTAGTGGCATGGCAGCCGAAGTTTGAATCAATACTCAATTTTTTCAATTATAAGCTTTCGCAATTAGTTTATTACTTCCTCAGAGAATCAACTACAAAGAGATTACAACCAACTAATGTGTAAATATTATAAAGTAAGTGAAAAAGAACTTACAGTTATTTGGGTAACGTCGGAGATAAATAATCAAATCATACCAATTTATTGGCATCACTTCAATACATTCATATTTGGAACATATATGCCAAAAAGACTAAATCACCGTAAAGGTGCTCTTCCTTTAGCCTCAATTCCAATGTTTATGGTTTTGGCCAGAAGTATAACACATGAATTGACGCACGTCAAATTTATCTTTCCTTTTCTATCACTCAAGTCTTCTTCGTTGATGTTAAAACCATACAGCTTGAGGTTTACTTTGAGATTATAAAACATAAACATTGTGAACAATACAACATGTTAAAAGCCGAAATTTAAAATTATGAAATGTAATTAATTTAACTTTACTGAATTATGATTTTATAATTCAGTACTAACTGGTGTTTAACTAAATTTATTTATTACTTTAAATTATAACATACAATTAGTATAATTATTAAGTAACAAAACTGCATCTCTCAATTCTTCTATGGTATGCATGCGGTTTCCATAGATCTTATTTTTTAGATAGATCCCATTTTAGATGGGGTTAGATCAGGCGATCTTGGTTACCATCTTTGTGCTCTAACGACCCTGTCAGCAAAAAACTGTTGAAGATATTGGCAGGTTTGTCGAGCAGTATGTGCTGGATCATTATCGTGCTGAAAATAACCTGCTTCAAGCTCATTTTCTTGTAACTCTGCAATAAACAATTCCAACATCTGTTTGTATCGTTGGACTGTTACAGTTACCTCGAAGAAAATTGGCCCTATTATTCGTTGCCTGGACATAGAAACAACAACAACTCCAACTTTTATGGGTTGCATTTGCATTTCTCGAAATCGTGTGAATTTTCTGCGGACCAGATACGATAGTTTTGTGAATTGATATAGCCTGTTAGATAAAACCAGGCTTCATCCGAGAAAAAATGGTTTGTCATTTTTCAGTCATCGTCCCTTAACTTGTTATTAAACCAATGACAATATTCCAATCGCCTATCGTGGTCTAATGGTAATAATTCCTGTACCATAGAAACTTTATAGGGATGAAAATGTAACTTTCTTTTGACAGCTCATTGCGCTGAAGTGTATGATAAGCCTATAAAATTAAAAAATGTAATATTTCGCTTAATGTTAATATTAATTTTTTACCTGTTTGTTGAGCTAATTACCACAGCTAAATTCCCTTATTTTCTTACAGTATTCAGAAATACTATTGTTGGTGATGTTAGATGTAAATATAAACGGTTTGAAAAAAATTATGAGATAAATAATCGAAAGATACTATAACACAAACGCCAATGTCGCTAAATGTCAAGAAAATTCATTTAATGTATGAAATTTGTGTGTAGCTAACTTCGCTCATTAAATTGGTAATAAGTATAGATAAATTTTTCCGGAAAACAGTTTTTTTTTTTCTTACGACAATCATTTTGAATCCCATAGTACCTCCCTTCTTTTTCAAATATGTTGACGATCTCATCACTTCAGTTCCTGAGTCGATAATTGAGTCAACATTGGATATTTTCAATAGTTTTCATAACAAAATTCAATTTACTGTTGAACGGGAGAAAAGCAATCGTGTCATCAAATTATTATATTGGATTGGTATACCAAACCAACATTTTCTGGGAGATACATCAACTTTTATTCTAATCATCCCTTCAACCCGAAGTTAAACACTCTTAAAGCTATAAAAAACAGAGTGTTGAATATAGCACACCCTCAATTTCACACTGCTAACTTGAACAAATTGTCAGATGGTAAACCAACCTCTTTCTGAGGAAAGATATTACAGATTCCCATTTATTCCCGCCGTAACCTCCAAGATTGCTGGCTGTTTCAAAAATCTACCGGTCATCCTTGGCAAGTACAACTTACATTCGTTGGGTAAACTGTTTTGTAAATATAAAGACCCCATACCGTTTCTTTTGAGGTCTGATGTACATTCCATTCCTTGCTCTCAATGTGAGTCCATTTGTATTTGGACAGACCTCACAATATCTCAAAAATAGTTAGACGACATATGAACGATAGTAAGAATTTTTTTAACACTGGCAGTCAGTTAGCCCTGGTAGCTCATTATGGTGACACAGGACATCTTTTCAACTTTGATGAAGAGACTGTTTTTTTGGAGATGTATTATATTGCCATTAATAAAAATAGCATTAATTTTCGTTGTGATATTAATAATTTAATTTGATGATGATTTGTTTGTAGCCGTTAATGCTATTTTTAAGTTTTTTTCTTTTTTCGTGAGTTAGCGGCTGGTTTCTATATGATGAATTAATTTTTTTTAAACAATCAAACTCTTCATTTTACGTTTCGACAAACTTTATTACTGTTGTCTTCCTCAGAAAATTGTTTATTATAACTTATTTTTTTTTATACATTTAGGGACAATCACACTGACATTTTAAAACTTATTTAAAAATTACATTTTTATTAAAATTACTGAAACAATTGTTAGTCAAGTTACAAAATACTGTGAACTGAACATTTTAAATTCAAACTGCCTAATTTATAACAATAATTTAAGCAACATTTATTCATATTTATTTGAAATTGATAGAAAATTACATAATAAATAATATTAACCTACATCCTAACATCCGATCATCCTGTACATGGTGTACACCCGGTATTTCACTGACATCCCGTACTTAGTACCTTTTTGTGGTTGCCAACTGCACCTCATAACCTCTCCTGGATATCGCGCCTTTAGTGTCGTATAAATAAATAATTTTAAATTTCGACTTTTAACATGTATTGTTCATGATGTTTATGTTATTTATCTCCGACGTCACTCAAATAACTGTAAGTTCTTTTTTACTTAGTTTATAATATTTACACATTAATTGGTTGTAATCTCTTTGTAGTTGATTCTCTAAGGAAGCAATAAACTAATTGCGAAAGCTTAAAATTGAAAAAATTGAGTATTAATTCAAACCTCGGCTGCCATGCACACTAATTTAACCTGTGAACCTGGCGTTGTAAAGCCACTACTTCTTTTCACATAACTATTACGCTTTACTTTTCAATGATTTATAACCATAATTGTTTAAATAATGACAGTGGTTTTATTGTTTTTTTTTTTTTTTCAGATGACCGAAGAAAACGTAGATATTTCTCATTCTCAAGTAAAAAGGTACGTTTTTATTGTTCAACCTTGAATTTTAAAGAAATGTCTTTATTTTGGTAAATTTTCAGATTGCAGATAACACATCAGTCGTTGAGGGTGAAAAAGTAAGTATTTATTAAAAATTCAATTAAAAATAGAACTAAAAAGGGCAGAAGAATGACGTTATCTTAAGTAAGAAGGTACTGTTATGCTTGTTTTAATGTTTTCCTAAATTTTCAGATGACAGTGGAAGTAACGAAGGTAATAACATAAGACGACGCTTACAGCGACGTGGATTAAATTCAGTGTTAGCTAGTATAAATATTTTAGTGGGAACTAGCGGATATCAGTTTTGGAGTAATTTGTTGGGAAAGATGGCGCCGTAATTGTAGCAAGCTGATATGGTTTGTTTATTCTTTGCAAAAAAATATTGTTTCGATGACGCTCCATTATTGCTATATATTTATTTATAGAAGTTTTTATTGTTTACAGGAACAAAAAACAAAATACAGTAAGTGTTCATAAATATATTATTTTTCAAGTAGCAACACTTCAAATTCTCCAAATGCGTTCGAAGTTATGGTTTATGTTTTTGTTATATTTTTTCTTTCCAGAAATTGTTTTATTTAATAAAATAACAATTTGTTGTTATAATTAATTTTTATAATGTTATATTTTTTTTTTTTAAATAATTAGAAAAAATTAAAAACCAATTCTTTAAATAGTTGGGTCATTATTGAGAATTTGAATAGCGATATGATTAATTTGAGTTTACTATTTGGTTTACATGTATTTTGTTTAGATAGGAAACTTGCAGCTATACCTAACCATCAATATTATTGGGTAAGCCAATTTTACACGGTGGCCACTGTGGGGAAGTCATTGTGGCAATGGATTCATTCGCTCCAGTTGTCAAGGAGTCAAGGTCATGCTATTTCGCCAAAATTGTCACAATTTGAAAAACACCGAAAAGGAGAAGAATCTTTACAAGTAAGCAGCTTTACTTATATCTTATACTTACTACCTTATACAGTGACCGGCATAAATATTGCAACATATGGGACTTTTTTTTATTTTTTATTTAAAATATTCCAAATTTTTCTTGGGGGGATAGGTTGTGCATGTCTAGGAACCCCAAAATTAATTTTGACATGCGTCACATGATCACTAGTATGGCGGTAAATTTAAAAAATATGTCATGAATTTCCAAAAAGTGAGGTTAGATGACAAGATATCCAAAAAAGTTATTTGAAAAGGTTGCTTAGAATTCAATTCTGAGGATATGTGCAAATTTTTGTAAAGATATTTAAAAAAAAATGAAAATCACAATTTTTCCAAATATTGTTTCATTGAATTACATATTTCCATTTTTTACGTTTTTAGCAGCTCAACAGCAGTAATATTTCTAAATCTGGTTGATACTTAAAGAATTTTATCATTTTTTGCATAATTAACACAGCGAAAACGGAAAAGTACGTTTTCGGTACGACAATTGTTGTTGCAAGGGACTGTATATAGTACTAATAAATGAAAGTTCACAAACATTTTCATTCTAAACCACTCAGCAAGCGTTATCTTTATTGAAAATTATAATACTTTTTTTTTGTTTTTTGCATTAAAATGAAAACCTTTAGTCCAAAACTGGTAACACTACATGCGCCCACCGAAGGTATTAAAGTAGATTTTGAAATTAGAGAACAACGAATAATAAATAGTAGGTAAAATAAAAATAATAGTAATTACTCATTTACTAGAAAATTTAAATAATTTACTACATTATTTTGTTGGTTTTATTTTCAAAGCCTACCTTACTTATAAGAAACAGAACGATATATGTGCCTCACAAGTTATTCATTACTCTTAGATATTGTTTAAATGTTTTTGCCTAATAAGTATTCATATCATTAGCTAAAAGTCCCTTATTATTTATTTACTTTTATTGAGTTTCATAGACATTAAACTATTTTTATTTTACCTACTATTTATTATTCCTTGTTCTCTAATTTCAAAACCTACTTTGATACCTTAGATGCGCGCATGTACTCTTATGAGTTATTAGTTTTAGACTAACAGTTTCCACTTCAATGCAGAAAGCAAAAAATACAGTCCCTTGCAACAACAACTGTCATTACGAAAATGTACTTTTCAGTTTTCACTGTGTTAATTATGCAAACATTGACAAAATTGTTTGAGTATCAACCAGATTTAGAAATGTTACTGTAGGTGAGCTGCTAAAAACGAAAAAAATGGAAATATGTAATTCAATTAAACAATATTTGGAAAAATTGTGATTTTTACATTTTTTAAAGTATCTTTACAAAAATTTGCAGACAGCCTCAGAATTGAATTCTAAACAACTTTTTCAAATAACTTTTTTTGGATATCACGTCATCTAACCTCACTTTTTGGAGATTAACATCATATTTTTTAAATTTACCGCCATACTAGTGGTCACGTGACGTGTGTCAAAATAGATTTTGGGGTTCCCAGACATGCACAACCTATCCCCAAAAAAAAGTTTTAGTATATTTTAATAATAAAAAAATTTCCCATATGTTGCAATATTTATGCCGGTCACTGTATATACGGAGGTGGCCAATTAGAATTTTCCCATCATTCTGACTTTTGTAAATAAATATAGAGCAGACAAATTCCAATCTGTTTTATTATAATTAATTTTCTTTTTACTGTTACATCAGGGAAAGCTAAATACAGGGTATTCCATGACGATTTGGACATTAAATGTCTTGGCAACGAATTGTATCACAAAAGCTTAATTTGGTGGATAGATATTATTGGAAACGCCGCATAATATAGCCTGTTTAAATTACCTTTAAAACTTTTAGTTTTCAGTCATATGACATAAATTAAAAAAAAATAAATAAATGGAACATCCTGCATATTTTTGTAGTTTTAGATTCCCTTCGATAAACTAGTTAAATTGATTTATCGCACTTAGTGTCTATTATGATTACCTAGTCTGTTATTGTTGTTGTTAACAAATGAGGTTGGTATTTTATAATCACTTCAAAGATATGTGGTACATTGACAATATAAAAATGTGAATAGTGCACAGTAACAAGCAATTAAAGTTTTAAAGGAGCTGTTCAAATTGATTGCCACCTTCATGAACGCAGCTTGCAAATCTGGACAATAGATCTCTTATCACGTTTCCCAATCATTTCTCGGGTTACAGTTCGACATGCTTCTCGTATTTTATTTTTTAAGTCTTCTAAATCTCTAAGTGATGTCGTATAAATTACACCTTTCAAATATCCACAGAGAAAGTAATCTACTAGGGTCAAAACATCAAACAGGCAGGCCAATGAATAGCACCGTTTCGTCCAATCCACCATTCAGGGAAGATCCTATTTAAGTAATCTCTAACTCCGTAATGAAAATGCGGAGTAGCGCGGTCATGTTGCCACCACCTATGTTTGCCTTTCATTTAAATGGAACATGTGGAAGTAGGATTGGGAGCGTATTTTGCAAAAAGCCCAAATACTTCTCATTGATCAATGTGCCATCATAAAAATATGGACCAATTATATGGTCACTGAATACACCACCCCATACATTCACACTCCCCGATTGCTTGAAATCTGTTTTCTTTTGTCCATGTTGGATTTTCAGAAGACCAATAGTGCCAATTATGATAGTAAACAGTCCGCTATTATTAAATCTTGATTCGTCACTCCATAAAATTTTATCCAATAATGTAGGCTGCCCGACTTATTTAATGTGGTCGTGTACACAGCGCAGTGACTATCAAAACTACTCACCATTTGCACAGGTGCACATTCGGCTGGCGTCGGCTGCTCCAGGTAAATGATTTATTGGAGTGTACAGTTGTAAAACTCTTCGCAATTATACAAATCAGGTAGATCTAAGATTATTTAATATCGAAAGCAAACCTTTAATATTATGGTTTCAACACAGTTTGAATTGAAATATCTGTTTTACAGGTTGAGACCAAGTGACTTTTAAAACTAAAGCTCTTATTTTATGTTTAAAAACAATCAAGTGAATGTATAGATAACCAACCGAGTTGTACTAATTACTTAAATTAAATTTTATTTATTAATTAATTTATTTTTCGAATAGGAAATGTGTTATAAGGTTGAATTAACTAGGCGGATATTTTAGTTAAAGTAAGTATATTCGAAATAACAATGTTTACATGAGAACTACATGACTTTACTTGTATGTGTATTTAACGGTTATATTACAAAAATAAATGTATTGATACTCGTTGCGCCATCTATATTTTAATAACCATAACACTCCCCTTCAAATTAAGATTCCTAATTCTCTTCTTAATTTGTTGAATCTCGGTGTAGCCAATGGTTTTGTAAATATATCAGCGACCTGGTCCTCTGTTGGTATATATTCTATTTGGCATTTTCCTTTCTCTATTTGTTCTTTAACGAAATACAATTTAACTTCGGTATGTTTCAGTCCAATTTCTCTCTTTGCATCTGTCAATAGTTTAATGCAGGGTTGATTATCTTCGTAAATTGTGATTTTAAATTCTGTTTCTTCTATTTCTTCTAATAACGATTTTAGAAATAGACCTTCGGTTATCGCGGTCGTTAAAGAAATGTATTCCGCTTCTGTTGAAGATAAGCGACACATGTTTGCTTCCTGGACGACCAGGATATAGTGCATCCTTTGTATTTGACAATGTATCCCGATGTGGATTTTCGTGTGTTGATATCGTTTGCCCAATCTGCGTCTGCATAAATCAACAATCCTTTATCTTCATTTGGTCTTAGAATCATTTGCGCTTTCTTGCTGTACTTTAAATATTTTATGATGCGTTTGCAATAGTTCCAATGTTCTTGGCTCGGTTTTGCCTGGAATCTACTGAAGTAGTTAACCGCAAAAGCTATGTCTGGTCTTGTTGCATTTGCCAAGTACATTAGACACCCTACTAACTGTCTATAGTCATTAGTTGTTTCTTGTTCTATTTCGCTTCTCAACCTTAGATCTTTTTCTATTGGAGTCTTCTTTCCTTTCGCATCACTCATATTAAATATTGCTATTAGTTGTTCTATATATTTCGCCTGACTTAAAGTTATCATCTTCTTTCCTTGTCTATATCATTTTTATTCCTAGGAAAAACTTCAATTGGCCTAAGACTTGTATTAAAGTTTCAATATTCATTCTTTTAATTCTTTGTTCGAGTTTGAAGTCAATACAATTCATCCACATAATCAGTATGTAACTTCTTATGCCATTTTCTATTTCTTATATAAACAATTATCTGATTTCATTTGCTGGTATCCATGTTTGGTGATAAAAGTCATTTAATACATCTTATTCCACTTCTCTTGACGATTGTTTGAGTCCATAAATAGTCTTTTGTAGTTTACAATCTTATTGTTTTCGGCGAATCCTGGTGGTGGTTTCATATAAACAGTTTCTTTAAGAGATCCATTTAAAAATGCTGTTGTAAAGTCTACATGTCTAATGTTCCATCCTTGAGATACGGCGTAAGTCAATAGTGAGCGAAAAGTTGTCATTCTTGCGACTGGAGAGTAGGTTTCGTCGTAATCAAATCCTTGTCGTTGTGCACACCCTTTTGCCACTAAGCGAGCTTTGTATCTTTCAATTTCTCCATTTTCATCTCTTTTAATTTTGAAAATCCATCTACAGTCTAAAATTCGTCTATCTTTCGGTGGTTCTATGAGCGTCCAAGTTCCATTTTGTTCATGGGCTAGTAATTCATCTTTAATTGCTTTCATCCATTGGTCTCGATCATTTCGGTTCTTTATGTCATCTACTGATTTCGGTACATCCTCCACATACGCCTGTGCGTTTAGTGCTATGACTGTCATCTCATAGTCATCATGCCATGCTGGCGTTTTTCTGTTTCGAGTTTCCTTTGTTTCCAAAATATTGTCCTCTTGTGTTTTCTCAGATTCTTCGTTTCGTTCTTCTCCTTCATTCAAATTTTCTATTACTTCAGATATATCATTTCCATTCTCCAATGTGCTCTGGTCGTAGAAATCTTCGTTTTCAATAAATTTGTTTTCGTCAAATATGATATCCTTACCCAAAATTATTCTTTTATCTGTGGGATGCCATAAACGGTATCCGTTGGGGCAATACCCAATCATGAAACATTTTTGCGTACGTGAATCAAACTTATTTCTATTTAATTCGTTTGGAACATGTAAATAAGCTGCGCAACCGAATGTTCGCAGTTTACTCAGATTTGGTTTTTCATTCAACCATAATTCTGCCGGTACTTTGTTTTTGATTGAATTGTGGGACTTCTGTTTATTATATAAACGCCGCCAATACCGCTTCGGACCACAGAGTTTTATTCAATTTGGAATGTAATAACATGCATCTTGCTTTTTCTAGAATAGTTCTATTCATCCGTTCTGCTACACCATTTTGTGATGGGGTGTAGCGTATAGTACATTCAAATTGAATTCCCTTCTGTTCGAAGTATTCTTTTATCTCGTTTGATAAATATTCTGTCCCATTATCGCATCTGAATCTACTTATTTTTAAATTAAATTGAGATGTTGCTATAGCCTCATATTTTTTTAAAATAGCGTAGTACTTCACTTTTCGAACTGATTGTATACGCTACCGTAAAATGTGTATAGTCATCTATAAAAGTTAACACATATTTCTTTTATCATATGATATAGGATTCACTGGTCCAAATAAATCGCTATGTATCAATTGTAAAGGTCTATTAGCTCTTGTTCTATTTTGATTATGAGGTAATCTGGTTTGTTTTCCCTCTATGCAAAACTCACATACTTTATTGAAAGGATCGTTTTTATCAATTTCTATTCCTGTCACAATATTCTGCAATTGTTTGAGGTATCCGTTGCTAATGTGACCTAATCTTTTATGCCATGTATCTGAACTCACTTTTGTTATACTTAAGTTTGCATTTTCATGATCTGCATTGAAAGTTATCTCATATAGTTTGTTCTTTCTGTGTGCAATTGCAATTATTTTTCCTTGCTTTGAAATAATGCCTTTAGATTCTTTAAAAGTGATTTCATAACCATGCATTTCTAATTTTAAAACTGATAAAAGATTGTATTGTAATCCGGGTACTATTAAAATGTCTTTAATTGTTATGGAATACGTTTTATTATTAACATGTATACTTGTTTCTAGATTACCTTTCTTTGTTGCTGTCATCCATTCTCCTGACTTGGCAACTTTAATTCCTATTGGATCCTCTAAGGGTCGAATATTTACTAAATGCTTTTCATCTTTTACTAGATGTTCAGTCGCTCCTGAATCTAAAATAAAGTTGTATGAGTGCGAATTACCTGTAATCGCAGGAAAACAAAAAGGTTTCTGCTTCGGTGTTTGTATCATCCTCCTTGGCAATGAGAACAGATTTCTCTTTTTCTTTTCTTCTTTCTTGTGTAGTCTTCGGTTTCCTACATTCTGATTTCTTGTGTCCTATAATTCCACAATTGTAGCACTTGAATTTGAAAGGTTCATCCGAATTTGCCTTCTTCTTTCGTTCGTGACTTATGAATGCCGCAGGTAAATTTACATTTGATTGATTTTTCTTGTAATCTGACAGTTTCGTTTGTTCGTCCAACAATCTACTTTTTACAAAGTTCAATGTAAGTTTATCCTGATTCAGAGTTTCCAATGCTGTAACAATCGCATCATATTCTGTCGGTAACGTCAACAACAAATGACAGATAATATCCGTTTCTTCTATGGTTCCACCTGACGATTTTAATTCCCTGATTAATTTATCAAATTTCAAAAAGTGTGTTTCCAACGTTTCTGTTTTGACATTAAATTTCATGCTTAACAATCTCTTCCGTATTAGTAACTGAGTTGAAATGCTTTTCCTCTCAAATGTATTTGATAACGTTGACCATATTTCATATGCAGTATTTTTTTCTTTTATGTACTCCAAATGCGAGTCTGCTATTCTCATTATTATCTGTGATTTACACTTTCTGTCCTTCTTTATAAGATTCCTTTAACTGTTTTTCTTTTTCCTGTCGTACTTTCTCCTCTTCTTTTTCATCTATAACAATCATTATTAACATCACTTCAGTAAATTCTTTTAGTTCCATTTCTTCTAAAAGGATTTCAATTCTGAATTTCCAATTGTTATAATTTGTTCCATCAAAGAGAGGTATTTTATATTTTTCTTCATCCGCCATTTTCTTCTGTACAATTTACGTCTTCTACCAAGTTCTGCTTTTTTAATCACAATGATTTCAATTTCCACTTGAATTCTTTCTAACGTTTGTTCCAGGGGTTCCTGGGCCCATAACCTGTTATAAGGTTGAATTAACTAGGCGGATATTTTAGTTAAAGTAAGTATATTCGAAATAACAATGTTTACATGAGAACTACATGACTTTACTTGTATGTGTATTTAACGGTTATATTACAAAAATAAATGTATTGATACTCGTTGCGCCATCTATATTTTAATAACCATAACAAAATGTATTAAAAAACAAGAAAGTAACATTTCATAAGTTTATTACCTTTAATTTCAATAAATATTATTATTGTAATTACCCACAGGTAAGAAACGCTGTAGAATTTGTGCTCGTAAGAAAATCACATATGTCCTATATATGATTCATTTTGTATTTATTGCGATTTGCAGGACAATTGTATTAAACAGGAATTTTAGTAAACTACATAAATTATTAACCCATTACTAAGACTAAAGCTTTTCTTTGAAGTTTCAATAACCAAATTATAATATATACATTAATTCATTGTATGAATTTCAATCTGCGGCAATTATAAAACTCGGCCGCAATTAGTATGAATCCTTTATGTAAATCCAATGAGTCAAATTTTGCTAATAACCAGCTCATATACTTATATGCTAGAGCAATAATTTTTTAAACCTTTTTCCATATATTTAATTAATTGTTAATTTAAATGATTAACAAAACTACATACTAGGAATGTTTCTAATTTCAGAATTAGAGGGAAATACTTGCAACACAAAATTATTAATAAAATCAGAACAAGTATAATTAAATATGAATACAGTTTAAAAATTTTATAAACTTGAGAGTGGATTAAGTCAAATATTTTTATATTTACATAAATTTTAAAATATAAATATGAAAGAAAAAAAGTGTTTTTCAAAAATTATTGCTCAACTAAACACATCATGTAAGGTAAAGTCAGGTAAGTGTAGTAAAAATTGCATAGTGTGAAGAAAATGTAACACTGTTCACATAATAAGACATTTTGATAAATTTTACACATAGAAGTACGTAATATATGCCCAGTTGTAAGCCTTCAATAGATACGCCTTTTATAATTATCAACGGTTTAGTAGAAAAAAAAAAGAAATTCACTGTCAATACTACACACTTACCCAGCAAAATGGGGCAACTGTGTAATCGTTCCGCATTTTATATATTAATAGCATTATCCTTTAGTTCGGCCAAGAGTGTAATACTAAACTGATGCCTGTTTAATAAGGTATGATATATTCACAAGATATTCAACTTATTACACGTTAGGAGATGCGAACTTTTATTTGTAAAACTAGTATGAAGTCTAGTACTTTAGTATTATAACAAGAGGTCGTCCGTATTTCAGTTTTAAAAATAAATATGGCCAAACTACACACTTGCCCCGGTTACACACTTACCTGACTTTATCTTAGACAGATATATGAGCTCATCATTCAAAAACACTAGGCGTCGTTGGACTACATAGAGGATAAGTGGTAATTATGGTAAACGGCTCAGTTTTGTAATTATTTGTAAAGGGCAAATGCAAATTTAGGAAATACCCATAAAAGTAGGGAAATTATAATTTGGGTATTAAAATTTCAAAAAAAAAAAAACAACTTTATTATCAGTAATGTGATAATTGAAGTACTTTATTAAAATTGTTGTTATAAATCCCTTCATTTAACAAAATCGCTTAAAAGGATTATTGTATGACACTATGCATAACAAATTACAAGTGGGATTAAAGAAATATGGAAGGGTGTGAATATTCTGTGATATAAAAGCCGCTAGTAATAGTGGGCAAATACTAGTTGCAATATTATTTTGTTTATTAGATTTTATATTGCTTATATTTGGAATTAGCATATTTATTTAAATAAATAATATAACCAAGCCAAACATAGTTTATATTTTCTTATGAATAGCAATTTTACAGCATTACTTACATGTAGGTGGGGTCCTGCAATAGTAAATGCTAAATAAATATTATTGAAATCTCCATTTTAAAAAAATAGTAATTATTAAATGCTTACAATAGCTAATATTTATTGAAGCTATATTTTCATGAAATCGTTCTCTGTTGTTTGTTATTTCCTACGTTTTTAAAACAATTAATATGCAAGATTTACTATGAATACCAAACTTTATTTATTTCTGTGTGAGTTAAAGTTTTAACAGTCAATTGAGTCCAAGTTATGAAAGAGATATTTCAATTTAAAGCACGTTCAGATTCAAACCGCAATATACAACATTTACTTGTGATAATAAATAATCAAATTTTTCTACCTGATTTGCATAATTGCCGAGGGTTTTATAACTGTATACCCCAATAAATCATTTACCTGTAACAGCCGAGCGCGCTTCTGTCGAAATGGTGAGTAGTTTTGATTTCACCGCGCTGCAGAGACAACATTAAATAAGTTGGTCAGTCTACATTCTCTTCTATGTGGACGTTCATGTGGGCCATAAATGTACTCTCTGGATTGTTGATTTGCTGACTCCTAGTTCTTCTACCAGGCATTGAATAGAGGCGTGGGAATTTATTTGTAAATAGGTAAGAATATTAATTCTATTTTTGTCGATTTGAACAAGTTTCTTCGAGCGAAACAGAAATTGTTTCGCTTTTCCATTTGGGAAATACCCAGTGCCCAATTTCTGTTAAACATTTTTAAATGTATCTTTACTAAGTGTTAAACGATTAGGATACCGAGCTCTATACAAATTTCTAGCTTTTTTGCAGTCTTTTTTACATTTGCCATAAACATTGAGAATATCAGTATATCCATGCTCATCTGAAAACCAAAACTCGTCTTTTTCGCGCATGGCCCTCAGATACGTCATCACTCGGCTGTCGCCATTGTTGTTGACGTATTTACCAAATTACTATATTTATTTTAACAAGTTTCAGTTTATTTTTAAACCGATTAGAACACTTTATTTAGTTTTTATTTAATGTTTTGTGTCAGCTTATGCTTGTAGTAGTTTCGATTTACGTGCATAATGATTTTAGTTAGGTGTTATAAGTTCGTTTTAGGTTTTGTGTGGATAAACTGTTTATAAACGTTGTAGTGGAAATTCTTGATGACGACTTTCATTCGTTTGAGGGAGTAGAATAAAAAGAATTGATAAATGAATTTGTAAAAAAAAAAAGAAAAATGAAACACTGCACATTATTAATTAACTCTTTCTTTTTTTCTGCATTTTTTTTTTATTCCAACACTGTCTGGATTAATGTTTGTACCAGACTAATAGATATTTCATTTGCCATTAAAAAAATATGAACTACTTACAATTAGTGAAATTTTAGTACGTGTAAGTACAAACAAGTATGAAGGTAAGAGCTAAAGAAGTGTAGAACATGTTCAGTTAAAGTAAAGCTTGTAATTATTAATACTTTATTTGCTTCATTGCACTAAAATAAGCATTGACATGAAATGTTATACTAAAGGCAAAAAATACTTTACATCAACAGAATCACTCATCACAAAGCAATAACGATTTTGCATTCAATTGAAAATTACATTTAAAAATGTGAATTATCTAAAATTTTGTTTCAATGCAAATTTGATTGAAGGAAATGGCAAAAAAAGCAGTTTTATTGATTTTAATAGGATAGATTTAAAAAAAAATGGGTGTTAATTTTGTTTACATTGGTGATATCTATTAAATTATTGGATTGGTAGTACTGTTTGGCCCTCAAATACGTCACGCCTAGATGCGCAAGAGCATACCTTATTTGCTTGTATCATGAGTATATCTACTAGGCGTAATAATAGTACCTCTCCTATAATGAACTGTCAATTTAACGTGTCAACTTTGCTACAATGTTCTATGTTAATATGTGATGTATAAGGACGTAGATGTAAATTAATAGATTACTTTTTTTAAATTTTCAATCTGTTAACATCTGTTTGTTGTCAACTTACTCCATATTTTATACATTACTTCACTAACAATAAGTACTTCGACCTAGTGACTATAAAATATCATCTTTAACAGACTAGGTAATCATAATAGACTGTAAAATTCGATGATTTCGTAAGAACCGCAGTTATCAGGTCCCAATTTCTCTGTGTTCTTGAGAAATATGATTATTTTGACATATTTGTTTTTTTTTCCTTGAACCCCTTCAATACAATCTGTTGAGGTATTATAATATATTTCTAACCCTTAACTGGTTACGTTGCAAGCAAGAGAGGAGGCATCGCTTTCCTTCATTGCTGTGCACCGATATCTTCTCTTTTTCTCATTCAAACTCTTATTATTAAACTTGATCACGCTAGTTTTCTATACGCCGTTTAGGCTGCATTGCTACCGAATCAAAATTGGGACCGACGACCTTGTCGAAGATATCAGAATGACACTATCTACAACTGCCATTATTACAATAATTGTAGTTTTTCTTTAACTGCAGGTCATTAACTGTATAACAAACAGAACAGCCGCTTCTTGATCGACAATGGTGGAAGTTGTTTATACACCAGTCCTAGAAATTAATAGAAGCTTCAATTTAAGGTTATAACGTCGTTGACGTAAGTATGGATTAGTTCAGGAATAATATCCTACTAACGATTTGATTTATTTTCATTGTTTCCTTACATGAAGCTCTTACATGGAAATAATAGTATTTATCCAGAGGAATTGTAGAACTCGATAGTTGGATGTTACAATTGGTATGTTACAAGCTGTAGTGTAAGACTCCAGGTATTTGTAAGTTCTGTTCATAGGTAACCTAATTGTTTTTTAAATCTTATAATGTAACAATTAAAGTTTATATAATAAGGGTAAGAAGCAAAAGGGCATATACAATTTTTATGACTAATAAGTTGATAAAAATGATTTATTTTTCAACATTTACAAGAAAAAGATGGAAAAAAAACAAACGAAACAACAATATTGAACTGAAAAAAAAAAGATTAAATCACATAAATGTGTCATCACATTTCTGTGTGTCGTCCCTCTCGTTCCTTACGCACGATAGTTCTCCGCGAAGTATGATTAACAGCGTTGCTTATGTAGCGTAGGTATGGATGCTACATTTCGGTAATAACGTTTTCCAGATGAAGGTACAGGGAAAGAAGATCTATGTCAAGAACCTATTTATTGAAAGAAAAGAAAAATTTTACAATACGTGTGTTAATTACGAAAATAATATTCTAATATTAGAATAGTAATCCAATACACCCATACCTCGCTTTACGGCTTAGATACGTTCTCAATAAGTTGGCCGCAAAGCGAAAAGCTGTATAACGAATCAATTATCTTGATACAAATCCATACATATTCAATTGAATCTATTCCAATTTTTTATAAAATGATATACATATGTAGTTTTTAGTTCATAAAGTATTTTTTTTATTTTCTATAAAAATGTTTACATAAAAATAAAAGTACATACAAAACAATAATACATACACAGAAATTCAAAAACTAACATATAAATTGCACATATGTATACATAGATATATATGTATTAAAACAAAATAAAATGCTCAAAAACTGTTTAAATCAGTGAGTTATAATATGCTGCCATCATATTTTCCGCTATTGAGGATTGACCCAATTTAAAATATTGGTCCAACGTTGCCTGCTTTGCCTTGCTTTCTGCTTCTTTTAGCAGTGTTTTGTAGCAGGTAATGGCTGAGTTAATTCCTCGAGACACTTTAGCACTGCGTTCTACATCGGGATCATTTTGAAGAAGGATGTTTAACCCCTGTTCGAAATAAGAAAGCGCATTCGACAAGTTTTTTGCTGTTAGCCGTTGGCATATAGCAGGCTCTAGATCTGGCTCCTCATCAAGTGCTCTTTCTGTTTCTAACTGGATCAGTTCCTCGTTTGAAAGAGGTTCTCTGTCAGCATCTAGCAAATCAACCAATCACCTTCTTCCAATCCTCAAACCAAGATTGTTTGATAAGTTTAATATGTTTTGTCGAATATCAGAAAGAGAACTAACTTCGGGCTCATTAGTTTTTATGCATTCTGGCTATATCTTTTTCCAAACATGGTTCATTGTGGTTGATTGTAATTCCTTCCACGATTCGCTAATGTTGTCTACGGCATCTCTGATGCTGTAGTTTTTCCAAAATTGTTTTATCGAAGATTCACCGTCGGTTTCGTGAATAAGTTTACGAAAAGTTCTGCGTAAATAATAAGCCTTAAAAGTGGCTATTGCACCCTGATCCATTGGCTGGATCAGAGCTGTTGTATTTTTGGGAAGATACTCAATCTCCACATCTTCAGACAATTCGGATAAATTAACCGGGTGTCCTGGAGCATTATCCAAAATGAGCAATGCCTTGTTGCTCAAGTTGTTGTCCTTCAAATATTTTTTTACTTCTGGGCAAAAGTAGTTTTTAAACCAGTCTTCAAAGAGAATCTTAGTCATCCACCCTTTCTTGTTGGATCTCCAAATGACGAGCAATTGTTTCTTATTCAGTCCTTTAAAACACCTCGGATTTTCTGAAAAATATACTAAAAGTGGCAGAAAACAAACAAGAATAAACAAGTCTAATTACACTAAAGCCACAACGCAGTAAAATGATAACGTTGTGCCAAACGTTCCTCATATTTTCGTGAGGTGGACTGTAACTGATGCAACAGTGCCACCTAAAGTCTCTCGGAGTGAGTAAATATGTAGAAGGTCGCTACAGTACACACAACATTTTTTTTGCCGTATAACGAAACATTGTGTGCCGTAAATCGAAAAAATGTCATAATTAAAAAAGGCCGTTATAGCGAAATGCCGTATAAAGAGCGGCCGTATAGCGAGGTATTGGTGTATTGAGAAACACTTAGTACTTTACTGTATTATTGATGTGGAAAGCTTTCGAAATACTTCTGAGCATCTGCACCACAAATCTTTTCAATCCTGCATATTCTCAAATTTAAGTGGGCTAATAGGAAGAAGTCCTGAAAATTAATTGCTTTGAGTTTTAAATAATTTGTTTAGGTAGTGATGAAAATTTTGTCTGAGTAAGCATGTGGTGGTAGCTCAAATTCGTTTTTTGAGAGTTTAGGAGTCGTAAATGTCGGATGTGTAATTACTGTACTCTCCCAAGTGCCATCGAATGTTGTTCTGTAGTAGAGAAAACGAGAACGATATTTTACTGCTTTTACCTCGTGAATGGCCGTGTTAAGAGGGACATTTATTTCTGTATCTAGTTTGTAAATATTTGGTCCAGCTTCTGAAGCAATCCTGAGAAACTTCTTCGACATCAAAAGGTATTGGTTCACGCCTGGCCATTCTGAATGTTTCTATCCAATCTTGAGGAAGTTCAGTTCTTATTTTTTTGGTTTACAAGACCGAAGTCTTTATCGCATTCCTTGTAAGAGTATCCTCTTATAGGAAATGTTATTTGAATAAAATCTATTTTTTCTCAACATGAACTACATTGTTAATAAAACGAAAAACGGTGTATTTTTTGTTTTGGCTCCGCACGAATCACAAAAAAAGTGTGTAGTTTCCGTACCCCTTCATCGAGATAATTATTGTTTAATTAATTGTCATTTCCTTTCTTGCTTACGGTTTCAGGATATATACAAAATATACATTAAGAGGAGGACAAAACACGAACGGTAAATGTGTATATACTCAGCTGTCTTTTAAAGTATACATCCTTTGTAGGAATGTTAAGTACTGGTGGATTTTTTGCATCCCAATTCCTTTGTAAAATTTCTGTGCATCCTAATTCCTTCTGTAAAATTCCTGGGCTTTAAACTTATGCAAGTTATTTTCGACATGTAGTTGCTTAGTTTTCGCAATGATGTTGTTTATTTCTTTCATGGAGGTCGACGCACCACACTGTGCTTGTAGAACTTTAATTTTTGCTAAATATTCATCACAGGAACTGCAGGTATCGCTGCGTGGAAACCCAAAGGAAATATTAAAATTCTATTGTAAATATACGCCTATAAGTTTCGTAAAAAATAGGCAAATCGGGGTGTTTTTCTTCATACATCTTGTGAATATTACGCTCTTCGGGTAAATACAACTTTGAAGTATCTTTCAAACTGTAATGGCTTTTGCGAGCTTTGAAAGCTTTCATGCGTTCAATTATAGTATTTCTTGTGTCCAACGAAACTTTATGCCGGTGATTGGAATGGCCTGTAAATTTTAACGACTTTTGTAGTACTTCCAGGTTTTTTTTGCCAATCCTTTGCATAGCTAAAAAAGCTTTTTGACATACTTGCACCTCCTTTGTTTCCTGATCGACGTCATATCGAATTCGATAGGCAGCATCATGAAAGACAGCATTCGCTTCATCATCATTTCGGGGCAGGCGTTGCTGTACAGGTAGCACACTTATTAGTCCACACAAAAAAGATATTTTGTTCATATATCGAGGACTTTAAATTGAAATATCTTACAACTTTCAACCAACCGTTCTCCGGAGTATTTTCAAAGCATTTATATCTCACATTTACAATCACGTCCGGTTACATGACTTTGTCTGTTAATTTTTTTGTTAGCTTCGTGAATGCGACCAAACCTTTTGCGTTTTTAGTTTTATTTTGATCACTACTTGTAATATCATCGTTCGTACATTCAACACCATGGTCACACATTATTATTTACTCTTATTGGTTTTCTAAGATCACCATAAACGCACAATAACATTAAACCTAACGCTATCTATGAGAAGCATGACTTCACTGATACTACCGACAAACTCACATACCCCCTTTTTTCGCTGTAACGCTTGAACATACCTCCTTCTTGCTCTGTATGGCTAATATAAAATCTCGCTTATTCCGGACTAACCACCTTCTTTAGCTTGAGCTTCAGACATGTCCTCTTACCCTATTTGTTATTGCTACAAGATGGCATGGCTATCTCATTTTTGATCAGTACATGACATACCTCCCTCTTTCCCTGCCCCCTTCAGATGGTTTTGACTGCAAGAGGGTCGCTCTTCATGAACCTTGACTTTCAAAAGCCTCAGAGCAAACAATCCATTGGGGTAAGGCTCGCAGATCGAGCTGGCCATTGATAGTTAGAAAAACGCCCAATCCACTTACCGGTATGTTGAAAACATAACGTGAGTCGCACAGTGGTTTACGGCCGGCAAAAAATCACTTGACAAGTATGAAATCTAATGATATATTTGCCGTAAATACTTAGTTAAATGTTCAAACTTAATGAAAAATGCTATTTTGCAATATTTATTCGTAATAAACCATGCAATATCCCCGCTCAAAGTAGGCATAAGTAAAAATCCTGAAATAACCGCATATTTTTGTTAGAATTAATAATGCTGTATTTTAATAAGTTGTTATCTAAATTGAATATAACTTCTGGGGTATGTTCTATGGTCCTTATAGTTTTATGTGATGCTAAAAAAAATGATTTAATTTGTTAAAATGCTTGATCTTTATCAACAGTTTCTAAGTACTACATTTATACATGAAGAAAAAGTTCAGGTAGACTTTTAGTGGTCATCGGCAATTATCGACAAGCAGATTTTTACATGTACATGATCTCTAAAGCCTCTAGTATAATGTCCAAATCAGCTGCTCCTTTTTGCTTCTCTCCGAGAAAACCACATTTAATTGCGAGCATGTCGAATAAAGTTAGGATTCGCCATTGTATTATGCAGTCGACAATGTATCTCGATATATCCGTAGCTACGTTTATATTTATGTGTGTTTATGTCAATTTGAATGTGTGTATATGTGTGTACTTGTATATAAGTATCTTGTTCTATTGATTTTTAATTTTTAAAATTTAGTTTTTAGAAGAATATTTTTTTTTATTTCACTTATCTGCCCACGAAGGTATTTATGTATTGGTAATAAAAGCCATATTTATTCTAAGAATGTGTATATGGTTTTTTTTTTCAGATATACTGTATTCCTTAAACGGAACTGTATATTTAGTTTGGAGGTAACAATATTCTTGTGATATATTTTCGGGAGAGGGTACTAAAATGATGTGCACTCTTTGACTGTTTCACATATACTCTATTGCACACACTGAATGTATAGTAAAAACTGTACATATACAAAAACTAAGACTAAAACTTATACGTATACCTTATACATTACAACATGCATTATGGAAAAATCCTCGACCAGCATCTACACGATATTGCCGACCTATAAAATATGAATATGCGGAATAAACTATTGAGAAAACTAATGCCGAAGTTAAAGCAGTGAACGATCAAATTTGGCAACTTCATGTAACAGAAATAATACTTCTAAAACGCCCCATTAGAGTGACTCATGAGTTACAATGCAACATTTTACAATGCTTAAAAAGTTGCGCAAACTATAACAAATACATCATCAGCATCAAGATGCTATATATGCAAGGCTACCCCAAAAGAAATGAATAACCTAACCCGTATTTATCAAAAACCTGTATCAGAAGAATGTTTTAAATTAGGTCTTTTAACACTACACGCGCGTATAAAGTTTATAGAATGCGTATTACATATATCATATAGAATACCAATACAAAAATGGTCTGCTGTAACACTTGAACAAAAAACAATGACAGATAATACAAAGAAAAAGATCCAACACGAGTTTAAGAAGAAAATGGGAATTAAAGTAGATTTTGTGCAGCAAAGTTCAGGAACCAGCAATGATGGCAATACCGCTAGAAGGTTTTTTTTTTTAAATCCTCAAATGGCTGCAGATACAACAGGGGTTGATGTAGAACTAATTGAAAGATTTAGGCGTAATTTTACAAGTAATAACAAGTAGTGCAGTAATTGATTCCGATAAATTTGAAAAGAACGCGCGTGACACTAGAATTATATGTAGCTAGGTATAATTAGTACTATATGCCTGTAACCGTGCATAAAGTTTTGAATTCATGGCAAAGATATAATAGACAGAGCTGCTTTACCTGTAGGATTATTGTCAGAGGAAGCACAAGAAGCCCAAATTAAAAAGTATAGAGCCCACCATTCGCGAACATTTTCTCGTAAAGCAACAAATGAGGACATTATGCATATGCTGCTGCTAACATCCGATCCGCTTATTTCAAATGTGAGACGTTTGCCTCCTAAAAAAATGTTTGAATTTCACGATGGCGCTAAAGATTTACTTCGAAATGATTATAGATTATACCCTAAATTACTCTGTGAATATACTTATGAATATGCATTTGGTCTGCTATTGTGCTATTATTTTTAAAATGTTTGAATATGTATGCTTTTCGGTGTTTTTTAAACTGTTTAAAGTGCTCTTGCAATTTTTCTTGTTTTTTATATAGAAAATCATTAATTTAATTACTGCACTGATGTAGGTATGTGAATCCTATCTGATTTGTTTTATTTTTTAAAAATCTTTGCTTAATTACAATAACATTTATGTGTTCTAAGGTACCTAAAAAAATAACAAACACATATACGTATATACGCATACAGGTATGCACATATGCGTTCTTTTGTTTTATAATGATCTTAACGGCTATTGATGATGAGCAGGCACCGGACAGACGCCGGCAGTATCGCATCACGCAGGGCGGTCGTACAGGGTCGCCCGTGCATTATACGGCTCCGATAAGCGAGCTGCAAGTTAGTATGCCAACGACAGTCAGCAGTTGTGCACGTCCGATCTTGCCTTATATCGCGTCTATCGTTGAATACACAACATTACATTTTATATTAAAGTTACTTTCAATTTCTTGTCTCGTTTTTTAATATAAAAATCATAGAATTAGTTGTATCTGCGTATATACTTCTTTGTTTTTCTTGGAAAATCGTTAGTGTAGTTACTATTTGTGTTTTTTCTTGTTTATTTTATATTTTATTTATTTATCCTTATGTATACAAAAAAGGCCGGCTCTTCCCTTACCTCCATCTCTAGTGTAACGAGGTGAGGAACGTGGTTAGATGCAGCTTTTAAAAGATTCGTCTTTACAAAGTAATTTAAATTTTATTCGCGAACACTTTCGCAATTTATCTAAAAAGATAAAATTTTTCGAAGCGCAAGGTATAAAATTAAAAGGGGGAACAAAAAGTTTTTATTATTTATTATTTTATTTTTTATAATTACGAAAGCATTCCTGGGATTTTGGAACTGGTTTGAACAAAAAAATCGACGCAGTTTTGGCTCGAAATCCTGATCTCAATATACTTCAAACTTTTTACAATGGCAAAGTGGAAGATAATGAAAGTATTAATAAATATAGTAACAATAAATTTGGTCTCATTTTCGTTACGCATCTCTCACCAGTTGCGATCTCAAGAGAAGTTTCGCTATATTTAAAGGTATATTAAAAAACAAGCGCACAAATTTCACTGAGGAAAATCTAGCATATGTTTTAGTAATCAATATAAATAAATTATGCCTATAATATGTACTATAAGTATATACAAAAAAATGGGTGCTGTATTAATTTGTAATTTAGTTTATACGTACTTAATATCTTGATTCCATTTTACAAAGTACATCAAAAAGTATACAAAAATATCTATTCAAATTTGGATATTAAGAAGTCCCTCGTAGACTTTTTGTAGATAACACGAAGTTGTAGCGACAACTTTCGTATACAATAGGTTCAGTAGCTTTGCGAATTTTTCCACGTGCTGTACTTTTTGTTCCAGCATATAGCAGCCTTCCCGCAGATTTTATTAAAATACAGCATATTAACTATCAGAAAGGTTTCAAACATTCCAACGGTAAAAGAATTTTGTAAATCGGTGTAGTAGTTTTTTAGATATTGAATTTTATTTATAACACGCGAGAGCGAACCGATTTTATTCTTCCGCATAAAACCGCTACGCCACTGGTAAGTTAACCTTTGTCGCGGCGTCGCTCACGTCGAAATTTGAAACAGTTAGTCAAACACATACATATAATGCAAGCGCATACTCGGGCCGCTCTCGATTTCACATACCGCAGCTGGGCCAGCAGAGCGACTGCGATTCAATCAATGCGCGCGCAATAGTGCCTGGGCGTCTGTCCGGTGCCTAATGATGAGCGAATGTAGTACTCTTGGGACGCAATAGCAGTTTCTCTTATTTTGGACTACATACTTTCTGACTTAAACCATATTCTCTTATTCAGTATCACTTATATAGTCACAATAATATTTTTTGCAAAGAGTAGACACCGCTAAATAAACTTAAAACTCAAAAGTTAATTACAAATCATATTCTCGCATTACCCTAATAGCCAAATTTAAATTTCCCGCAATTATTCTTAGTAACTTCAACTTTAAAACATAAAATTACCCAACATTTTGTATTACATCAATAGTTATTTTAATGCCTTTAGTTGAAATCACTAAAAAATTTGGCGGGTAATTTAAATTTGGCTATTAGGGTAGTCTCTATATCAATTAGGTACAATCTTAGTAAGTGTTGTATGTTCCAATTCTGGTTTCTTATATTGTTTTTTTTTTTTTTACTGTAGAATCTGTTTTAATTATTATGTTATGTAGGGGCTAAAGCTTTGTACATATACAGGGTATAACAGCGGTAACGCCGTGGTCTCTGGTAGTCAAATGGCAAGAATTTTTGAAATGTCTTATATTGGGATGATATTTAGGCGGATTAGATCTACAATTTAAAAATAATTGTGCAATATACAGGTGTATCCAAAATTTAGCAGGCGATCAAAGTTATGTTTTTCTTAATGGAACGCCCTGTATTTATGGCATTTTTAAAATGTACACTAAAAGTAGAACAATTTTGTTTAAGGTTCCCTATACCTAATTTTTATAGTTTATGAGATATTTCAATTTGTTTAAAAATGCAATGTTGGAAAAAAAAGTTTAGTATCTCGGAAACGAATTAATTTAGAGAAGTGAAATAAAAACTAAATAGCAAATCCTTTCGCTGATTGAATGCGACATTTAATGTTTTCTAGCAGTATACAGGATGTTCAAGTACCTAACCCGAAGTTAGTGAATTTTACTCGTGCGTAACTTTGTTATTTTAAATGGAACACCCAGTATATTTTTACGTTGATAGATAGGAATTTTTAGTTCCTTCAGTTCAGTAGTTCTCCAGTTTTTAAGTTATTTGGATTTTTTAAGTGGTCTAAGTAAATTGTCATTACCTTAATTTAATCTAGGTAGCTGGTGATTTTTTTGAATGTGTCAATTTGCCATGCATCCCGTCAGTACCATGAAAGCATACTCGTTGCAAGAAAGAGCTGATATGATTTAGTTGCTGGCGAACAAACTTTGTGAATTGTATTTGTCCCTAACTTTGTTATTTTAAATGGAACATCCGGTGTATGTCTACATTGATTTATTTAATTAATTTTACTATTCGAAGAAACTTTATTTTTCATAATTTACCTGAATATCATAAACGCTAAGAAGTAGATACAAACTAAACAAAACAATAGTAAATATTTTTGTATAAAAAGGTAATAACAAGGGATTTTTGTATGTATCTATAAAATAAAGAAAAAAAAAAAACCATTTTCTCCAATGCACAATATAGCTCTTTTTTTCAAATGTTCTTCTAACGTTCCTCAGCATATTTACTGTTATCTCTTCCGATCCACCTATTAGGAGCCTCGTCTAATTGAAACCACATCCGGTTTCTAATATTTAAGGGAATGTTTTCCAAAAAGGCACAAAAGTCCCTCTTAAGGAAGCTTAGAAATTCGTTTCCATTTAGGTGTCTATTGAAGAAATGTGGACCAATTACATGATCACCTATAATGCATCCAAACATATTCAAACTCCACCTATGCTGCCGATCCAAGGTATGAAAAAGATGACGATTTTCGGTATCATAATAATGGAAATTGTGACAGCTTACTAGTCCGTTATTGTGAAATGTGAATTCGTCAGTGAATAGAGCATAATTAAAAAAAAATCATTATCTTCTGCGTATCTATCGAGCGCCCGCACGCAAAAATCAACTTTTCGCTCATAATCCATAGGGTATAATTGTTGGTAGCGTTAAAAGTGGTTGGGATGGTATTTGTGTTTTTTTCAGGATCCTAAATACAGTCATGTGATTGAAATCCAATTCCTTAGCAATCTTTCTTGCTACTATGCGGTTCTTCAATGACTGCTCCTAATACCACAAATTCATTTTCTTCGCTTACAATTGTTGTTTTATGTCGCTTTATGTAGGCAACGTTGCCTGTGGTACGAAATCTGCCCAACAGTATTTCAAATACCCTTTTATCTGGATGTTTTCGATTAGGGTACTTCTGCGCATACAACCGAAACGCAAGGAAGCAATTTTCCTGACACTCACCAATAACTAAAATCATATTAGCTCTTTCTTGCAACGAGTATGCTTTCATGGTGCTAACTGTATACACATTAAATTGACACATTCAAAAAATCACCAGCTACCTAGATTATATTAACGTAAGATAATGACAATTTACTGAAACCACCTAAAAAACCCAAATAAGTTAAGAACTAGTCAAGATGGGTATAGAGACTCCTAATACTGGTTTAAAGAAAATATAAATTTCTATCTATCAACGTAAATATATACTGGGTGTTCCATTTAAAATAACAAAGTTGCGCACGAGTAAAATTCACAAAGTTGGACTTAGGTACTTGAACATCCTGTAGACTACCGGACAACGTTGAATGTCGCATTCAATCTGTCAAGGGATTTGCTATTTACAGTTTTTATTTCACTTCTCTAAATTAATTCGATACTAAACTTTTTTTGCAACATTGCATTTTTAAACAAATTGAAATATCTCATAAACTATAAAAATCAGGTATAGGGAATCTTAAATAAAATTGTTCTAGTTTTTAATTAGTGTACACTTCAAAAATGCCATAAAAGACAGGGCGTTCCATTAAGAAAAACATAACTTTGATGTACTGCTAAGTTTTGGAACACCCTGTATATTGCATATTATTTTGAAATTGGAGATCTGATCCACTTACATATATCCTACTATACAATATTTCAAAAATTGTTAGCATTTGACAACCAGAGACCATGGCCTTACCGCTGTTACACCCTGTATATATCAGATGTAATATATCAGTCATATACAATATTAAATGGTGTTAATATGAAAGGCTATATGCACTTAGTTTGTGATAAAAGTATTTTAATAATAAAAAATAAAAAAGTATATAATATTCAACAAAAAATCTCGAATTTCTAGAACGTATGCGTCTACTTGATAAGTATGATTTCCTGTGTACAATTATGCAGTTTCTATTATATGCTTGTTTGCATCATCAGCTTCCGAACAAGCACGAACGTCCGTTCTACATTTTACAGAATCGCTTTGTTCGATTTGTATCGTCGTTCGACAACGGTCGATTTAATATGGCGACGTTCTATTCGACAAAGTTACAGAATCCCTATGCTGGTGCATAGTCGCGTCGAATAGGAGCTCCAATGCGGCGTCTGTATGTGCGCAGCAGCATCCCATACCTTCAAATGCGAACTTTTCCGCATTTGAAATAAAACATTTTTTTCGTAACTTATCTTGAGAATACAAGGAAATAATACATACAGTGGAAATCATGAATGTTTGCAGTTACGTCATGTTTGCTTATGACGTATGCAGCGTCTGAAACAAATTCAGGCACATCAACATTGTTTGCAATGAACTGTACGAAATAACAATTGTCAAATTTATGAGGTTATACGCAGTTTTAATAGATTTTTATTATAACAAAGATGGTTCATTTTTAGTCAACGTTACATTTTAATAACAATCAATGAGTAATGCAAAATAATAAATAGTGAACTTCCCATTGACAATGCTTTCGTGATCAGGCTAAGCTTATTATTAAACGTGTTCTCAATGAAATAATGTATTACCGCAATAATGTAGTTCTCATCAAAAACCTATTTGCAAATCAAAATGTAGAAAATATTCAAGCAACATAAAAGTATTTAGTTTAATATACGTTACCAATGATTAATTAAACGAAAGATGATGTTTTTATTTTATGTAGCAAACATAATTTCTATACAATGGTATATAGGTACAAAACATAATATGCAATCAAAATATGTCAATATTGAAAGAAAAAATAGTGCAATTAAAAATATATTTAATTTGAGTCTTTGCTCTCATCTTCTGATCCGCAATTAACTGTCAAAAGAAAGTCTTCTATATTTGCTTCGCGTTCGTACCACTCTTTAATTAATTTCTCTGTGTGATTTATGCAATTTTGCCAGATGTCTGGTGTACAGCTGTCCAAGCTCTCCTGCCACATTTCCAATACTTGTTTATCGTCATAACCATCCCGACCAAATACTTATTATATAATATCCTTTCGCATGTGCCCATATCATTCATAGCATTGAAATCGCAATGATATGGAGGGAGTCTTAAAACTTCATGCCCATGTGCTCGAAGTAATTCGTCAATAACATAAACCTTGTCTTTCCTATGTCTCTTGGTTATTTCCAGAAGTTCGCTCTTATTCATTGTATTTTCATAGAAAATGCTAGTTGTTATTTACCACGCAATAATGGTTTCCTTTTGGTCCAGACTTTGATTTGGCGACTTCTCAATTAAAACACTATGATACGGAGCATTGTCCATTAAAATTATTGACGGTTCTTCTAAATTAGGGATTAGTTGGGTTTCAACCCACTTTGTAAATAAATCACTATTCATATTCCCGTGGTAATCACCCGTATTTGATGTAAATATCAAGCTTGCATTTTGTATAAAGCCACTTCTTGTACCTGCATGTAACACGATATATCGTTTACCATCATAACCTTGGGTTTTCTGACACTCCTTATATCATCATCCTGCCACGATCTTGTTTGACTTCCCTTGAAAATATCCAGGTTCGTCTAGAATACGATATCTCTCTTTAGAGGTGATGTCAATGTTTCGTTGTACTTCCTTAAAAAGGAAATCGTAATGCAGAAATGTCATTTTTCTCCATAAGAGCTCTGCGGTATCATCTTTTTTAAACTTAAACCCCAAAAGATGCAGTAAACGTCGTAGTGAGGAAACGCTGGTATGTAAAAATTTTCTGTGTTCCAACACTTCTTGTAACACTTTTACTGTTACATGCTTTTTCTATAAAAATATATTAAATTAGAACTGAAATTTAATTGCATAACTGTACTTACTGTCATTTTACATCTCATAAATTACTTTACGCACATCCATTTTATTTCTCTCTGACACATCACATGTTTTGGGCATTAATCGTGGCTTGTACAAGGCTGTCGAGGCACTCGTGAAGGAACAGCAGATGTAGTATCCTTCTTGCGTTTTATGTTGTAGACGGTACCCATAGAAATGCCCAAAGCATTCGCAACTCTCTACAATTTGTATGTCAGTTTTAATTTAATAATAACCAATTATAATTTACCTCATGGACCGCATCAACGGATATTAAAGGACTTCCATTTCGCTTTTGCTCCTCGAAATACACTAATAAACGACTGACCAACTCTTGGCAACAAGAACTAAGTCGTTTACCGGGCATCTTGAACTGTAATTAAAAAATGTTTTTAAGTCTTTGTTAGCTTCTTTAACACCTCTAAACTTACCACAAACTAAACGATTTCTTCACTATAAGCTCTGAAAAGAACTTTTGAGACAAGAAATTATAGAAGTAAATAAAAATTTAAAACTAAAGAAGGGAAATAAACAGTAAAAACAAGTGAAAAGCAGATATCAAATGTCAACGGAGCGGTAAAATGAATTAAAATTTCGTGGTTGCATCAGTTGCAATGGCACTGGGGGTAACATGATGAAAGCTCTTTATTTACGCAATTTACTCGACCGTATTCTATCTCACTTCAACTAGTTTGTTGATACTTAATAAAATGTGGACGTATAACTTAAGTAGCTACGACTTATGTTATATACTTCTTTCTCGCTTGTGTGTATGAGTGCTTCCAATTTTTTTAAACTACGCTTGTCTTTCCTTTCCCGACCTGTTAATGACGTAACTACAAACATTCATGACTTCCACAGTATGTGAGGAGCTAACACTATAAGTGTTGATGAATGTTGATAGAATAAAACTAGTTAGCGACAGTAACTTTATTACTTTACATCGACCGCTCTTTCAAATGTAATATCGAAAACTTAACAATGTATGTTTGTAAAACTTGGTAAAAACAAACGAGAGAGAGTACGTTAATGACGGTTAAAAATTATAGTGCAATTGCGCCCTTATAGCACGACATAGTGGGCTGTATACCTTTAGGCGTAAACATTCTAATAAATTGCATGAGCTTCAGAATAATAAGCTTGTGACCTGTATCAACGGCGAAACTTCGAGAATTGTGAATATTACTGCTTTAATAGGTTGATAATAATGGTGGCAATAGACATTAACAAGACCCAATCCGAAAAAGTTGTTTGCAGTATTGCACCGCCATTCTGTGAGCGTAAGTGCACAAATATCTCAGTAGCTGTTACTGTAAAATAGTACTGTTTATGAGAAAACCGACAAGTTTCAAAAAAACTCCTTTTTGTCCCATGTTACCCTACTGTCCCATATTGCCCCATTCGACCGTACCTGTATACAAAAGTTTCAGTTGAAAAAATAAAAAGTTTAATAATAAAAATCAGCGCTGCAGAAATAAAGTGGAACTCCTTCATTTTCTTTACATAACGCACTCTTCGTTTCATGTTTAAAAAGCGTTGCTTAAATTATGTGGTGTAATTTCCTTACAGACACTTTGAATAGGTTCAGTAATTATATATCAATTGTATGAGGGACGATTAGTAAATACTGGTGTGGATAAATAAATATAATCCACATGGTTCGAAAAATGAAAGAAGTTGTATTTAATTGGAATTGCTATAAAACCAAAGGAATCTCGTATATACAGTGTGAAGATTTAAATAGTTCTAAATATAAAGTATCAATATCTATAAGTTTTTTACCATGTATTTATTTGATTACTAGTTTTTAAAGGATACATTTGTTCAATGGTTGAAAACGCTTGCAATTTATTAATCGCAGTATGATATAAATATAACAAACCAAAGACAACATACACAATTTAGTAGTAACATTTTTAATTTTTTTTTTACACATTCATCGCAACTGAACATTAAAAAGAAAATCTTCAGAGTCGTAAGAAACATGAAATTGTTTCGGTAATGCTGAATCTGGTCCTTTTAATAATTGATAACATCATTATTAAATGGCTGTTGAATTCCTTGAAGGAATAACTTGTTGAATTTGTATTACGTAATGATCATATGAATGGGATTTGAAGAAAACATTTCATGGTTAAATAAATCTCTCATTGTTGCTTACGAGAAAATTTTCAGGTATTAAATTGTCGAGACATTTTGAGTTCCTTATTTATAGATTCTATTGTTTCGGATAGCATATCTATTGTGCAGACTGGAAGGCATGTAGTACCGGGGATTGAAGTTCAACATATTTTTCAAGCAGTTGTTTGACATACTTATTGAAGGCATATAGATCCACTGCGTATCCACAAGACATTGTTTTTAGAATTACAGCAAGACACCTTAGTAAAACTTCATTTATGCCGGTAATTAGGGAAGCTAGAAAGGAAATCTTGGAAAAATAGTCTTACAATATTACCATCATTCGTGATACCATAACTACGCCTAGCAATGTCCATTAACAAACCCATTTTGATCCTTAGTCTCTGTTGCACATACTTTTTACGTTTTTCTTCAACTTGTTCTTGGTCTTTTGCTAGTCTCGCACTTGCCATTCTGTGACACTGACAGTACTGATGATAAGATATATGTAGTATCATTTCCAAACATCTAATCCAAGCATGCAAGGTAGAAACTCCAAAATTTATATTGCTGATATCGAAAACACGTTTTCAGATCGTGTTTAAATTATTCATTAATCTCAGACTCCATAAGTACTCCATATACTTTATCAGCTACCATGCTTAAATGAAAACTGTGGTGAGTAAGTATTTCCTCATTAACGGTAATGTTAGTAGTGACAATATCCTTTATTTCTTCTTCAACAGTTTATATTTTCTTTTTACATAAATTGGCAGTCTTTTTTTGAAACACAAACTTAATTGGCTTGCAAAATCTTGTCAAAGATGGGCGGGTGTTATCCCACAACAATTTGTCTTTCGTTCGTAATTTATTGGAGAAGATCAAGGGAAACAGTAAATAAATATGCGTCATTCGAAGTTTCATCTTCATGGTCAGTTACTTTCTGGTTGTAATTAAAATGACCTGAACTTCCGTCACAACCCCACTCGTATATAAAGGGTAAGATTCTTTGACATATGCAAGAGACTTTGTTGCAAAACATCATTTCGAACTAATACAATTCTTAATGCTGTGCGATCAACCAGTTCGATTTTTGCTGATAAATCTGACACGGATATACCGTACGCGCTACTCTAAATGCGAACACCCGAATATTCCCGAAGTGCTCCGCTCTTATGCTGGCTGAAGCGGCGGACCGTAAAATACATACTATCTATCCATCTAGTTAGAAACAAGCGTACATCCATTATCCGAAATAAATGCTAATAATAATAAATTATTTAAGTAGCGTTTTTTAATAAGTAACAATAAATGTCGGTAAGAATAATTATCATTCCTGCATATGTTTCAACAACTTTGTGTACTGCTGTGTACTGACCGAATTGAAAAAGCAAAATGAAATTAACAAGGAAAAAGAAAATTATATTAGCTAGCTCAACGGATAAAATCTTTAAAGGGCGCAAAAGAACTATTAACCTCAGAGTTACCCTCGCGAATTAACACTTGAATCTAACCACGAAAAGTAAATTGTGAGTGAAATGAAATCTGACTTACTTAAATACCCCAAGAATTGAAAAGGTTTAATTAAAAATAAAGGAACAGAATTTTTAACCCAACGAAGATAATTAACAATCAAAATTTATCATACAAAAAGGGTTAATTACAATTTGTGCAGCAAAAAAAACCGGTGATCTGAAGGTTCTGGCCTAAATTAAAAACTGCACTTGATTCTCAATTACAAAGGACAATGTTACTTCTATACAAAGCAAAGTTTTGTTTGTTCAGGAAGATAATCCAATATCTTCAACTTCAAAACACGTGGTTTCAACAAAATAAAATAAATTCGTGACAAACACTAGAAAATTTACAAAAATAAAAACTATATGCAAGAACAATGCTTCTACTCACCCAGCCGAGGTGATAGAAAAAATAAAAATGAATCAGCAAAATAGAGAAACGGAAAAATTAACTCTTTAAAATCTAATGAGAAAAATTAAACTGAAACCATATCTTCCTGCACAAAAATAATAAATGATCTTATATCTATAATGTGTACACATCAATATAATAATTATGAAAATGCGAATTCCTTGATGGATGAAATATTCACAGAAATCAAATCTCTAAATCAAATGAATAACAAAATGGCAAACAATAATATAAAAATACAACTACTCACGTTAAAGTCAACCAAGGAACTGCCTGACAAAACTCTACAACTGCGTAGAACGCGGTCGTACAAAATCTCCGACAAAATCTAGTAGAATAAACATCAAACAGAACTAGCAAATGCTAGACATCTTAAAGAATGAAATTAATTTAAAAAAACTTAACACTAACTAAATAAATTATATACAATTAATAACTCTTTAACTAAAATTATACAAACATATAATTATTGTGAAAATTCTCTCGCTAAATTGAATAAATGGCTGATCGAAGTAAATAAGACAAAATCTGCGCGAAAAACGGTGTCTACCACAGCAGTAAGTAATGTTAATTTCCTTTTTTTTTAAATTTGGATGTAATGATTTTTTTTTTTTGAAAATCCGACGTATTGTTGTAGCAGAAATATCTATCGAGTTGTTCAGTAATAGCAGCAGAAGTGGCTCTTGAATTTTCTTCTACAGCAGCACAAATTAATGAACTGCGGACGTCATAGCGTAATTGTGCTCTTTGCCTTTTGTGCCTACGCGATGTAATGCGACCCTGAACTTCAAAAATGTTCAATAATTCCTGATATTTGTCTAAGGTAAAAGACAGGAATGCTACCTATCGTAAAATAAATTAACAATGTTTCGCAATGAATGCCTTTGATGGTACCACTTAATAATGTTTTTTTTCTTTCACCGAAGTTGTAAACTTCCATGACTACCTACTAATTTCAAAACAATAATAATTTAGATAAAATTAAAATAATTCCTAGACTAAAGCAAGATTGATTTATGAAATGGAAAAAATTAGCGAGAACTAAGGCAAGCGAGTGCACAATCAACTTAGAATATAAATAAGATTAGTTATAAGAAGAGTGCAGCAATAGCGGGGTATAATAAAAAAACACAAAAATTTCAATGCATACGACTTCCTGTACGGTAACTCAAAAACTAATGCTCATCTCATTGCAGTCATCGCTCTTCTATCTAGTGGAGTGATATGTAGATATTAGGTACTAGTTCCCTACTCACGGTTTACCGACAGTTACCGACGTATTATAGTGTTTGGGGTAGGTTTGACTTTAACTGTATATTGTTCATTTGGATAACAGTCTTTTATGCCATTTTAATTGCATAATACGGTGAATAAATATTAGCATTCTGCATTTTTGCTCCAGATTGCATTAAAATACATGAATGCTTTATAAAATGTCCGTCAATAAACAACGCAAGTGCTTCCTCAGGTGTATACTTTATAAATAGATTGGTTTTGACAATTTAGTGCCTTCTTTATTTTATTGGTTCATTTTGGTGAGGAAGTTGTGACCGTTTCTACCATTTTGGCTGCGTCGCTACGACCAAACATGCGTAAAGTCACACTAGTCGCAAATGAAAGTTCTTCCTTTGTATAAGCATCAACAAGAGACTGAATCTTTTCCTTTTTAGACTGTTTACCTACAACACTAAATTGGATGATGTTATGCAACAATAGGTTAACCAACATCAATGTTATTACGAGATAAATGGCGTCAAAGTTCACACAAGGTTCATAAATTAATATAAAGTTGTTTTGTTTAAAGAACATTATATTTTGGAGGATTATAGTTTAGTACAAGTGTTCGTATTTAGATTTTGTAGAGATAATCTTGCTCTAAAGTAACAAAAGAAGTATAATTGGGCTTAACTCATTTTTGCCTTACTATTAATTGGATTTACAAAAACTGATATAATATGTTACGTAATATAAGTTGCAGTAAAAAGAATAATTATGCAGATTTCATTAAACATCGTTTTCTGTGCTACGTTCTCCTACCACTGTGTCTGCATAGTTCTCTTCATTCCGTTATATTCGAAAGTCTCCTCAGCTCAAAATCGATTGCATCACCCAAAAACCATTTACATCATCTTGAAAGTTCTTTAGTTCTTACATCCGTTAAAAAGTTGTAGAAATATTTCGCGTCTTCAGGCACGATCTGAATTAGTTCGTTCCAAATTTGCAACCTTTTCGTTGATAAACACTTTCCATTGGGCCACAAGCAAGGCAATTCTAGGTCTTTAAACTGTGTGCTTCTCCTCTGCTAGGTTTACCAATATTGACTATCTGTGGTTCATTTGTGTAACATGACTCTTATAGCAAGTATTTTGGATCTGATTTTTTTATTTAATATTTCAATGCCAGTTTAACCAAGATACTTTATTTTTATTAATATCCGTGTTTTCTATTGGTTACAGATTTGACCAAATTGTCTACGAAATAAAAATCTTGGTGATCATAACGAAGTACGTGTAAACTTGCGTTTTCTTCTACATTTTCCATTGGTTGCAATATAGTCAAGGTCTGTGAAACCCTTTCCTGGTACTTTAAATGCTGATTCAACGTCGCCAAATTCTGAATCATTTGGTAAAAAACGCTGGACCTGATAATAAAAATCGCATAGTAATAGTCTCTAAAGATAGTTGATTTGAAAGGCCATGGAGAAGTAGAAGCACAAGCTTAAATGCTTCTATTCTGCCCACCGCAAGAGTCTGACCAGAGTCTGAGCTCTTTAAAACGGTGCTCGAAATTGTTTTCATATATTTTAATAGACAAGAACCAACTTCTTGAGTTCCTCTTCCAGCTATGTTTCGGTCCACACATTAAATACTGCTCTATTGGTACTTCCTATGTGGATTCCTAAGTTATAAAAATTAAGTTGACGCAAATAATATGCTTTCCGGTTGGAAGTTTTGGTAACGGATGCGTTTTTTGTAAATCAAACGTGAGTGTTTCAACTTCCTCATTAGATTTCGCATCTTTCAGGTCAGCGTTCATTGTATTTCTTAATGTTTGGGCTTTGTCAATATGTTCTTTGTGTTGCTTTTCTAATTTTTCCCTTCTTCCCATGCAAAACTGACGATTTTTGCCTTGTACGTATCACAAGCAGGCACGTGTCCTTCTTGGAGATTTAAATTTCAGGTTACACTTTGTATAAAAAAATAGACTTGTATGTCGATAACTTAGTAACGTGTCCTCTGCGCTTAACTCTTTATACAAATCGTACATTTTTGCTAAGTTAAGATCAGGATTGAGATACTTAGCTTCTGTCTCTTTTCGGCAGTAATGCGAAATATATGTCGGAAAAGAATTAATGTGATTAAGGACACTCTGTATCTGTTGAGCAGAGCACTTATTCCTACCTCCGCTTTTAACTCCACGATCATCCTGAATTATTGATTTGAGTTTTTTCTTCAAAGCTACATCTATACGATTTTGACTTATTTGAAACGTTTTCAAAATGGTCGTTTTACATACCTCACTACCTTCAATAAAAACTTTCTAGATTATTTCGCTTTGATTCTTTTATTTTTAGTATATGTACGCTTCTTTGGCATTTCTCTTATAATACCATTTAAAAAGGCACATCTACCGGGAAATGACCCGATTTTCCAAAATTGACTAAATAAATTTTGTCGCATGTGCTTATCTTTTCAGTACATTTTCTCTTACAACCACAGGAGAAATCAACATAATGTTTGGATCAACTTTCTGTCCTTTTGCGCTTATATATGCCTTATTCTCATTACAGAATTTCTTTCGCAACAAAACGATTTTGATTCGGATACTTTCGTTTTCTGCCGCGCTTCGGCCGACCGATTGTTAACCGATTATTATCATTATTAGTAAATCCAGATTCTATTGTAACGGTATTATTCTCAACTAGTGCTTCCTCTGATGCTTCCGAAGGAACAATTCACTGCCGATGACTGAAATGGTTCCTCCTTCATCTCATCATCATTTTCTGCGACTGGCCGCTTCTTCTTACATAATACTTTGCCATTCGACCAGAATTTGCCTCTTGATTTGGAATAGCCATCCTAAGTACCAAAAATTGCAAAATAGTAAGCCACTACAATTTTATTTATACGTTTTTGAATTAAACTTAGGCAGTAATTTTTTAAATTTTTATGCCTCAGAGAAACTATCATACACTGGTTTGTTTTTTATATATTAAAACGCGATAAAGTAGTAAGAATAAAAATTATTCTAAAATAGGTAGTGTTTTAGAGGTTAGAAAAAGTAACAAAATATTTTAAAACAGAGTATTTGCCTACCTGTTTATTAGTAGAGATGTATTTATTGAGCACAATATACATATATCAGCACACCACGTAACTTAAGAAGATGCTGGTTACTTCAATAATAATCAAAAACACACACACGAGTGTTACCGTTACTGTGGTTTAACTCATTATTGCTTGTTGCCGTTTCAGATGTTGTGGCTTAACCTATTTGTGCTAAATAAGTATACATATATTGACAAGTTGAGGGTTAACATAATGGTCAACAGATATCGCGGTAACTACGTTATGGGATGAAACAATTTTGCAGATTACCAAGTAGCTTATTCCGTACTTGGTGCCAACAATAACTCAGTTGGTGATATATGTGGCTTCAAACCGATATGCATAACATCATCCATTGTTTCAACGGTTTTCCTTTTTTACAGATGTCTCTTGTGTGAAATTAAAATATATATTTTCGTTCAGCCACATACAATAATGCGCTTCAAATACTTTTAATGTTCGACGGCATTCCTTTCACGTCAAGCTAAAAAATAAAAATGTTTCACAATTTTTACAGTGACATAATTATATTCATATCGCACTCACGTGTATTAAGTTTATTTAAAACATGACTCAAAATTGCTCCATTTCTTTTTCCAATTCATTACAAAGTTTATCAAAAAGTTCTACTGCGTTGGCACTTCTTGGCATTCGTTTTTGTTAGAAATATTGCAATTGAAATGCTTCATATAAAAATAACAACTTTGAGTCCAAAGTTCAATAAAAAGTGAGCATTTTTAATTAAATTGTTATAATGAAAAATTACTTCAAGTAATAGAATTATGAGTTCCTGCAAAAATATATCTGTCTGTGAACAATATAGCCAAATATTAACTATATAGCTGTAACACAACTGTCGTAAATTTAGTTTTCATCACATACCATATATGACATAAGCGTACCTAACATAAAGGACTGCACGAATATTTTCCAGCACCCATCGTCAACTTTCTGCTCCGATGTTTTACTCTGTTGCACAAGTATATGTATAGCAGGTTTATTGAAATCAAACACGACCAAAATTGCAAAAAAAATCTTTATTTTAGAAATATCAACTATTATTGGCTAGAAAGTAAAAGATGCCCACTGTACGCTGTCGATAAATTGAAAACTAGTTCTCTAACATATCTTTGTCCTTTCGTGAGTCAAAAATTTGTTGTACTTTATTTAAATTAATTCTAAAAAACTTTGAAACGAGGTGGTCTTCGTAGTCGTCCTCTGCTATCAATTTTTTGAATGGCCTTCATAACATTCGATATTTTTGCAAAACATTTTTGCTCGCTAAACTACTTTCTGTCGGCGCCCTTAAATGTATATCTTTCTTTAGTATTTGATTTTCTACTGTTCAGAATATCAATGTATTATTAATTAATTCGACGAATGCAGTATTTCCAGTCGTTGTGGCCAGTAAGTAATTCACCAGTTTCCTTCGCCGTTCGTAATGCAACCCTAACACTATGGCTCAAACCTTATAATGCTAGTCGAGCAGTCTTCATTTTTTTTTGGCAGTTTCTAGGAATCATTGCTAATATCCAGTGGTTTTCTTTATGTATTCAGCTTTATATCTGAAAGTTATTCTTTGTTTTAATAAGCAAAATCTACTGCCAATAAATTATTTCTGATACTTTTGATGAGGTGAGGAGTATAATAAATAAAATAAAAATTCTTCCACTAGCTTCTAAAGTATGGTTTTCTTGTGGATATTTGTAGCAGCCTGAAAAGTTTTTGATTTGTGGTTCATCGGTCACATGTAATTTTATTAATGCAATTTTATTTACTGCTTGTAGAGTGCTATGTAAAATTTTAAGCAATTCATCAGCTTTAATGCATGATTCAGTAAAATAAAAAGATAGTGAAAATTTCCAACTGGAGTAAAATCCACGTAGAAAAATTAGTTCAATGTTTGCCTTGCAAAGTTTGGTCTACGGCTTAATTCTCCTAAATCTTCTTCAACAATTTATTCTTCGAGAACTCGAGACACCGCTTAATAGCCATCTCACCAAATACTAAAACACGTTCTTTCATTTTCTGCGTCATGGTTTGAACTTTCAACCTTAATAATGTGAGTAGTCTTTTGGTTAATGCGAGTCTTGCTACCGCCGCGAACTGTAATCTAAAATTACCGAAAATCTTGAATGCATTCGAAATGTAGAGCGCGGCTTGGGAGTAATCCAAGAGATCACCGACCTGTTGTCAACTCGAAATGGTAATGCTTGGTTCAACAGCTGCGGCAAGCGGGACTAAATTCCAGATGAAGTGTAGCTGCTGTAGCAAGAGCAGTATGCCGACGGCGCAGCTCAATGATATAATAGTGGGTTGTCTTAAGGTGTTGGTTTAAATCTCAGCATGTGGGCGCTAAGGCTCGGATAAAGTATCGAAGCATACAAAATTTAATAACGAAGTGCCAAGAGTGTGCTAATGACACTAAGATCACAGATAAAAGGAATAAGTTACCGCAAAATTGTCCAAAAAATTCAATTCCAATAAAATGAAATAATAAAGGTACTAAAACGCAGGAGTGATTTTAAAGGTAAAATAGGTGTAGGTTGGTTCTGTATAGTAAAGAATTTTAATAATATGCAGGCTTAGTATATGTTGAAATTTTAACGAAGTAAAAAAAGAAATTCGATGTTATTAAATTCGAAAAAGTTTGTAATTAAGGCAAAGAATTCATATGCTTCTATTCTGAACGATAGATTAATAAAATATTGTATGTGTACTTACTTACGTACTAGTGAAATGTATTTCGCTGAAAATGTTATTATTAAAAAAAATACAAGTTTAAATATATTGGCCGCAAGGATTCCTGGTAGTTTACATATAAAATCTACACAACTCATACACAAATTTCATTGCGATTAAAGTAAGCTTTGAAATTGTTACCACTACGAAGTGCAAAATAAACTCATATTTAATATTAAAATAAGCAGTGAATGTTATATAATATATTACAAACCAGTTTTAGATTAAAAAAAAGAATAAATTTGAAGTTATTGACATTGACTCGAAATAGAGGATCCCTTTGCTATTCACCGCATCGGACGCACGTTGTCTCTGCGTATATTCTGTTTGGAGTGCCCGAATTCTGGCATCTAAAATATTGACCCAGATTGGAGCGAACGAAGCGTCTCTACTGTTATCTCAGCGACCCGCCATCTCCTTAGGTTGTAAATGGTGGTTTGGGCCCGGTGGCAGCCTAACCATCACCATCGGCATAGGACTGCGATCCTGGCCCTTTTTTCATGGGAACGACAGCGGCCGATGTGAATCCCATGTCCACCAAATCCTGTGGATATCCTCCACACGGGCTCTATGGGTTTTCCCTAATGACTTACGTTCAGCGATTTTCCGACGGTAGTTGATAAGTATACAGGCATTCCCTGTTCTGTGATGAACTTGGTGATGTTTCCAAAGTCGTTCTCTGTGACGGGATAGAGACGAATCCCTCGGATATTTGGGTCTTTATGCAGACGAATCCGCGCTACGCAGCTCGCCAGATATGTGTACCACCACACCCACCGCACTTTATCTCTCACAAACACCCGCACCGGCCTTAACTCGAGGAGCATTGACGGTTGTAGTCCGCGGATTAGACTGGGGTTGTCTCAGTTGCATTATCTCGATTGAATTAGTTGAATAATTCGTTCCCCTTGTACGAAAGGAACAGTCTGAATGGCTTCCATATCTACCATCATGAAATCCTGCACGCGCGTTGACACGTCTGACTTGATCTTTACGCTTACTTGTTTCTCCTTACCTGTAATAAATACCTTATCGAAGAGTGGTAGGAGCAAAAAGCTTTCGAGGGTACCTGCGGTTTTAAGATGTTGTAGTATCATCATAAGGTTATTTTCTTACGGTGCAAGTAAAAGGATTAAGCTCTCGTAGATTAAACTTATATTCTAAGCGGTCGCTGATGTCCTGAGTCCTTCAGTAGGTGTTCAGTTAATCACTTGCAGAGGGAGGCTAATTACAAGTGGCAAATAGTTCCTGTAGTTTGTTACTAATAAATGAATGGTGGTTTACATAACGGTGGTACCGAACAGTAAGGTGTTACTGACAACTTAATAAATAACACGGTAATCAGACAAATGCTGATAGAACGAAAAAGCGAAAATTCCATGAACACTAGAATGAAAAGAAAAATGGCGTGCCACTTGGTCGGTGAAATGCACAAATCAGCTGTCCAAAATCTTCACGAGGAGCGATGAAATGAATTCATCAGATTTACGAACACAAAACTAATAACCCCTGAAGTGGGGTAATAATACGTAATCCAAAACTTCACAAAACAGAAATTCTGTGAATCGAATAGAGCCGAAATGGCGGTACATATACACGCGACCAAGGTTGTCTGAAAAGTGGTCAGAACGCACAGTTGTTTTATTCTGACTGTTTATTTCCGCATTCAAAACATGATCTTGATGTTGATGGAGTTGCGATCCTGGGCTCCGATGTTTGTGGAGATTGTCGATAATTACAAAGAACCAAGTGTTATATCTTGTGGAAGAGATTTGATGTTCGCCCTTTTTGGCAAATGTTCTTTCGTAAGACTGAATGCTAACCCTTCTAAAAACAACATTCTCGATGCATTTTCTTCGTATTGTTAGAAACAAAAATGATGCATGTATTGACACCAACCATGTTTTAAAACCTTGAAAAATAGACAAGCCTATACTTCTCCTAGTCGAATACACAACATTTTGATCAGCAGTATCAACCCTGCATTTTGTATTGTAGTCATGATTGCTACAGGTGTCCAGATTCAGAAACCAATGACATTTTTTTTTTTTTGTTGTAAGAAAGAAGGGCACAGCTTTCTTCAACCCAAAAATTGTAGACCCGATGCCCCTTGTTACTGAGCTGCGACTGCATCTGAGCTTTATTCTTTTCAATTGTCACGTACAGTTATTTCGTTTCTAACATATGCAATGCCAATTCATGACTTGTATATAATTGTCTGTTGTCAAATTACGATTTGACTTTTTTTATGGGATCAACCAACCTTTTTACAATTTCGATTGGTTTATTTGATGAAATAAAAGGGTCGAACTTCTGGATTCCACAATAAATTTCAAAGTTGTGAGTATAAAATGTACAATGGGTATTTCTACATCATATTTAGTAGGTTTTGCCGGCATATATTGTATAAACCCACACCGGCCCCGGAAATGATGCAAAATTTTATGAATTGTGATGAATTCTAATGAACATCAGTGTTTTTTTGAAATTCTCATTCACAAGTGAATAAATTTTCCTAATTGCCGCTTGTTTATCGGAAGTTAGTCTATCTTCACTAGTTGAACAGTCACCAAACCTAATTGAGTTGTAATAAGAATCGATACGTGTTGATACCAAATGCTGCTCTACAAACCATCAGACCAGTTTCATTTGAGTTCCAAGCTCGTTTAGCGTCAGCTTTATTGCCAAAATAAAAAGAATCTTCGACAGAGCACAATTCAGACCTCGTTGTAAGTTTATAATCTCTATCCTTTGCGCTAGGATTAGCTGAGTACTTGGAAATGCGTAAATTAGTGTGGTGCACTGGTAAGTATATCATTTCTTTAGAAAAAAATTGAAGAATGCCTCCAACTCCATGCTCTGCTATGCGTGTACATTCGGGCAAGATTTTCACAATATTTTTAACTTTTGTTTTAGTCGAAGTCAGAGCCAAAGGATTCCTCAACAAGCCGTTTCATTATCTTTTCCCAAATAAATGTCATCAGCTTATTGCTGGCTGTATTTGAGAAATGTCGTTTTCGTCACCAGATCACTTGAATGATCATCATTCATAATTCTTTCAATGTCTCCATCAGAATGATCTCTACCAAAGGAGTCGCAACCTCCTTGGTTATGTTGCTCTGAAAGTTCGTTCAGAATTCTCTCCACATTTTCCGAACTGCTATATTGTTCTTCTATGTATGACCTGATTGAAAAAAATGTGAATTATTTTCTATATTTTTTTCAAAGCATGTAAATAATTATGAAAAATATAAATAATTATAAATAATAAATCATTAATTATATAAAAAACCCTAATTAGTAAATCATTGTTTATCTAATTATAAAAGCGTAAAAAACAATATTGTATTAACAAAGGTGACGAAAAAATACTTACATGTTTGCACGCGTGCGGTATGGAGTGCCGCAAAGTATAATATTTCCACTGTGACTCCCTACAACATACTGATAAGATATCAGGTGCGCTACATGATAGAATATTTGTAACAGGTTAAGAAAATTCAAGTTTAGTTGCGGCAAGGAATGACGTCGCGTATGTACTGGAGGGTTATGTTATACAGTAAAATACAATGCATCTTTGTAATCTTAAATAACCACTATTCTCCTACGAACTCTGATCCTGGGTGATGGATGTTCTTTTAGCCTTTGTATGGTCGTCTTCTTTTTTTGTCTTTCAAGCTATTGACATTCCAAGTAACATAAGTAAGTATAATATTAATGAACATATATTGATAGTTTCTTTTGTACTCTTTTTCGATTCAGATTGTCCATTAATTTTTTTTTGTAAAAGCGGTAGCAGTTCTAGAAGCTCCTTCGCCAGCTTCATGAACTTATTGACAAAATCGTGGGCAATTTGACTGCTTTGTGACATGGGTATAGGAAGCACTTTCCCTAGTATTGATCTACTCTATCCCTTTTTCTTATAGGGTTGGATTTATTGTCCCGACAAAAAAGGTATTTGAAACGATAATAAAAGGTACAGGATGGTGTAAAAATCTTTTACACGACAAAAAAAGAAAATGCCGGTTAAAAGATGCTATCGCACCATAAAATAAGGCAATGCGCTACAAAATAAATAAATGTACGACAGAATAAGACAATGCACCATAGAATCGTTCCTAATACGAATATGTTTTAAAGTTAACTTTATTGTCCCGACCGAACAAGGTAGGTATATAAGAATGCACATAAATATCCTATCGAAAACAAAAATGCATACACAAGATATCATTTTTTTAATAAAAATATCTACATAAAAGCTATACGCAACACAAAAGTTAAAAATGTATATTTTATAGTAAGGAAAAAATAAACAACACAAAAAAAAGCAAGTAGTGTCTTTTATTGCGCAATTAAACCTTTTTTTGCCTTAGCTAGACGTCCACGTTTATGCTTTTGCCCCAACGGTATTAATTTTGCTTCAGCAGGTACGTCAACCAATTTCTGTCGTATTTTCATCCTCAAGACATGTATACATTGCAGATTTATAAAAAAAAAAATAAGGACATTTTCATTTTGATTCATTTAAGTTTTTATAAACAATAGTTATAATAAATCATATAATACAAACCGTAATTATACTTTTTAAAATCATCGAATGTTCTCCATTTTCCTTTCTTTTATTTGTATGTGCAATTGTTTAGAGATTGGGTGATTTGTTGATTTTGAGGACACATAAAGCAGTTTACAAGTCTTTACTAATTATTTCTTGTAAAACTTTTTTGCTTATGATTGCCTAGTGATAACAAGGGTCCATTGTTGTTGTTTTGTGATTCTGTGCGCTGGCGTTTTGCACCTTTTTCGATGTAAATAAAAACACGTGGTTCTTACTTACTACTATATTTGATTAAATTAAACAAATGAAAACAAATACATTGATTTTACACGGAAGTTGATGCTCGTTGTGGTAGTTGAATTGAGCTGCGTGGATATAACTATTCTGACTGTGACTACATATCTGCAACTGTCCTTCCTTCGGGCAGTTTCTGCCTTTCCAACGGCTGGAAAACTCTCCCGAAACGGAGGGGGGAGGGGGGTAACAAACAAACTAAGGGCTGTAAACATACGTCACGGGAAATTACGCTATGAACGTCAGTCCCTCGGTAATTCGGAGAACCCGGAGAAAGTGGTTAAACCGGATGAGGCCTATCAAATGTAATATAAAATGATTACCTTAAATACTAGAAACGCTAATCAGGTATTTACAAGAATATTGTGCCTCTCTTTTCCGAACAGTTGTAAAGTTATTGACGGAACTTCACTAAACTTTTTGAAATTTGGGGAAGATCTATACCTTTTGACCACTTAAGTAATAAAGCCTGAAACGTTATTCAAAAAATGGGCCCCACTGGGAGTCTTTCTCCCAGCGTATGTTCCTTTTTAATAGCAGCATTGGTTGAGTCGAGTCCATTATTTGTACTTGGGTAACCAACCCGAGCTCCTTCATACCAGTTTGAATTCTTCAAAATCCATTGCAGTTCAAAATAATTAATAAATATATAATTTGGTGGTCTTCTGTCGCGCTCAATTTCTCTAAGAAAAGTTGAGATGCTTCTAAATATGTACTTTCGTCTTTAAATGTCTGTAAAGCATAGACATCTTGTTTCAAATCTTTGGCGGCACGTATTTTTTTTTTAATATATCGTTTCAGATTTTTCACACCATGAAAGAAGCACATTATGGATACTTCAGGCACACCAAAAATATTTGTAAACACTTAGGAGAATTTGCTAACATTCAGCAGGAAGCAATAATGGTTTCCAATCAAAATTATGTTGAAGCTTCAAAAATGAAGCTGTTTTTCATCATGCAAATGCGATAAGCAAATGATGAAATACTTGTTTTTGTCAGTTATCCTATAATAATTACAGGATATCCCCTGCCAATACGATTGTAAATGTGGCATCGGCTTAAACCATTTTTAATTTTTTAAATTTTCCAAAAACCTTTCGGTCAATACAATTTTTATTACTTCCTCATCTGAATCAAACGATCTGCAACAAACTGTATGGTTCAATACAAAAAGCGTGTGCTTGGGGTCAGGAGTGTTCTTCCTTGCTTGACCCATAGTAAGTTTTCAAAGGCGACATATGGTTGGATTTCTTCATACTTCTCAAGTGTTAATTATTTTAAGTAGGTGACTTTGATTTTGCAGGTGCTAATATTTTTCTGTCTCAGAATAGTTAATAATGGGGCACTAGGTTTTTGAATACCTTCTTCATACTTTTGTTTAATAATATTTTTGTGTTCATGATTTAAACCTCTGCCATTAACTTCTGTATTATCGTGACCACATTCTGTCATAAATAGCGAAACTTGGCCACTTGCAGAATGATACAACTTGCTTGACAGCTTGATATTCGTTAATTCTGTATTCCTGCAGACCAGTGGTATTCGACTTTGTATCCATCTAATGTTTTTTTTTTAAATGCAATTTTTCATACATTTTTAAATGAAACTGTGCTTCTTTCACAGAATCAAATTCTCGACGTTTTGTCCAAGCAGGATTTGGTTACCGTTTTCTTTTAGGTTCTGAAACACTTTCATTATTTCACTCTTCTCTGTCGGAAGGTTCTCTGCGCATCGAAAACATTTATATTGTGCAATACATCTATACTGGACATGTTCATACATTGGGCATCTGAAGCATTGGGTAGATCGATAGATAGATTATATTTATTTGGAATCAAACCAATACCAGTAAGCCGATGCCACACACTTTGTCTATAATAAAATTCCTGAAGAATTTAAAACCTTGAATTTGTCTACATTTAAAAAACACAAATGAAAATGTATCTGTTGAAATTTAATTACGTGTTGTGTGTGCGTGCCATCTGAAGCAATCTCTTTATGCCTTTATTTAACTAATCACATTTCCACTGTTGCCCTTAGATAAGTAGAATTATTTTAAAAATATATATTTACCTTGGGTTCATTGCAGAAGTTAGATTTAAATTTAAATTAAAACTGGATCCATTACCTCAGTTTCACGTAATCCAAGTTCAATGGAAGAACAATTCAACTATTTTAGTTGTAATTGAATTGAGTCTTGTGATCCTCTTGTTTTGATAATGTTAGGTACATAATTGTTACATTTTTATTTACGCTGCTTTATGAATTTTTCAGTATTAATTTTGGAGATTTTAGATAAGATTAATGGACGCTTCATATTTATGATTCTGATTCTATTGAATATATATAAATAAATTATTTACTTTCTTTATACGGTAACTGTTTCCATTTGTTAAAAATCAATGATCGCCACTGTCAAGGCCTTAATTTTCTTTTAAATTTCCTTGCAATATTTATTTATTTATTTATTATTTAAAAAAAAAGTATTTTGTGCGTTTCGTGCAATGTTAATCGTTGTAAAATTTACAACAAAGTATTGGTATAATGTTAGTTTTAGTAATTGTCTCAGGTCAAATCATAAATATTAGAAAGCCTAAACTAGACGATTCAATTATCTAAAATTCCTGTATTATGTTTTAACGTACAATGAATACGGCCAAATAAATAGCTAGACGATACATGAAATTATAATAACACGTTTCTTTTTCCACATGTAATAGATAGTTGTAGTTGTTAACTCCCCTTTTATAGTAAAGTATGTTTTATTTAGAATATACCATATTCCTAATTTTATTGTTGTAGAGAAGAAATAATCGTGCGCAACTTTAATCTGTGGTATTCAACAATCACAGGTGATTTGATCTGTATATTTTTGTTAGTTTATGCTAAATGTGATTTAGGATATTAAGGAATTCTCTCCCAGTCGGGAAACACATTTAAATATTTTTGGGAATTTGTAATTTATTTTCATGTACAATAATTGAATCCGTATGTCGGGCATTGAAGTCACCCCCCAGGAGGACTTTTTGATCAGCACCAAAGGTTGAGCCCTGCAGGTGGTCCGCGAGCTTCCTCCTTTCAGTGTTATAGCCGCGCATCACAAGCTTATCCGTAGGTCGCAGCTTGGTCTCACTCAAACAAAATGATATCAATAATGTTTTCGCTCGCAACTGATACGCTCACTGAGCTTACCTTTAATACTGTTAGCATTCCATAGTAAACACTTAACCATGGCGGGGCTCGCTTCTAACTAGTGTATAAAGCAGATTCTTTACACCAGGAGCCGCACAGAAACACGTCCTTTCAGTACAAACCACCGGCAAAAAATCCTTGTCCCTCGTCTTGTCGGCGTATGAAGTCAGAATGGGAAAAAAGTCCAGCAGATCTAGTATTGAGTACGTACCTATGCCGTGAACACCGCACACGTACCTAAAGCAGATCTCGAAGTTGTGGAGGTCGCAGAAGCACATCATTACTGCATAAAGTATCTGTCCGTTGTTCTGGTCTTTGCTAGGCGAACTTACTTCCCAACTAGAGTGTGAACCCGAGGTTCTGTACCCTTTCATCTGTTTTGTCGAGAGTGATCGATAAATGAATATTCTGTATCAAATTTCTAAACCTGTTTTGAGACATGGCATCCTGTGCAATCTGAACCGGTACATCTTCGTTAGAAGACCAATGCATATCACTGGGGAAGAGTGTAGCAGCCACTAAGGATCAATATTCTTATACTTTTTATTCCTGTATCTTCATGATACATGAGATTGCTGTTTTATCATAATCTACTGGCATTTTGTACCAGGGTTATTATATTCAACTTTCTTTTATTAGCTTTTGTTATGTAGTGTATTTCTATTGCTCCTAGATGTTTCTGATAAAATGCCATTGTCTGTCAATATCCGTTAATGGTAATATTGCATATATTCCGGCTGTTTGTTTTGGTAGACAGCTATCGCTGGTGTGTTCATGGTCAGTAACTTCTTTATCTCTAAGCTCATCTCTTTCAGGAGGTACAATAGATAATATATAGCTGTTCCGTCATCAGTGTCTGGTTTGTCAAGTATCTCTTCTAACTCTCTCAGTCAATCCCCATCTACGATTATTTAAATGGTAGTATGAACTCTATTCAAAATACACAAATAAACATAAGATGATAATATTATTTTACTCTTCATTTTACTAACATAGACGCAGTTTAAGAGAAGTTTTTACATTTGTCTTATTGTAAAAATATAACCTGTACACTACACAGAACTGTTACTTACTTTAAATCATTTTAACCAATATGTTAAACACCACTACCTCTCTAGCGGTCTAAATAATAATTACAGCTATTTACCCCATACTTTTTTTTTTACTTTTTCCAACTTTTAAAAAGTAAACACATAATTTACCATTTTTAAATATATACCATGAGATTGAATAAGACTGCCCGGGTTTTTTATACGGGTTAATTCAAATAGAAAATGCCTGGGTCTTGTGAACGTCTAAATTCTTTATTTGCTTATTTAATGCACTACACCAATACATTGCTAATACATCTCATGTCCACCATAATGTTTTTTTTTTTTTTCGTTGCCATCATCGGTCTCATCGTCATTCTGATGCCAGACAGGATATTTTGGGGATCTTTATCCTATTCTATTGGCGATTGCCTGTCTCGCCAATGATCATCGGTTACAAGTCCGATAGGATAATTGATGGCACCTAGGATGACGTGCCCTTCTTGCGGCATCCGGTTCCAGCTCTCCTTTCTGCGGGCAGATCTAGGCGGTCTTGGATTCTGCGGACCAGGACTTTGGGAGGTGGCCTGTCGTGGGGCTCGATGACATCAGCCAGTAGGGGATTCGAGGACTCGCTCATCCTCAGCCATTTATTCGTTGTCTTCCGCTTTATTTCTATATATCCTTATAGATGTGCAACTCTAATGTTATAATGTCACATAGTGCCATCTATATGCATATATTACAGTATGTTCTTTACTTACTTTTTTAAAACTATGTAAAAGTTCTTAGCTCGTTAGGTATTGTTGTATATCATACACGTCCAGTAGCCCACAGTTTGCTGGGTGCGTGTTAATTGTGTGGAGAGGCACTCGCGCTTCATCTTGTGTTATATTGATGGTTTTAATGAGAACTTGTTTTGTTTTGCTGTATGTAGGCAACACGATTATATATACCATATACACCGGTGGCAATGTAAGAAGCTTTTCGCTGGTTCATGGTTAGCCATTAAATTTATAGCAAACAGTACAGATGATAGCTTACGTTCTAACTCGTGTATATGCCCATGCCATTTCATATGCGAGTCCATGATTATGTCCAGAAATTTAGCCGTTGAGCAGGGAGTATTAGTCTTGATAGAAAGTAATGTTGCTTGAGTTTTGGTTGAATTCACTTTTAGCGTATTTCTTGTAAATCAGGTTTCAGCTACCTCAATAGCATTTTGGAGTTTTGCAGTAATCCTTCTGGTTCCTTTTTTTTGAACAAACATCGTTATATCATCATCTGCTTATGAATAATCTCCAGCTTTGGTAATACTTGTTGGAGGATCGTTAATGTAAATTATAAATAATTGAGGACCGAAAACTGATCCTTGTCGCACCCCATATTTTATATTTGTTGTGTTTGCTTGACACTATTTCCATTAAACAAGCTGCACTCTATCTGTTAAATACTATCTCATTAAACTTAAGAAAACCCCTCTGACGCTTTCAGTTTATCGACCAGAATATCATGATTGACAGAGTCAAAAGCTTTACTCAGGTCCAACATATTAACCTGTGTGTACAGACTATCGTCAAAAGCTTCATAGATAAGGTTAATTATCTGTGTCATGCTACTTTTCTACAACCATGCTGTTTAGAGATGATATAATTATTACTCTCAAAGTAATTTACCAGTATGCGTATTGGTCTGTGGTTGGCACAACTCTTCATGGGTCCGCATTCTGAGCTGGGATTAGCTCATGGCTCTAAATTATTAGATTAATATCGCTCCGTCGTAAAGTTTCTGGGATGGACCTGCGTCGTTAGGAAATCGGCCCGTCAGTCTCGGGCATTACATGGTGTTGATGGCCGCCAGAAGGGCACGGTTAGGACCCAGGGGGATAGCAGACGAGCGTGACCTTCTTGCTTCTGTTTTGGTTCTTCTTCTTTTGTGGGTTGAGCGTTTGTGTGTGGGATGACACTCATATACAATGGTCTGTCAGATATGTTTTTTTTTTATGTTGTGAACTGTCAAGTAGGATAAAAGGGGGTGTATAGGGCCAAAGAATGAATAAAATGGATAAAATGTTAAATGTGAATAAGTAAAAACTGGTGTATAATGCTAGTAAAATAAAATAAAATAAAAAAGTGTATAGGGCCAATAAAATGAATAAAGAGAAGAGTTAAAAATGTAAATAAATAAAAGTTAAAAAAGAATGTGGCGAATTTTTTTAAAAGCTGGTGTATAATGCCAGTTAAGTGACTAGTTGACTGTGATAAAAATACAAATAAAAATGGTGTAAAAGGCCATAATGGATGATAAAAAAATAATATAACAAAGAAAACTGAACAATACACAAATATACTGATGTCGTTAAAATAATAAATAAAAGTAAAGAATTTTTGACTGGCTACCAGTTATTTCGGTGCAGCAGTCCTGGGCAAGCGCCTGACGTTCACCCTGGGAGGGGGACGGTCAGAGAGTTGTCCAACAGGGCCGCCCTCTCCCAGGTTTTAGAGTGGCCTTAGGCCCAGGCCTTAAGATGGATTTGTATAAAAGGACTTTGTTACGGAGGTCGAGCACGCTGGAGCCCCGAAGCAAGGTAATAAGGTTGTTCCTTGCGACTGTGAATTTGCTTTTAATATAGTTTATGTGGGGCACAAAAGTCAGGCACTTGTCCAGGTACATACCGAGATACTTGACCTCTCCCCGCCAGGGGAGGCATCTGTTGTTGAGATACAAGTGGTCCGCCGGCGACCCGGTCTTCCAAGTAAATCGGACGGCCTCACTCTTTGTCTCATTTACGTGGAGACACCACTTCTCCATCCAGTCCGTGAGGCCGTCGACCGCTCTCTGCAGCCGGCGGACCACGATGTTCCCATTACGGCAGGCCGCGTACACGGCTGTGTCGTCCGCGTACACGGCAAGCTCAACCCCCGGCTCCCTTGGAATGTCCGAGGTATATAGGCTAAATAGCGTGGGGCCCAACAGGGGACCCTGCGGGACCCCCGCATCCCGGGATCTAGGCTCGGACAGGCTTTCACCCTCTCTAACTAAAAAGCTGCGTCTGGTTAGGTAGCTGTAAATTAATTTTATTAACGATATACACATTCAAAAATTAACAGTTTAAAAATAAGGCCGTGGTGCCAGACCGTGTCGAATGCCCTGGTGACGTCGAGAAACACCGCTCCAACAGTCTCCTTCCTCCCGAGTGCGTCCCGGATGGCCTCTGTCAACTTCAGGAGCTGGAAATCCGCGCTGTAACCACCACGGAAACCAAACTGCTCCCGAGGCAACAGGGCCGGTTGGCACAACTATTTCTGTCGTCTTTCTTATATATTGGTACTAATTTGCCTATTTTCAATGAATCTGGGAATATTGGCACTTCCTGCAGTAATGATGTTGAAATACCGTATACATCACTGTCTTTCTTGCACTTGAGATGGTACTGCAGTATCTCCTCAATCTCAACTGGAGTAGCGGTTGAATAGATCGACTTTTCAGAATTTATAAGCTCGAGGTTGTGCAGAAAATGGTCAGGAGAGTATACAGACTGTATGCGACATGCTATTTCCTTCCCTATTCTAAAAGTATTCATTGAGCATGCTGGCTGTCAGTGTACACTTATTTTCACTGCTATCACTAGCGGCGTTTGTTTCGTTGTTTACGTAACTTACCATACTGCTTTATTTTTGTTGTCTCCTAGATAAATTATCTTTATATTTTATAATATTTTGTGTTTCTAGTTTTCTTTTTGCACTTATCGCCCATTCATTCAAAAAAGGATTATTTTAATAAAATAATTTTGAATTTTGTTACAAAATGAAAATTAGATCTATATTTAACACTTAGTACATGTTGAGAATTCATTGCATTGCATACTTTTGTCCGTTTATAGCCATTAGCCTTTGTCCACTGCTAATGTGCTTTCTTCGAGGGTTTTTTGATTTTGTATGAATATTATATTAATCGTGCTCAAATAAGAACTATTTTTAATGCAATATCCTAAACCAAGTAATAACAATAGGGGAAACACAAGAAACAACTAAACAAAAAACTAAAATCAACGAAGAAATTTAACAACTGGCATTACGATAACGGTTGGGATCATTAATATTTCATTTTATCCAACATAAATTTCGACTGAACTGTAACAAAATTTAAAAACCTCCAAAAATAAGTTTTTAACAATAACAAATGACAAAGGAAACAATTTACTACTTAAACACGCCACAATTTTTCTGTCAATCCTACGACTAAATAAAGTGTGAAGGAAAGTTGATGATACTAGCAAAATCGAGAAATGAAAATATTGTCACATACTTTCGTACTATACTGTGAACCGGCCATCGTATACTCTCCGCCCACTCCAGTACAATGTGCGCACAATGACTCACCATTTTCACGAGATTTTGCGTAGGTTGTATATTCTTCGAACTTGCATATATCAGGTTGCGCGTGTTAAGTCGTTGGTCATAAAATTAGCCGTTGACTGGGAAGACAGCACGCACTTGCTGTACGGCACCATTGAGCTGACCGAACAGCTGCTAGAAAGCTAACAGGGTATTGATGAAGTCGGCGTATTCACCGCTGTTTGGGGCTCCATGGCCTGTTGGCCGGCTGATGTACCCACGCTCTGGTTTGCGCGGTTTGTCACGTTCTTTTGCGCGGCTACTGCCTTTGCAAAAGATTTGGGCTGCCCGAAGGTGGGCGTGACATTTTTCGCAGCCGTGCTGCTTTGCGCCTGGGGAGTGGTAGCCCTGACGCTTTGAACTGGGCAGGGGTAGTGTGGACAGCCGCGGTAACTGGCGGCGTGGGATTGTCCACAATTGGCACAGGTGGCGGGGTCCTCTTTTGAGAGAGAGGACAATCCCGTACGAAATGGCCGCCGCTGCACACATTTCGAGGGAAGGGTGCAGCGCGATTGCGCATGCCCGAAGTTTTGACATCGGAAGCACTGGCCGATGCCGGAGCGGGAACGGAGAGGTTCCACCGTGACGCTCACCTTGCAGACGAACCTCAGGCGGTAGATCTCCTTCTGGTCTTTTGAAATTTTGACTAGTACCAGAGGGATGTGAGCTTTTTCCTCTGGTGCGGCGCATGCGGGTCACGCTCTGCAGCGAAAGACCCTGTGAGACTAAGTCCTCATGGACATCGTTAACGTCGAATTCGATGGGGATACCTGGAATTACGACGTTTAGGACCTTCTCAGATGGAAGCTGGAAGGTATCGTAGGAGAGGTTAAGCGCATCCAACAGCCTGGTGGCTACGCCGAAAGTCCGTCCACGGAAGACGGGAAGAAGCGTATCCAGCAGGTATCAGTGAAAATGCTGGGGTAATCATTGGAGGAGATGAGTCTACTTGGGGAGGCGTAGACTGCGCAGACTTTAAGGGGGCCGAAGTCGGTCCAGGTCAGGATACCCGTTGCTTCAAGGGAGGTTAGCAACGGGACTTCGATTTGGGAGTGGCGGATAGATTTTTGATGAGGACTGGTGTGCCTCCGCCTCGGCGCGTCAGGTGATCCTGACGGTACACTGAATAATTCGCCGCCGTTAACCTGTCCCCAGGACGAAGCCAGGTTTCGCAAAGAAGAGCAACGTCGATTTGGTTGGTGAAGAGGAAGTCACGAAACTCGGGTATCTTCTCCTTGATACCGCAAGCGTTCCAGGCGACTAGGCCTATACCCGAAAGGTACACGCATTACTAGGTTTGCAGCCATAAATTAGCCTTGAACGCCGGAAAAACTGCTCGCAACTGCTGTACAGCAGCGTTGAACTGCCCTATCAGCTGTTGGAAGGCTAATAGGGCGCTAATCAGGTCAGTCCCCCGGGGAGCTGCCGTGGTGGGTTGGGCCCCCGTTGGCTGTGGGCTGTGCACTCTGGATGGAGTGATGTGGACGTTTTGGGAAGAGAGCTGCTCCGCAAAGGATCTAGGGCTTTGGGGAGGAGGACCCGGCGTTGGGCGCTTGGCCTGTTGCCGGCTGTTGGGGACCCTGAGATGGTTGAGAACGGGCGAGGAAGTAAAGGCATCCCCTATAACTAACCGCATTGCTTGGCCACAGTTGGCGCACTTGCCCTCTTCCTTGTCGAGAGGGCAATCTCTGAAAAGTGGTTGCCACTACAACAAAACACACATAGGAAATGCCAGTGCACCGCGATCACCGTGCCGAATACCCATCAAGCGTGCCGAAAGGACGTGAGCGCAGGGGCTCGACCATAATACTACTTTCATACCGCTGTGATATGATGGTACCACAAAATGCAAAATGAAAGTAAAAAAAATAAAAAAAATTAAATTTACAGCTAGGCAGAATAAAATAGGGCGCAAAAGACGACTAAACTTCAGTTACCCTCAAAATTAAACTAATCATGAAAAATAAAAGTGGCGTAAGTATCAAAAATGACATTAACAATCATAAATTTATTAATAAAAAAAAAAACATTTAATTAATGATGCAGAATAAAACCATGAATTAAAATCCTGGACAAAAACAAAAAAATGCATGAATCTACAATTGGAAAAAGGACAATGCAAAATCCTCTAAACAAAAAAAGACAGATTTTTCTAGAGAAATCAATTCGCAACAAAAAAATCACGTGGTCTCAGAATTCACACACTAAATAAACTTAACGTGGACAAACAGTGTAATAATATAAATGAAATTTAATCAAAACACAATGCTTCTTTTAACCCTCCGAGGTGATTAAATACCAAAACTAAATTGAAAACTAAGAAACGGAAAATTAAACTCTTTAAAACTAAAACAGCCATCTTCTAAAAACAAATTACAATAACTGAATATACATCGACATGTGTACAAATAAAATAAAACAGCAATTATTTAATGAGTTCTTGAAATATGAAAAAATTTCAAATTAAAGACTAATTTTTAGTAATGAAATTAACCAAATAGCATCAAAGAAAATAAATAAAATTACTTACTCGGCATCGTTTAAGGAACTACCTTTTAGGGGCCCATACATCGCATACATATAAAATTTACAATTGCGTGCCAAGCGGAGCATGAAATGCAAAGAAATTTAGCATTAAACTATAAAATATACAATACTGATGAAGCATATGTACAATTGAATGAAATTAAAACAACAACTGAAGAATTACATTATTTTAACCCAATTCTATTATCAAAATCATTTCAAAATAAATATTAAAATTGGGAAACTCTTCATAGGCATTGATAAAGATAATCCGGTATGAATAAAAAAACAAATTTGAATTTCCGGAATACAACAGCAATACGATTTGGTGTCTAGATTTCTTTTTTGGTCTTTTGAAAATCTTGACTAGACCATGGCATTGGAAGCCTTGCTCTGGGGCGCTCATGCGGGTGACGCTTTCGGAGAAACCTTGGAGCTCTAGTCCCGTATATCGTCATGGAGAATCGATAGGAATTCCCTAATACAACATAAGTGTTTTCTGACGGGAGGTTACGTGTGATACGGCCAGCTACTTGATTGAGCAAGTTTGGTGTTGCTCTAAAATCATCCATGTGGATGGGAAGAAACAAACCCCGTCCTGCGTGTTCTGGGCCTTCAGGAAATAATCCTCTTCACCATAAGGAGGTAAGCAGTTCCATACCGCTTTGTCCGCAGATGATTGGAGGTGTTTTCACCTTCCTTTTCCTGCTCAGTAGAAGCGGGAGCGCTTTGCTGCTGAATGCACCTGGGAGGGGGTGGGGGGGGCGCTAGTTCATGAAAGCTTGTTTGGCAGCCGCTATCGCCTTGCTGGCACTGGGGTGGCAGCCTTACCCTGGGCGGCTGTGCTTCGCTACGAACATAAGCGGTCTGCTTCTCGTCCTTCCGGAGTTTTCTCTTAGGGGGGGGAAATCCCCTACCTTAAGTGCCTTAGCACTTGTTGGCTTTGAAGGCTGTTGAAGGCTTTTTGCCTTCCGCTTTTTGGCCGTTTCCACCAACTTGATCCCCTCCTCGCTCCTGAAAACAAAGGGGAAGGATTTAGCCTCGGCTTCGTCTTCATTTTCATCACACGTGGACACGGGCTCGCATGCGGAGCTGTCCGCCTCTCTAGATTTTAGAAGACTAATAATAATCAGCTAATTCGATCGTCGACAAGGTTAGTGCTTGTCGATCATAGACGTTCTCGAAGATATTAAAAATTTTACCAAGAAACACTAGAAAATTACTTAAAACGGGTCGGGAATGAAGTTCCGCCAACGGATATATTTAAACCTAAGCCCATAATGCGTTTTTGCATGCGCTAAACTACACAAAATTGCCAAAACCAACAGCATAAAAACTGCTTAAACAAATTAAAACTTAAAAAAAGATTTTTATTTGAATTGGTTGCACGCTGGCGTGCCACACTCCGATTGGTGGAAGGCCGGGCTCTCACTCTCGGCGCGGACCAATCCTCGGCACGAAAGAGAAGTTCGGCAATCCACCAGCAACGCAGCAGTGACAGTGACGTAACCTACATTCAACTAGGGTGTGACCTGAGGTTCTGTACCCTTTCATCTCTGATAGAAACGGCACGATCAAGGCGGGGGGGGTGTTTGAAACAACTTAAAAAAGTTACTCGGCAGGGGAAAAAATCCTTTTTTTTAATCTAAGCCGAACCTACTTTAAAATGCTTTTGAAGTTTTACCTAGAAGTGTTGAAGGCGTCGTCAGGTTTTGAACGTTAGCGTTAGTCCTATGAAAACATCTAGACGTTTGACTCGTGTAAGAGGAGGTGGAGATCCTGGGGTTCAACGCCTGAACCAGGGGGTCTCGCTGATTGGGCGCGAGCCAAAGCAGCGTTGAGGGTCTGCTAAAAAAGTCTCGGAGGACGGAACTTGCAGACTCGATGAATCTACTCGTTCCTTACGAACCAAAGGTGCCTGCCCGATCAGCTGAGTGTCTGTTTTGAACGTTGCTCGAAGAAGCACCGCAGCAAACTTCTGTACGAACAGTTACAACGCACGTACCAAAAACAAATCGGATGAACTCAGAACTCTCAGCAACACGTCGAACACCAAGAATTGGCAGAGAAACGCCAGTTGGATTTCGAAATGTGCAGTGAAAACTAAACATACCGAAATCGATTTCCTAATCGCAAGGAGGCACAAGTAGCACACGTCCTTTGTAATTTTTATTATGTTCTTCCATATTTTTTAAAATATCAAACATCAAATATATAAAACATTTGAACACCCTGCAGGATATTTCCAATGTTTTTGGTGCAGTTCGACCCGAACAGTTCCAAAAGGTACCATAAATAACGATACTTCCAAACAGAGTAGCTATAGTACACAAAAGAGAACTCTCCGTCAGCGGCTATGATAAAAAGCTGAATTTGCTCACATACAGAAATATTTTGGCACCTGTCAATTGAGAAAATAAATCCTGAGTTGTTGGTTAATAGAAAAGTGCTCTCTCTCCTGGCAAGTTTATCGGGTCCATGCATATTCGAATATCGTTTACTTTGTCAAACAATAACAATTCCATGCACCCAATCGGGTTGGCTCATTACCGCAATTATAATACACTAACAACCATCTCATCCTCTTTGTGCTACGGACTCTTTCCAAAGTACAAATTTAGGTAACAGCATTATCTATCAAACTATATTGCACTCTTGTTAATTCTACAATGCTTGAAAAACTGTGTTATGCTTGTTAAGTAAGCTAGCGGTAGTATTTCTACTCATGCCAATTTGTGGATTGTGAATCAGTTTGACAGCTCCTTCAAGCCGTTATACAGATTGACCAGAACTATCAGGTGGCAAAATGTCAAATAACATCATATTTTAGCTCATTATATTTACAAGGCAGGAAAATACTACCCTTTGTCTGAATTTCATGACCAAAATGGGATGTCAAGTTAAATATACTCTCATCCTAATCTATCATTTTGACATTTCACTAACATTAAATCACAATAAGTAAGCAAATTTACCTGTGGCCACAATCAACTTTGATGATAACATCTAAAATTTTCTATAGGTAATTAAAACGGTATATATCGTCTAAAAATTTTGCATGAGCAGTTTTCTCAGATCTTAACTGGTACCTGGTTTAGCTTTAGGAGCAGTGAATCCCTTTATTTATTTCTTTATTACGCCGGCAGTGCGGGCTGAAAACGAAGGGTGCATCATTGCCAATCTTGAAAGTCAAGCAGCAATATGCGGTACCGGTTGTTGGTTGGGTCACCATTCCGACAACACTTCTCATGGCTCGGTGTGTTCCGGCACTCTAGCAAAGGGCCTTCAAGCCTGTATGCTGAGTTATTATTTATTTATTACAATATTTATCTCGAGGTTGGCGCCAAACACGACAACCGCCGCATTGTGTTATAGATGGAGATTGTGTGAGCCCGACCCACTGAGGTTGAATTCCCCGTGTGGGAAGATGTTCCATACTTATCAGGCAATGCCTTTCCTGAGCCGTCTTGTAAAAATCCTCGTTGTTCGTCGCAAGTTGTTGTATAGAAATGCAAATTGGGGTATCCTTATCTCTTCTTGTTCGGTCCATTGATTCTAGATTGTTTTTCTTCATCGAGTGGGATATTGTTGTACTGATGTCTATGTATGTATATGTGTGACATGAGGCGGTTTCTCACAAAGACTGAACCTTAAGTTGAGGAGGGATGCTTGGGCCTTGCGGCGCAAAATCGGAAGATCGATGTGCTCTCTCCAATCAAGCAAAGCATGCCGAGCAGATCTCGTGTTTTAAACAGGTTTTTTTTATGTGAGGTGCAAATGGCAGTACTAAAACGCAGTAATCTAGTTAATGTTGCGGTCAGTGGTATGACGATGCGCGGAGCGGCTTGCTTAAAGATTGGACTGTCGGAATGTTCCCACTTGCTTTACCACACCAAATATTAATTTGCGTATTAACGCACGTTACTAATTGATGTATATTTAATCAAGGACAAAAAATCAAAACATTGACTCATACATCTAAAAACACTGTCAAACAATTCCAATTACATCCGCCCAAACTAGATATAATTACACCGGGTTACATGATGCTACATAATGCCGCCCCCGTTGAAGGGTCTCCTTTCGAAATAAATACAGTGAATTATATCTAGTGTGCGTACTACAAAGTATAAAAACAATAATAGTATAACATGCGCCGTAACTAGCGGTTTCTATTGTCAAAATAAAATTGTTCGTAGGCGTTAATTTCATGAATTTTTACCACGGCAACACGCACTAAACCATCGTGAAATTACATTTTTATGGTTACAAAGATTTCGAAATGATTCATTACCTCCTGCAATAATGAACACGTTGAGCAAAATTTTGCAAAGAATCAATCAAAATATTTGGAAAATACTGACAATTTCGTTTCTTATACGTCTTGTAGGTCTCAGTGGTACACTGATGGCTCCAAAAACGGCAGAAGGAACTGGAATAGAAATAATGGCCTAGAACTACATATCGAAGCTTGAAAATACCCAAGTATATTTCAGGCGAAATCACGCTATTTGGAAGATTGTTCAGTCAATATGATAGAACTATCGAAGCAGGAATTATCATCGTGCCCGATAGTCAAGCAGCCATCAAGGCGCTGAGCTCATATGAAATCAGCTCCAACATGGTCTGGGATGCTAGGAAACTAAATGAGTAGCAAAAGAAATAAAGTACCCTCCTGTGCGTTGCCGGTCAACAGGAGTGGAAGGAAACGAAATAACGATAACCTCGAAAGAAAGGGGCTGGAATGCCTTTGTAGGCCTGAACCTTCTGCGGTTAAGTAGCAGTAAAATACTGAAGAAACTAAATAGAAATGGAGCAAGAGAAAATCAGTTATTGGAAAAATTGCAGGGAATGGCAAATAAAAATCTTCTGGGAACTTATAACCGAAGAGGTTTACAGAGCAATCAACCTGAGTAAGAACAAAGTTCGCATTTAACGGAAACATTCAAGCCATTGTAGACTAAAAGACACCTGACTAAGCTGTGGAAAAAGATCCTGAATGCAGATCCTGGGAACAGGATGAAACACCCATCCATCTCCTCTCAAACTGCTAGCACTTGCAACTCGGGGCGCAAGAATAGGGACACAATAGATCTTTTAGGTCGCAGTGTAACACCACCCTTTTACTTACATACAACATTATCGGACAGTGGTGAAGATAAGTTTTCGTTTTCGCGATGTTTATTAATTAAATAAAAACAGTGAGAGATCTTATAGTCATTGTACAGACGTAACGTAGCTAAAATTTCTAGAATGGTGCAAAATAAATTGACTCCAGTTGATTTCTATGCGTATCCATTATACAACACGTTTTTAAAAATCTATGAATATGCAACATTTATCTAGCGAGTCGGCTTACGACAAACAGGCATTGTTGACGGAAGATACCGGGTTCGAATAACTGGCGAGGCAAGACATTTTGACGTACCTTTTTTTTTTTTCATTGTGTTTTTTTTCGATGGCATTACATGATTATCTATTAATGGTGTTCATGAATATGCAAAAAAACATGTATTTTACGTAGATTGATGTATGACAATGCGCATTAAAATGAATAAAAAAAATACAATCAGTACATAAAAGTGCAGAAAGTCGAAAAGGCTATAAAATATTGTCGCAATAAATAAATTTTTACAACTTGGAATTATTACAACTTTAAATTTATTATGTTAACGTATTATAAAAACATTTTTTTTTTGTATTTTGCTCGGTATCTGATTCCATCCGACGACTTGGTCGTTGATTACAGCTCCATTTTTGACTTTAGGAAAAAGTCTTTTCCACAAAAGTTACCTAAAATATTTTCGAAAAATACAGGGTTTTTGATTGCAGTTCCATTTTTGATTTTAGGTAAAAATCTTTTCTACAAAGGTTGTACAGAATTAAATGCTGCATAACCTAAATATTATTCTTAATTATACTGGGTGTTCGCAAATACTGGGTCTTTCATTATAGCTCCATTTTTGCATTTAGAAAAAAATCTCTTTTACAAAAGTTGTACAGAATTCAATGCTGCATAACCTAAACACAAATTCCACTATACACGGTGTTCCAAACGTAAGAACAAAAGAAAATTACTTAAAGCACATTTCACAATATAAAAGTGCCAACTTCTCTCGAATGGACCGACTTCAAGAAACCACCTTCCTCAAGGACTAGATGCGCAGCATCTAGTGTTTATTGTCTAATTATTGTCTAATTCCTGTGTTCTTCGGAGAGCTTGCCAGCGAGGAACATAAAATTACGCACAATGCTGAAGCCGTGAATCAGAATTTTGTGTGCGTTGACTGGCATATGATACAGTCCAACATATTTCGCTGCAGTTTGCCGACAGTAGTTGTTAAACCTGTTATCATCTATATCATGTCCGCAATTTAGCACCTTAATTTGGCCAGACTACTTCTTCGTCTACGCCAGTTGTTTTGACTCACAAATCGGATCAGCCAAAAAAAGCACGTTGCTGTATTTCGGTTATTCGCTCGATCAAATCCAGGCTTAGCCTACCTATTTTGTAGCTGCCTTTTCTTTTCCTCAAAGGCCTCACGATTTTCTTTCAAAATTTTCGACGAATGCAGTCGTAGTTCGAGTCTATAGCTCTGGTGTAAAAGCCACTCGAAAAATCGTATGTATGGGATGTAAAGGAGATAGCCCCAATTCCAATATATGACAATCATTAGTTTTTTTTTTCTATGTTCGACAAAACATTTAACTGAGAGATAGTTGCTTTGCAAATATGCATTTGTTGCATTTTGTATTTGATCTTCAATGTATTTTTCTCCGGTTTTCTATATTTTATCAGTTTTCTTTATCCACTGAAGTCTCAAAGTACCGCAAAACATGATTGATGAAGGTCGAGGTTTCCTCCACAGCACTTTCCCTTCAACGTTAGTTAAAGGAAGAGGCACAAAAGAAGTAACAAATAAATATTCATCTTGTTGCCCATCGGTAAGAAATTTTTGTTTATAAGCTGAAAAGCCTGCTGAAGCGTCAAATCCCTACTTGCTATGCAAAACCAGATTTCCAGCAGGTGAATGCAAGTTTTGGGCATGTTGAATAATTTTCAGAATACTGTTCACGGCGTTATTTAATAAATTCTGTAGGGGAACTTCACATTTTGCTTCCGTTATTGAAAGATGAACCGGTAAAAACATTTGTTTGCACCTTATAATATGGTGGATACTTGTTATGTCAGTGAAATGATACGGAAACGCGCAATGTTGTGTAAACTTGTTTAGATAAATTTAATGACGTTATCAACGCCTCTTCAGGTGTAAACGATGTTTGATTTATAAGACTCCAATTCCACTTTTCTAAAATCCTACTTCCCCTTGTCGATCTGGTTGAAGTACATCGCGTTAATAGTATTGCAGAATCTGAATCTCCCTCTTCCTTCAATTCCATCGCAGCAGTGTAAGAAAGTTTGCGAGCTGGAAAAGATTGCCGTAGATCTAGAGTTTTTCGAGGCTTTACGGCCTCACAACAAACCTCGAAATTTTTCAGAGGCCGTCCCAACACTTACCGTTGTTGCATGGATGAACTTATGGAAGCGAGATTATCCAAAAACTTACCGAGTATGTCTATATTTTTCGAGAGCCACTGATGGTTTTTCAGGAACAATCACTTAAGCGTTTGAAATATGGTATGAATAAATTTAGCCTTAGAAAATCCGAAAGTTCCTTTTTCAGGTTTACGTCGGTGACGCTTTTTTTTTTGTATAAAAAGTAATTTAAAAATAAAACAATACCTTTTTTAGAATCCTTGTCTTCACTACGTTCACATATTAGCCGCTGGTGCTGTCAAAACGCGTACAACACTCCATATTGGGCAAATTTTTAATAGAAGTCATGATAAATGTAACAGCTTCGAAGCAATTGTCAATCTCGAAATTGTTTAACAGAACCAAAGACCTTTTGTGTTTTATTTGTTTTTCTTTTCAACAACGCTGGCCGTGGCACCCTGTCATTTCCAGTCATTTCTAAAGCATGCTATAAATACATCTGTTAATCCAATTGTGTGTTGGCTGAAATACGATAAACGGAAACGGTATGTTTACTTCTGTTCTGCACTGAAGCGGCTATTTTTCGAATGGCTCTATGCTAAATGTAACTACATAACCTTAGATTTTACCTATCAGTTGTTTTTTAAATATGTATATGGCCTGCGGGATCGTAGCCCATTTACCACCAAAAATGAATTACCCTGTATGGAAAGAAAAGGAAGCACAGGGACACACGCTTCACAGTTCAGGGCCTATCGAACTGGCTAACATAATAGACAAACAAGCTATCTGCCAACGATAAACAGGTATCCCACAAAGGATCAGTCGGAAAGGATTTCATAATAATAATATGTATTTATTGTATAACTATACAATAATTAGTCAAAATTGAGTAAAAAATCACAAATAACATACAAGTGTAAGAGACAAAGAGGTATATGTTTACATATGTACAAACGTCAATAAATTATTTCACTATTTAGAAATTCGTCAAGCGTGTAAATAACTTTGTTCAATAAGTAAGCCTTTAAAGAGTTAGCAAACTTGTCAGTAAACGCGTTATCTATAAATTATATAACTTATTTTCTTTTTTTAAAAAACTCACCAGTTGATCACAGATGTTCTTTTGTGTTCAGGCTCAATAGATATAAAATATGAGTGGGTAGCGGAACGGATTCAGATATTAAAAATATATAGAATGTTAGTTTTTTCTCTGTGAAATCTGCTACCTAGGAAAATGTGATTCAAACAGGCGTAGTCTTCTTCACACTCGCATGCTGGCGTCTCATTTATGTTGATCTTGTGCAAATGAGAGGGAGGTAAAGAGATATCCAACTCCTGTGTCCAAATTTCAATCTGGCAATAGTCGTCCGATAATATCTTGAAAGGCTATGAGTACTGTACCATGAATTGGTCTTCACGTTTGGATGTATGTATAATTATTTTTCCAATGGGTATCCCACTCACTCGACAATATAATTTTCCTGGCAACATTAACAGCATCCGTTCGACAAAGCACAGGTGGATATTCTTGACCGGTCTTAATACTTTCTTTAGCCAGTTGGGCTGCTACTTCATTTGGGAGAACTACTGCATGACTTTTAATCCAATAAAATTCTATATGAATTGAATGCATCTTAGGTCACTTAAGATATTGAAAATGTTCACGATGATCGGATGCGTTGCTACCAGCGAATTCTCCGGGCGTTTTAGACAGTAGCAATTTTCCAGAGCATAGAACAAGATAAATAAAAAAAAAAAAGTTAATTAATAAAATTAATAAAGATATTAATAAAATGATAATTGCAAAGTACCAGAGGAGGGGGGAGGAGGGATAAATAAAACACCGCTTGTAATTTTATTTCCCACGTTGCGACGGTTAGTGAAACCTGGGTCGTTTCGGCCAGCGAGGCGCCGGAGAGGTGTTGGATTGAGCGCCACTGGTTGATTCAATTGTTGCCTCCCGTGGCCCGACGCTGTCGCCCCGGTACTTTAGCCACAGCCCAGAATGGCTAATTTCAGTAGGGAAACAAGGTATTGGTACTTGCAGAATTATTGATATATTAAATAATTAAATGAATGAATAAATAAAATTAATGAAATGAAAAAAAAAAAAACTAATGCGCCCAAGAGACAATAAAATTGAATTAAATAAAACTCAGAGAAACTATATAAAACAGTTATATTAACAGTTGATTAGGATGAAAGCCAAAACATTAAATGATTACAAAGTATAAATACACGAAATGAAACTTTGGGGAGTGACGTGTTTATTGTCAAAAAAATTTGTATTACAAAGAAACAAGAAAAATCTACCTACTCGATCGAGCATGCAATTGAATACGAACTACCATTGTTTTAAATGGAAAAGATGAAAGAAAACAAAAATTAAAATAATTTCAAAAAGTTACGTTAAATTAAAACAATGAGAGCAAAGACTAAAATATCAAAAATTACGTTAAATTATATCTGAAATCAATGGTAGTTCGTTTACAACAAAACAAAATATAAATCTTAAAATTACTACATATAAACAAAACGCAAATCAGTTGATGGCCACCAAACACCTCGGGGCGAAGAAGCAGAAGAAGAAGGTGGGTGAAGAGGGCCCGTGTCACGTTACGACTTAGGGAGGCGCTGCTTGAGAGATCCGCGTCAGCGGGTCCAGGAAAGTTTTCGTCGCCCAAATAACAATAACTCAAAAACGGCTTCCGTGGAGTAGTTTCCTTTTGAAGAAAGGGAGAGGAATCTAGCTCCCGCGCTAGCCATTAAGTAGCCTATAGGATCCGAGTATTCAGGGTTTTCACACGTGTTCATGTTTACAGCGAAATTCTAACGTTTGGAAAGTACAGTGCGCAACAAAAGTATGTCCAACAAGTGAACTAAAATAATTAAATTCGAAGCTATTATGAACGGAGTTTAATGAAATTTGCAATACAGATGCATTCTAAATAGATACTAAAATTTGACAATTAAGAATTTAGAAAATGTCAAAGATAAAGGGTACATTTTAACAAAAAAACAACTTCAAGTTGAACGTAACGTTATAATGAACAAGTAAATAGCGAATTTCTCGGTACTAGTAAAGTAAATGAATTTAGATGGTTTCAGATAAGAGAGTGTACAGTTAGGGAAATAAAAAAAGGTGCGCAATGCTTTGAAATTTAAAAATGAAACAAAAATAGGCGGCACTAAAAAGGGTTAAAGACGGAATAAGTAAATAAAAGCAGTAAAATAAGTTCTAACATTCCTTAAAGAGAGATTAAATAAGAAAAGGTGTTTTTAACACGTAACAGCATATTTCCAGGTTCAATGGAAGAACAATTCAACTATTTTAGTTGTAATTGAATTGAATCTTGAGATCCTCTTGTTTTGATAATGTTAGTACATATGTTTCCATTTATACGCTGCTTTATATTAATTTTTCAGTATTAATTTTGAGATTTTTAGATAGGTTGATAGACGCTTCATATTATGATTCTAATTCTATGAATATATATAAATAAATTATTTACTTTCTTTATACGGTAACTGTTTCCATTGTTAAAATCAATGATCGCCACTGTCAGGGCTTAATTTTCTTTTAAAATTTCCTTGCAATATTTTTATTTATATTATTATTTAAAAAAAGTATTTTGTGCGTTTCGTGCAATGTTAATCGTTGTAAAATTTACAACAAAGTGTTGGTATAATGTTAGTTTTAGTAATAGTTTCAGGTCAAATCATAAATATTAGAAAGCCTAAATTAGACGATTCAATTGTCTAAAATTCCTGTATTATGTTTTAACGTACAATGAATACGGCCAAATAAATAGCTAAACGATACATGAAATTATAATATACGTTTTCTTCTTTTTACACATGTAATAGACAGTTGTAGTTGTTAGTCCTTTTTTTAGTAAAGTATGTTTTATTTATAATTTACCATATTCCTAATTTTATTGTTGTAGAGAAGAAATATTTGTGCGCAACTTTAATCTGTGGTATTCAACAATCACAAACAGGTGATTTGATCTGTATATTTTTGTTAGCTTAATGCTAAATGCTAAATTTAAGATATTAAGGAATTCTCTCCCAGTCAGGAAACACATTTAAATATTTTTGGGCATTTGTAATTTATTTTCATGTACAATAATTGAAGCTGAATTTTTCTTTGTGCGATGTTTTATTTTTTATGTATATTATAGTATTATGCTATAAATTATTTCAATAAAGATGTTTATAATATTATAAGGATGCTTGCGTTGTTTTATTGCTTTTAAAACATTCGTTGAGTCAGTCACAATTACTAAATGTTTATGTTTAATGTTGTTGAGCCATATTTAAGAGCTTCTATATTTCGTATAAAAAGCACAGCCACAACCATTTGCACTCTTAGACCATCAGAATATATTATTAAGGCGCTTTCTAATCCCTAATCTATTGATAATTGAGTAGAATAACTCCTGACCTATTTATTTGACCAATATAATTTGGGAAATTAATTACGGGAATTGAAAGATAATTTCGTTGATCTGAAGATCTGTGGATGGGGCACATAAGCGAGAACGGGTATTAATAATAATAATAATCGGTACACTGCCACCAAGAGTGGCGAATCCTTCTTTTCCTAGTATGAATTAGTCAGGTCTTCAATTTTTTTTTTTCCTTCCTTAGCTCCGGACTCTTTTCAGCCTTCGGCTATGAGAGTGTTGCTTTGTCTCCCTAGACCCATGTATTATTGGTATAGGTGACGAATCTTTTGAAACTAACTTGTAATGCTGTGCCCCACCCCCTGTATACCCGGGGAGAAATGGTATTTTAAGCTGGATATGGCATTTATTCTTCTCTCTCCAGCTGTTTCCGCTGCTTACAACAACTTCAGTTCCCTTGCTATATCTATATTCCTTGCAAGCCACGGTGCTCCTATACATCGCCTCGCTAATTTTCTTTGCGACTTTTCCATTTGACAGATAGTTGCTCTGCTCTCTTTTAACCATATCTCCTCTCGTAACTGTTTCATGCAAACGATTGGAAGGGAGGACGCAGGTCAGGAACTGGGGATTGTAGTTAGCGAATCCCTGGATATTTATTTACCGATTGTCTTTGGTGGGTGAGTTGCATTATTAGGGTTGAGCTCATTGCAGCCTTGCTGCAGAAATTCCGCATTAAGTTGCCGAGTAGCCTCAAGGGTCTCCATATTGCGGCCTTTGAGATCATAGTCCGGGTATACTGTTCGCCGCAGCGCCAGTTTAAGGCATTTGTTCTGGGGCCTTTGAGTTTAACCAGTTCGCATGTGAGGTGTGCGCCCAGGTAGTGAACCCATTGAGTGCAATTGGTCTAACGACCATTTTATTGCCCCGGTGTCGCTGAGCTGGTATGGGTATTCCTGTTGGGGAGTTTGGGGGAATTCTTCGTTGCTTCAATTCCAGCAGGTTTGGACGCCGAGCCCCTCTGCCGTTGATTTTGTTCCAGGGTTGGCTTTGGCGGAGGAGGCCGGTTTGTATTTTTAGCGGTGGGAGTTTGGGGGCGGGCTGTTTCTTGATTTTTGTAATTTACTGATTTTATATCGGTATTCTTTGAGATATGCAGGGCAACGTGAGTTAGTTTGCGGGGTGCGGCCCCCAAGTTGGCGCATTGCGTCAGTTTGGGGGTCTTTTTGCATTGTAGGTTGGATGGTCCGCACATTGAGGCAACGGTGTACGTTAGAGGTTAGCAATTCCGGTTGCGTGCCCCCAGCGCTGCACTGTCTGCATTGTGGGCCTGTTTCTTACTTTTGTAATATTCCCACTTAACTAATGTGTGCGTGATATACGAGTCTTTGTTCAATGTTTGGCGGGAGCTTTGTTTCCAAACCTCCATGTGAAAGGGCTCCTTGGTCTTTTTGAGTTTGAATGCCTTGGTGTTTTACTCCTTCCAACTCTTCCAGTATCTCATCCACGTATGGACCATGCAGATATGCCTTAGTCCGTAGGTCTTGGGTGTGTAGTAACAAATCGAACTTCCCTTTGTTCTCACTATGTATCTGTCCTGTCAGTATCCTCGTGAAAGTATTCTGTGCGGTCTCATATTTTGATATTCAATGATATTCTTCGTGAGTGCATTGAGCTGCACCGAGTCAGTGTGTTGAGGTTTTAGGATAATTATGGCGGTGGGTGGGAGATATTCTGGACTTGGGTAGCCACACACTTACCATAAGAGTCTCTGCTTCGCCATCGTCGTGGTGCCTCGTCCTTCTCGCCAAGATCCTGGAGAGGCGCGTAGCGTTGCCAGTCTCCACTGCGTCGGTTTGGTCCATGGTCGGGCGACGCCATAGCTCCTCGTTTTGGTTTCGGCGTCGCTGGGCCTTGCGAGCTGTGCGGATCCTTCTCGGCAAGTCATCCGAGTCAGGGGATTTGGGCAGGCTTGTTTTTCCGACTTTGCCCATGTCGTTTGAAAATGCGCAGAGCGTAACACCTCCCGCCGGCAGACACGCTACGCTCGCAACTGTCCAATCGTGTGGACCTGTGAGATAATGAGGCAGGCGCACGCCTACTGCAGCAATGAGGTAAGGGCGCAAATCAGCCGAGTTGTCGACGACCGTTAGAAATTGGCGGGTAAATGCTTCCTGTTTACAACTGCAAGGGATTACACGTCTCCTATCAATGCTCGAACGCGACTGTGATGGATCGTCTGTTCATCATTAGTGAGGGGTCTTTATCCTCTTTGGGGAGTGTTATTATCCTAGCTTCCTTCCAGCATTCGGGAGAAATGCCATTTCTGAGTATCGCGTCTATTATTCTTGCCAGTTCTTGTTTCGCTCCGTTGCCCATCACCTTTAATGCTCTTGTTGGAATTCCGTCTGGCTCTGGTGCATTTTTTGCTGTCATCTGTCTTAAGATTTCCTCTATCCCTTCTTTGGTCACCTTCTCCTGTGATTGTGTTTCCGCCACCTCTAGTCTCTCTATTGATTTTCTTACTGTATTCCATGTGTTCCTGTCTGTGGTCCACTTGCATTGAAACTGTTCATGTAGGAAGTTGGCTGCCGCCTCCCCCTTTTCACTATCCTTGAAGAGATACTTCCCCTCCGCCCTTAATGGAGGTTCGGGGGTTCTTTCGACGACCCATTGTGTCCAAGACCTTCCACATGGTTGCTTTGGTCCTTGGCTCGAATACTGGATTGTTTTCTTCCGCACCCTGTCCTTAGCTTTTTCAATAATTGCTCTGGCCTCCAGCTTTAATTTGTTATACCTCTTTTCATCCTTGTCTAATTTAGACCGGTTCCAGCATTTTTGGGCGTCGTATTTCTTTTTCAACATCTCTTTTGCTTCTTTGGCTCAATGGAGATGATTCATTTGGTTGGTTTGAGACTGCATCTGCATTGTTCCAAGGTTTCTTGCAGCGCCCTTGGTAAGCTTGGTAGTTGCGCTTCAATCTTCATTCTGTGCTTGAGGGAATTTCTCCTCGAGGGAAATGCTGCTCTTTCGTAACTAAATTTTGACCACTTTGTTTTGTTTTTGGAGTCTTTCTTCGTTAACGCTTCTTCCTCCAATTTCCGCTCCCACTGAAAAGTGGTCAGATTCATCTGCTTGACCGTGTTTCTACACCTTGGAGTCGAGTTTTCTTCATAATGTAAATGTCCAGACATCTGCTTTTCTTCCATTTGCTCGGGTTACGCAGTGGTATCTTCGGTTCGTGGAACTTAACATTATTCTTGCATTTTTCCCATTCTGCCAGGATCTTGCCATTCTGGTGCACAGCCTTGAGTTCCAAGCCGTATTTTTTTGCGTCGAAATCCCCTCCTATTACGCATCCGGTCCCGAGTTAACAATTTATCCTGGTCTCCCTAGTCCAAGGTGTTTTTAGGTTCGTATTTTATACTGATACGAAGGCCACCAAGTTCCCATTCAGTGGTAGCTCCACTCCTACAGCCTCTACTTTCGTGTCCAATACGATCTCTCGTGCGCAGATGTTATTTCTTAACAATATGGCCACTCCTCCTCCTAGGGTGCCCGTTCTGTCTTTCCTGTATGTTCTAAACCCTCTTAGTTGAAAGGAGTCTCCGGACTCTAGCCAAGTCTCCTGGATCATGGATAGCGCTATATTTTCTTCCTGAAGAAACCATCCTAGTTCCTCCTTCCTATTCTTTACTGAGTTTGCGTTCCAAGTTGCCACTTTGAACTTTTCTTTGTTAAAAACGTCATTCTTCTCGTTACGCGCCATTTCCGAGCTGTGTAAGGAACGGCATCATTTTTTCCAGTTCCTCGGCTAATTGCTTTACTCCCATCAGAAAGTCAGCGCTGCTGCTCTGGGTTCCCGTTTTTGTCACCTGCGCAAAGGCGATCCCGTCTTTCGTGGATGCTCTCTCTACTTTTTCTCTCTTTCCTTCTTCCTTTTTTTTCCCTGATATTGAATGGGTGGAATGAGCAGGCATCGTTCGCTTCCGTGATGGCTTCCCCACAGTTTTGCACATTTTGGGTTTGCATCCTTGTTCCTTTGGTGGGGCACTCGAAAAATGGGTGATCCCTGCACATCTCCATATCTATAGTCGGCCGTGCACCGATATTGAACATGACCGTAGACCTGACATCTAAGCATTGCGTCCAAGATGTCGATTTTCTTTTTGCTTCGGTCGGATTTTATGACCTTGACTTCTCATAAGTCGAAAACTTTTTTCCCCTCTTCGTTTTTTTTTTTCTGCGTTTATCATCAGCATTGGTAGATCTTCTTTGAATCGCTTCATTCGGGCCACCGACACTACAGGAAAACCCCTTTCCTTTAACTCCTCCTCCAACGTTTCTGTTTTTACCTCTTTTAGGGATCCCTCTCAGAACCCTTTGTACGTTTTTCTCTCTTTTAGCGAGTATGCATGCATTTTGACTCGCTTTTCCTTCTAGCATGGTTCATAATCTTCGAAAGTCCTTAAGTTGTTTTGATGAATATTTTTAATCCTCTCTTGTGTTACGGAAGGTGACGACTTCAAATTTTGTTAGCTTCCGCGTCTTCTCCTGCCTGATGAGTTTCAACTTGCCCTCTTCCCTTACTACTATCGGAAGGAATTTTGGCTCTTTCTTTCTCCACCACTGTTTCTTCTTGCGTCAGTTTCTATCTCTCTACTATCTTTTCCTCTGCTTGGACATCTTGATCCCAATTCTGGTGTACACAATGTCGTGCCACATGTTGTCCTTCTAATTCTGTTAGGCGCCCCATGCTTTCTTGCGTTTTCTTTTCCTACCGGGCAATTCTCGGTCGTCCCTCTTTACGTTAATGTTGCGCCTTGTTGATTTATTTTTTCTTGTTTCCAGTACCCTGTTGGTTCTGTTGTTTCATTGCCCCGTAGTTTTTTTTCCGTCTTTTCCTTCTTCGCTTAATTCAGCTAATCCATCCAGCCCCTTTCCTCTTCACCAAAATCGGCGATTTGACATCCTGCCTTCATTGTCCTGTGGTGAGCTATTAACTTCGCTATTAGCTTGCTTGTTTCCTCGATTTCCTTTCGTCCCAGTTTGGTTGGGCTTCTTTGATTTCCTTTTGTCGCACCATTTCTCCATAGTATCTGAGCCTAAGCTACTTGAATCCTCTTCAAGATCCATTTCCTCTTCTTTGTTGAAATTCTCTTCATTATTATTGATCGTAGCCGAATCATGGTCCTTTTTCTCGACAGTGTCGTCGTCGTTAAGAACATTGTAGTTACCAGGGCCTCCGGATCGCTGCGACATGAGTACTCTGTGTGTTACGGCATGCAGTGTCGAATGTCTACTAGGTCTTCAATGATGAGTACGCATAATTTATTCCTTAATGATGGCAATCTTTTTGACGTTAGTGCATAGGCATCTTACTGCAACGAACTTCTTCTACGCAGGACACTGGGTTTTCCTGTGCCTCTATTTGAAGAGCAGCTATTGGAGTAGATTTCATCCTTCCAACACACAGTCTTAAAGTTTTATTTTGAATAATATCCACTCTCTGTAAATTATTTTTGTTTGTGTTGGCATAAATTGTGCAGCCGTAATCTATAACTGATCTTACGTAAGCTTCGTATAAAGTTTTGGAAATATTAAAATCGATACCCCGTGATACTTTGATAATACTTCTCATCATTTGCTGTTATTTCATTAATATGATTTGTCACTGTAATTTATATTTATATGCAACAAGATATTTCAAATTTGGCGGATAGGAATTTACTTTGACCCTAATTATATCTTCACCTGGTAGGTAGTGCTCTGGTGCGTGAGAAAAAACATTAACGTTGATTTGTGTTGAATTCCAAGTCTAGTGAAATTACACCGTTAGCCGCTGTTTAATTTAATTTCATTGACTGAAGTGATTATAAGTTTTTGCTGACTTTTACTGCTTACTGTACATACAGANGTCAGAAAATTTTTTTTATTTACAAGTTTGAGCATTTGAAGTTTTATGTAACAAGAAATTGAAAGTGTTCATTTATTTCTAGAAGTATTTAATTAATATTATGATCTAAAATTTTTTTTATTTCTACTCCTCTAAGTAAATTATTATTCGAACAATACTTTCGCTATTTTACAGTCTAATCAAGAATTACTTTTGTTTGGAATTAGTTTAAGTTGTCTATTTATACAAATGCTAGTATTTACTATGTTGCCTTTTTTTTTTGGATTTAGTACTTATAATATCCATAACCTACTAGGTATTAATTAGTATCAAAAAAGTTAATAGCAAAAATAAAAAGAAAACATACAAAAAGCATGATTGTTCGTATGGAGACGCGTATACACCACAAAGGCGCTCACCCACCTTCCCTCTCAGCGCTGTAAGCCAATCCGTACTGCTCATTATCGTACTTCCCTGTTGATCTGTATATATTAGTTATCTATAAGTACATTATAACCACAATTATCGGATCGCTATGAGAAAAAACTCAACTTTATTAAACCAACGACGTAAGCCTTTGTTCGACAATTACTACGCTTACTGTATATCTGTGTTAAGAATTTCCCCGTATACACCACAGTATGTAACAATTCTTGGCTTAAAACATGCTAGCAAATCAGCAAAAATCGGCCCATTGACGGCTGCTCACTTCCGACGCGAGGGGTTTGATATATATAATATAGAGGCGCCAGCTGGGGCTAAGAGCGGGTAAGCCAGGATTAGCAATAACAAAACGTTTTGTTAATTTGAATTACAACTTTTAATGTAATGTAAAAAACAAGCAAGATAAAACAGTCTTCACCAAGGCAGATATCTCAATAAATAGAAGGTGATCTCCAGTAATTTGATGTTCTAATTGTTCTAGTTGTGGCCATTTATTAACTATTTCTTTGAAATTACTAGTGTTGATTATTTTTTGTTATAATGAACGTGAGCTACTACATTACTATAGCTTATACCATATATAAACATAGGTCTTGCTGCTTCTAAAACCAGAACTACTGAAAATTAGCAAATAAATAGCAAAAACAAGAAAAAATGAGTATTTCATTCATGCAAATGTTAAAAACTCATTCATTTTTTATATTAATTAAAAAGAATATGTTTCATAAAATACATATGTTGGAGCTACAGACTGTATCAACCTTTTGACAGTTATATTTAGAAATGTTTAAATTTAAACTCACCGAAAGTAATAAGACTATGCAAATTCCAGACCACTCCTTAGAATTTGCCTACCAGATAAACTGAATTTAAATAATTTACTCGGTTTCTCTATCCTTCTACCTCCACTCCTAACTGGCGCATGTAGAGATAGATACGAAGCGTATAAGAGCCGGCGCTAAAAACCTAGCATGGGGTCACGGAAAATTGGAATCCTCCCGTCCCGTTACCCAGCAGTAGGCCGTGAAACCGTCGCCAACCTTCGTATCATCGAAATAGCCCGGCATCAACGCCGGGCGGATCTCCGGGAGTTATGTTTCCGGGGCCTACCCGGACCGATCATAGCTCCCGAAACGGTCCGCCGTATATACTGAGATATTTTGATTGAAATGTGTAAATTATGAGGCCGTCGTCTTTTTACGCACCACGGCACAGAAACTGGAAGTCCCTAGTAAGTCGGACGAAGGGTGCAGGATCGTAACGGCGGATTTGTTACGGATAAGGACTGAGAAATTTTCCATGTATCGGCTAAGCTAAGTTTTGGGGGGAGATGATAGAATCCGATAAATTATCATTTGGCAAATAATGTATATTAGGCTGAAGTATACGGTTATATTCTATAGATCGTTCGAAATGATTTAAAATACCGAACTGAAAAGCGAAAAATACCACTCTTAAATATCCCCTCAAGATAACTATGACGCAAGATATAAATACACGGTTCAAATTCAGAAACACCACAGAAGAAGAAATATTGGGAACAATTCTAGAACTAAAAAATAATAAAGTATCAGGATACTTTTATAATTAAAAGTATGGAATCTAATTCTCTTCTAACTAAAGTCATTTAGAACAGATTTCAAAACTAAATGAAGAAATAATTGAAAAGTGAGGCGTGTGTTCAGTTGCTTACTTTACAAGCGAATTTTGAATTTGTTAAAAATAACTATTAATATGGACAATTTTAGTCATAGATGTTAAGTATTGTCTTAATTATAATGTAAACTTTATTTTCTGTATTAATTCAAGCTTACCTGGTATATTTATGTATTTGTATTATATTTTACTCCGAGAGATTTTTTCATTCTTCGGGATGTCTATTTGGTAACTTTTGTCGTATTCCCTTCAAACTAGAGAAATTAACAGTATCTTAATGTTGGTTAGCGATATCTTTGAAAATTGAAGTTGGCTTCCCTGTTAGCGATAACAATCGAAGGCTGTTTACTGGTAAATTTAGTTTGAATCCTCATTCTGCCTGTGGCCACGAGAGACATTTCATACAACCGTATGAAATTCCTATAACGATTTTTATGCCACAATTTTAAAAAATATACCAAAGTTCCAAGAAGTGTTTACCTAAAAAAAAATATCGATATAACTCCTAAATAATTAAATCCTTACTATACCTGTAACATTGTCAAGAATTTTCCTATAAAATTTCCTACGAAGAATCCGGACTAGATTGCCATTCCATGCTATTGACCAAGACCGGGGGCCCGTCCAACAGAAACTCCAACCAGTACCCAGAGAATTGCCAGTCGACATGTCCTCTCCAAGTCAGTATTCTATTAAGTATACCTCACCTAAAACAGAAATGAATTAATCAGTTTCCATTTAAAATTAATCAGAAATTGAGATTTTTATAATTTATTGTATATAAAAATCATTGAGTTGATCTGTGATAAAATAGTTATTTTTAGCAAATATCGATAATCACAGATGATCGTTTTCTATAAAATTTAGTTGCTGCTATTCACGGGTAGATGGCGTCGTTATTTGAATTTAATAAATTTAATCTGACATTCCATAACTCACAGTTATTAAAATGCCAGGAAAATTAGAATACGTATTTTGGTATTAAATAATTTGTTTTATATAGTATTTACTGATTCCAACGTACGTAGTGCTGTGGACGAACACCTTTGAGTTCGCGAGAGTTTTTTTTTTTAAGCGGCATAGATATTAATTTTGATCCCGATTTACCTTTTTCGATGTCGCGTAGAAATTCTCACAAACATTTTTATTTTGTAATTAAGTTTTTTTTAATTGAATTGATTTGTTTGTTTGATTAATTTTATGTAATTGTTCAGTTTTTATTAAATTCAGTCTGTTGTACATTTTGCATTTAGCAGTAGTGTATATAGTTCATTGTGATATTCTAGTTTTTTCTTTACGATTCGTGCGACTTTGTAGCACGCAGATGTTATTTTATATATTACCGTGTTTAGGCCTCTTTAAGGAGTTTTTGACGAGATGTCCGTGTAAGTAGATTGGTTATTTGATTTCATTGCTGTTTGTTTGATTTTTCATTATTATATTAGATTTTGTTCGGTTAAATTGAAATCTATCTCTTGAGTCAGGGAACTCAGTTAGATAATAAGAGTTGTTGTAGTTTTTGTACACAAATTTGTTATAAAATCTGTTATTATCATAATTTGTTCTAGAAGGGATTGTAAGTTTTAAGAGTTTTATTTTTTTTTCCGCTAGTTTTGCTAGTTTTCTGATTTGATTTTATTTTTTAATCACCTCGTGAAAGGTGAAAAGAAAGCATTGTGCTTGTGTTTAAATTTCAATTTTGTAAATTTATTTGTTTTCCACGTTTAATATTAATTTTAGTTATTTTAGCACGTGGATTATTTGAGAAGCAAAATTTTCTTCTAGAACAAATCTACCATTTTGTTTGTTAGAGGATTTTGAATTGTTCTTTGTAAATGTAAATTCAGGCAGGTTTTATTTTTGGCCAGGACTTTCAGTCGATGGTTTTGTTTTCCCTGCAATTTGTAACTAAATGTTTTTTTTTTTATCCTGATATAATAAATTTTGTATTACTTTCACCCACATTTATTTTTATGATTAGTTAATCCTGAAAAAAACCTTAAGGTTATATAGTTAGTCTTTTGCGCCTTTTAATATTATTATCCACTGACAGTTGATTTAATTTTTTTTTAATTTCACTTTTCATATATGCTGGTACCATCAGTTCACAGCAGTACCTTGTGATCAAAGAGTCTCAATGATGATGAAACTTAGCATTTGGTAAATAAATAATTATTTTGGTTTAAAACTTTCTTTTATTTGTACGGTTACTGTTTTTACAACGTCTTTCGATATTGCAATATTTCAAATTTTAATAATCCAAGAAGGGGCTTTGGGGGTGCGCGCTTCAGGTAAGAAAATTTCTAATCTAAATTTAATTATACTTATAAGAAATTTAAATTTGTACGTTCAGCAAATTTTGGAGTTAGGAATTTGTATGTTTGTATCATCACTGAACAGTTTGCAATCACTGGGGGAAAATTTGTATAAGTTGGTAGTTTACTATATTAATATTTGATATGTATTTACGGCACGAACCGATATCCAGTAATTTTACCATAAAGGCGGCCATTCTGATTCACACATCTTTTAACCATAGTGCATAACTCCGTTTGAACGTTCAGAAAACGGGGAAATTTTGAAGTTTAAAACTAAACGTATTTATGTTTTCTGTGATAAATTTATATTGCAAAAAGTGGAATTACTAACAAAAGCGTAATTGTTATTGATTAAGCGAACTCACGTAACTTACCTGAGATAATAACATTCTTATTTATGTCTGATTTTACACAGGTTCATATTTCGAACTTTGTTATTAAATAAAACTATTTTTATTCACACTTAAATGTTTTCTTTATCATAGGAAATTGATCATAATTGATGTACAAGAGTCTCGTGCGTATGATCTTTTGGAAACTGGCCATTATATATACAAATTAAAGTATCATTTTTTTTTTTTTTTACCGGGTTGTATGCTACTCTGTAGCGTTACAATATATATAGGTAATTAGCAGTAAACAGCAGAAAAATGTATCACACAATTACCACAATGGACAGACACGTGTTTCGCTTTTACGAAAGCTCCTCAGTGCCCCTCGGTGGTAACTGTGTGTAACGCCAAAGCGTATATATACTTAGATAGTGGAAAATGTACTGAATAAGAGTATTAAGTTATTAAACCCTAAATATTTGCAAAGATTTTGTTAATTTAATCAATTTAGACCTACAATTTTGTTTCAATCGAAATTTATTAATATTGGTTGACATTTAAGCCATTAAAATTGCGCTGTTGCGCATTAATAATTGGTAATTAGCAGTAAACTGCAGAAAAATGTATCACACAATTACCACAATGGACAGACACGTGTTTCGCTTTTACTAAAGCTCCTCAGTGCCCCTCGGTGGCAACTGTGTACGGGTATTCGGTCTGTCAAAATAAAAAACTAAATAAATACCTCGATATTTCGTTTTAATTTAAAACATCTTCAGGAGGCACTAAAAATATACAAGTTAAAATGAAACAATATAGAAAATCACAATAAGTAATTGGTTACAAAGTTGTAGGTTTAATGACAGCTGACAAAATGATAAATAGTTAAATCATTTAAATGCAAGTCAGGGCCAGTTATACATAAAAAATGACGACTGTATATCTAAGAAAGTATTGCTACAGGATTAGCACTGCTCCTCTCCACCCTACTCAGTTCAGATGGAGTACTAGAGCAGGCTAATAGCAACTCCTCTCTCTCTCCTTCTTTTTCGAAGCTGTAGACGCTCAGCGTTTAGAACAGAAGTATATGATTTTTTAATTTTGCTAAAAATGCTTGTAAATCAGCAACAGTTACCTTTATTTCTATGACAAATTGTGCGCCATAGCAAATAGTGCTGGCTAGCAAATAGTAAATCACCTTCGTTAACCTTTTTCTCTTACACAACAACTAGAATTGAAAATTTGTTTGAATTTTTTGGCACACTGTACACACAATATCTTAAATGACATGAAGAAGTGACCGACTCTTCTTGGTGCATCTTCCCTTCAAACTTGACCTATATTGACCATGTGGTGCCCGTTTCGTTGAGGCGTATAGTTCTCCAAATAAATTTTGTTTGAATCTGCGTACTTTTTAAGGTCATTTGTTAACTCGATTTGGCTTGACTAACAATTAATTACCGCTTTGTTTTCTTTCAAGAATATAATAAAAAGAAAGATTCATGGCAGATTTCTTTTAAGTTTTTAAGTAAGCATACAACGATTAATCTTTAGCTAATCTTATATGTAAGTTGAAAATTTCTACTCTTTCTCTGATTTTCCATTTTCTAAACGGTAAAAAAAGAAATAACTTGTTGACGTTGTTTTACATCTTATAGGATCGTCATCTTCTAAAAAGAAAAAAAAAAGAAAACGCGTGTCAAACAAACGTCTTCCACCCTCCCCGAACGAAAAACAAAGGGCGATCATCAAAGCAAACGAAATCTTCGACCTATAAAAGACGCTTCCTGGAACCGACGTTCGCAAGGAGAAGCTTTTCAGATTCCAAAAGACATCGGGGTCGGGATAATAAAGAAGAAACGAGAAAGTGGGAGGGTAGTGCCGCTCTTTTTTCGAGTAGGCGCCAACGATCGATGGCCTGCGGTGAAATTTTCGGGACCTATTAATAATAAATCACCGGGATGTGCGACGTTTAACGCTCGGATAGACGCAGTGCACCCATTAAAAGCGAACCGGCGCGCCCGACATTGAATGGAACCCGTGTATGCATGTAGTGGAGTCCGTCGGGACTGATTTTATTAATTTTACTAGTGATTGTAAAATTGTTTTCACGATTCGACTATGCGTTCAACCGTTTATGAATGTAGTAACTTACATACTGTGTGCTGACTGAATTTGAAAATGCAAAATGAATATTTAAAATGACTATAAAAAGTAAAAATTAGCTAGCTCAACGGAAATACCTTAAAGGGTGCAAAAGAACAAATAACCTCAGAGTTACCCTCGCGAATTAAAACTTGAATTTAACCACGAAAAGTAAATTGTGAGTGAATGAAATCTGACTTTCTTAGTTACCCCAAAAATTGAAAAGGTTTAATTAAATATAAAAGAACAGAATTTCTAACTCAAAGATGCTAAGTAACAATCAAAATTTATTATATAAATGGGTAAAATTACAAAATGGCAGAAAAAAAAACCGTGAACTGAAGGTTCTGGCCAAAAATAAAAAAACTGCACTTGACTCTAAATTACAATAGGACAATGCCATTTCCTATACAAAGCAAAAGATTTGGTTGTTCAGGAAGATAATCCAATCTTTCAATTTCAAATCACGTGGTTTCAAATTAACACAAATTAAATTAAGCGTGGACAAATTCTAGTAAATAACAAAAAAAAATTTAAATGCAAGCACAAAGCTTCTACTCACCCAAACCGAGGTAATTGATAATTAAAACCGAATCAGCAAAATAGAAAAACGGAAAAAATTAACTCTTAAAACTATAATGAGAGAATTAAAACTAAAATCTTCCTGCACGAAAATAATAAATGATCTTATATCTATAATGTGCACACATCAATATAATAACAATTATTATAAAGCGAATTCCTTGATGAACAGCATATTTAAAAGATAATTAAACAAAGCTCTAAATCAAATGAATTAACAAAATGGCAGCCAAGATTTAAAAATACATATACTCACGCTAAAGCCAACCCAGGAACTGCCTGACAAAACTCTACCGCTACGTACAACGCAAACGCACAAAATCTCCAACAAAATCTAGTAGAATAAGCGTTAACTCAAACAATAAACATCTTCAAAGAAATTAATTAAAAAAAACACTTAACAATTAAATAATTTATACAATTAACTCTTTAACTAACATTTATACAAACTAACCATTATTGACGAAATTTCTCGATACAATGATTCAGCAAAACGGAAAAATCATGACAAAATAGGCAACTTAAAATACACTCGCGAAAAACGGGTTGCTAACCATAGCAATACGTTCGCCGGTCTTTCATATATCATACATGTACTGTACCCAAAGTATATTGTGAAATGAATCAGCGAAGCGGATGACTACAGAACAGAAAATAATGTAACTTTGCCAATGATCTACATACAGTAAATATCGTCATACAACTTTAAAAAACCTTCACAGAATTCAGAAGATTAGAACTAGAATTGCAGTTTAAGAACGTGTGGAATTAATAGCTTTATATTATGAGAATGGGAGGTGTGCAAGATCTACAATTCGCTTCTTCGATGAAAATTCTGGAGGCCAAAATGTGCGACCCAAGTACGTACTGGAATTAATCCAAAAATTTACGGAAAGGGGCTCTGTACATAAAAAAAAAAACAACATAATCATTGGGTTGTCAATAATGAAGATATCAACGTCGAAATCTTAGGTCAGATCCCAGTGCTTGAAAATGCGACGCCGATACAAAAGGTGTGTCAAGCATCAGTAGTAAGCCGTTCATCAGTTTGCAGAATACTTACGAATTTCAAATTTCCTCCTTTTAAAATAACACTTTTACACAAACTGAATGAGGATGATCTTGACAGAAAGTTGAACTTTTGTGAACTAACGAACGGGTGCCTCAACAACAATTGAAACTTACTGTATAATATCTTTCGACCGAATCATCTTTTTTATTGAATTGTGCATAAAATCGTCACAACTGCAGATATCGCAGATCCCAGCCTTCATTTGACGCGGAAAACACATACACAACGACCATGTGAACTTAATGTATGGATTGGTATCATTGACCATCATCTCATAGGACCCTTATTAGTTGACGGGGTTTTAAGTGATCAAAGTGGCTTGACCTCCTTAGATCATACCTAGAAGGCAGACAGTCAGTCATAATGTGGAAAAACGTATCATCACGCACATGTGACATAAAATACGGTGTACCACAAGGTCTATTAGGAGCCCCTTACTTTTCAGTGTATATTTAAATGATCTCCTGGCGAATGTCCAGTGCGCGGAAATGTGCCTCTATGCTGATGATACGTCCTTAATCGTTCAAGCATCGAGTCTTCAGGACCTTGGCACCTGAGACAGCTGAAAAGGACGCTTGCGCATGATTTGCTACAAACAAATTGAAAAATAACAAAGAAAAAACTCAAGAGCTGCTACTTACTAGATTGAACAATATTTTTTTGAAGGGAATCTTTTGGAAAATCAATTGCCGATTTTATTAGATGTTCCACTCAATGTAAGGCAAAGAATGTGGTTTCAACACAATGGCCCCAGCCCATTGTAGCAGAGTAGTTAGGAGATATTTAGAAAGAAATTTTATGGATAGGTGGATAGGCAGAGAAGGTCCAGCAAGGTGGCCACCACGGTCTCCAGAATTAACAAAATTTCTTTTTATGGGGGTATATGAAAAATATAGTTTGCCAAGCAACAAACCAGGAAAAAAAGCAAACATGGATCGTATTCGTGACGCATTTCGCACAATAAATGGCAAGTTTGTGTTGAACAAGAAGGGAGCTATATCGAACATTTAATGTAATTTTGTTTTTGTTAAATTACTATGTTGCTTGTGACAGGTAAAAGTCTAAAAAAGTTGTTTGCTATTTTAGGACACATTTTTACCTACACTAATATTATTTTAGTTATTATAATCGTTCCGCAGCCTACTTTTTATGAATAAATATCTCATTTGTGTGATAATTTCTAAAAATGTTGAATTATCTCAAAAAGTATAAGTTTTAGATATACCCTGCTCCTACCAAAAATGAAAGATCATAAAAAAGTGCATATGATGAAATAAAAAAAATATAGGGTGTTCAATTTAAAAAAACAAAGTAAAAGCAGTTTAAATATTACAGAAATTGATTGCTTCTGGAGACCACCCTGTATAATTTTGTTAAATAACATTCAATTTATAAAAAAAGACCCAAGCTTTCCTAAGCTACACAGCAAATTTTAGAGCTAAATTGCTGCTGATAATGCCGGAAAAACACGTGCATTTTGAAAATTTTATGTAAAAATTCAAATAACTTGGCAACCTTGCATTCGAAATTTGAAACGAACATATGTATTTGTAACATTCATTACAACAAATAAACATGCCTAAAAAATAAGTACCCTAACAGCCACAAATATACCAGGTATATTTTTAAAAATATATTTGATAAATATTTTTCGTGAGAGGTTTTTGAATATATTTTTTATATTTTTTCTATATTTAGATAAAATATAAAAATAATTTGAAATATTTACTACAAATTTTAAATCAATGTAAGTTTGATATATTTTTAAAATATTTGTAAACTGTTATTTATATGAAAATTGAGATTTTCTTATGCAATCATACAAAGCTATTTGATTTGCCAGACTGGACTAAAATTAGTTTGTAGACAGTAACCTATATATCTTGGTTGTTTAGAATGTATGACATCGATAACAAAAAGCTATCTGAAACTTTCCCGGAAAATAAAAAGAACAACATAGCTGGAACTGTCTAAAAAGGAAGAACTAGTTTTTTCACACTCAACATACAAGTTAATAATCAATAATGCCTCAAAAATATAATATAGTAAATAAAATAAATAATTAAAATAAAAAAATAAAAAATGAATTCTAAAGTTAGATAAAGTAGAAGTATATATCGTTCTGGATTATATATTATATTATTGCTTTTGATTTGATGTGAATGGATGCATGTAGCGGTTACCTCGCTGCAATTATTTTAGCTCCTACGTTATATAATTACCTTTTATGTAAACGCAGATATATTAATAGAAGTTACAGCGCTCAACTTACACACTAACTACATCATAATTTTAGATATATATTATCTAGTTTAATCTTTAAACTGTCATTTTAAATAGGCACTTAATATGTATGCATATTTTACCCATTTTATATTATTAATCCTACGCACCAAATGTGCAAAAGCAAAAATTAAACCTTTATTTTTTTTTATATGAAATAAATATTTACTGAAATGCAAAGCAAAATATTCTTGCAGAGTTAAGAAAAATATATTGAGAAGTCATTTGCAATAAAATATAATTAATGGTATATAACATATATATATATTTGTAAAACGTATTCCTAATATATTTTTTATAATATATTTTATACATATTATGTTAATATAACTAATATTCGAGAAAGATTTAATATTTTCTAAATATTTCTGAAATATGAAATAAATATAGTTGGCTACTGTGGTATGGTTTCATTTGAAAAAATTAAGTTGAGTACGGTCCTGGAAAACTGATACACCCCGTGAACGTTAAAATACTTTTAGAAGGTACACTCACTTCTTTCCGTCATGTAGGATGCCACATTGAAAAATCTTTTATGAGAGACGTTAAAGTCAATATCGACTGATATCGGACTACTGACTCACCTTGTATAGGTGATAATTTACAATTGAACCAAATGACTTTTTTCAGGAAAAGGAGTAAAAATCAAAGATATCTAGAAGCGAAACGATTTAGACAATTTCGGTTTCAGCAGACGTATCCTAACGTAAAATCAAATACCTTTCGAAATACGATATTCGACCCTTCCATGTTCCTTCTAATTTCAACACAATGAACCAACGTGCCGATTTCCCACACGTAGGCAAAATAACTCCCGTTTAGTGGGGAAAGTTTTCAACGCCACCCCCGTATTCGCACGAAATTCACTACCAGAAATTAAAATCGAATAATTCGCACGAAGTTTCTGTCGACAATCCCGAACACGTTTCAATTAAGCGGCCGCTAGATTGCGTCCTATTACAATTAAGTCTCGCCCTCCTTAATTTTCTAATTACGGCGGCCCGGCAACCACGAAAAGTAAGTTCTTCGCCTACTCCACATATTTTTCGCGGGGTCCGAGTATCAGTTCCCAGTTAACGAGATCTGGAGAACCGCCGACGGTTATTTCGGAGTGGAAACCTTGAGGTAGGGCATAGAAATACCGTTAGAGTAATAAAGCGAGACGAGCACTTTGAGCGAAATATCATCTCCAACTTGTATAAACGAATTAATTCGTCGACGTTTTTGTCATTCGCACGTTTCGCTCGGCGAGACGGACGGCTTTCATAAATATTAATCGAGTGAGAGGCGAGGGAAGTTCGAAAAGGGAGGGTCATATTATTTCTGGCTCCTTTCTTTCTGAACTTTAGCAATTAAAAATTAAATATCGAGCTGGGGGAGTGAGGGATTGAGCGGCCGAAAAGTGCAGATTTGTATTTGCTAATTACTTTTAAGGGCAATTTAATTCCTTAAAACCGTTAAAACGTCATCGCAAGATGGTTCTTGGGTTATAAAAATTTCCCAAAATTAGATATGGCGCGAATTGGCGCAAATTGGGAAATCTAAATTCTGCAAAGAATTGGCGAACATAAAATTATGCAGCTGTATCGCAGTGCGACAACATCTAGCTTCAAAGAGTAAATTTTTTCTTAACATAATATTATAACAAGGTTATTTTTTATACTTTGGGGACCAATGAAGTGAACGCAGATTATAGTTATGGAAAAGAAACGGAAAATTACGTCATGTCACGCCCTGCGGGCAAATATATACACTCGAATGCAAGGATATGTGCGTAACACCCATACGACGACTACAGTCTACAATGAAACGGTAAGCGGAAGGCTGTATCGTGTCACACCCGCGGGGCGACTAAGATCTACAACCGAATACGAAACGGAATACTACGCCGTATCACACCCGTGGGGCGACTACTATAGTTGGACCTGGGAAAACTTCGGGCATCTGCGGAATCTGCGTCGATCAGGGCTCCAAACGTGGGTACATTGAATGTACAGCGCGTGGGTACACGGTGAAATTAAAATAAAGACATCTCTTGGCAAATTAATGAAAACCCAAATAAATTAATAAATGCAGCTGTAGCTTTACGAAAACTATATGAAAATCAATCCAAATAAAAACGAAATTCATTGAAATAAATTACTAAATTAAAATGAATACTAATTTTTTTTTTTTATATATATAACCAGGCTTTACGATATAAAAAGAAATATTGCGAAAAAGTAGGATAACCTCAAAAGAATAATCACCCAAAACACTAGAATTACTTATATTGATTTAGTTTTTGCTCTGAAGTGGAAATCCTAAAAGATTTCCTTGCCAGTTCTTCATCCGCAATTATATAATTATATAGAACATCTCCAAGACTTCTACCCTTTTTCCGTTAACCTGAAGTCAAAATCTACAATCTGAGGCAAGTTCATGTGTGAATGAGGATTGCATTGCTGAAATTTAAAAGAGCATGCTGTAAGAGTGATGATGCACTGCGGTATATGACGTTTCTTGTATCTCCTACTCTTGCTGTGGCCGACAGTCGAATTCCATTCCTTTTAAAAAATAAGAATGTGGGAAGATCTCAGATTAGGTATAACTTCCTATTTGATTTCATATGCTACAAGGTGTAGTCCTCTTACATTGTATAGTGCTGCGCAATTTAAAAGAATGTGGATAGGGATTTCTTCCCCTTCTCCGCAGAATCTTCATTATGCTTCTATCGTTAATCCAAATCTATCCACATGTTTTCTTAGTTTGCAATAGCTCGACAGATGAGTCCCCATTTGTGATATTTTCGATAAGATCAAATAAGTTTTCAATTCTTAATGGTTTGTTAACACTTAGTAAGTTACACCCATAATACTAACTTAACATATAAATATATGTAACAAACTAACTAGGACAACAAAGTGACACAAACTGGATGCGCCTGTACTTTACAATTTCTGAAACCCATGTCGCGCATGTCAGGCTAATATACCGCTGACATGCTACAAGTTTACTTTCAATCCAAAGAACTCTAATTGCTGCGAAAGAAAGTTTTCCAGAAAGAGAAGTTCTAAAACGTCTAGCCGACTTGAAGAAAATTTTAGAAAATATCGATATTTCAAACAACCAAAAGTTGTGCGAAGGAAATTTTCTGAAAACGTAGAACTGGATGTTTTGTTAGCTGTCGAAAAAAATGCCAAACTTCGGTTCGTGAAATTTCCAACATAGTTGGTGCGTCCCGAAGTACTGCGTCTGCTGTAGGTACTTAAAAAACACAATTTTAAGCCATTTATTGCTCAAAAATCCAAGCAATAGATGAAAATAGTCCAATCCAAAGAATACAATTTCGTAATTTTTACTTAGCGGCTTTAGAACAAGATCCATATTTTTATAGCAAAATTATTTGGACAGATGAATGTACTTTTAGTATCCAATTATGGAATTTTTAATAGTGACATTCATCGCTATTGGAGCCAAAAAAACCCTAGATTTGTAATACAATAATTTTCTACGTCGTTTTAGCTGTAATGTTTGGTGTGGAGGCTGCTTGATTGTACCATTTTTTATTGACATTTTCTTAAATCAATTAAGATATCACCAACTATTAAGAGAAGATGTTGCAAGCTTTTTGGATGAATTGCCGCTTGCGGAACAGCGCGAAGTAGAAGAAAATATCTATCCAATGCAGCAAACACATATATATCGAGCAATTTGAAAAAAAAAGGTTGACTATCGAAAAAGAAATGAAGGTAGCATTCGAAAAGTAGTAAATGTAGTCGCAAACGTAGTAATCATTAACCCATTTCATTTAGTACTAGATTCTTGACAATCGGAATGTAAATAAAAGAATTACAGCTTGGGGCGTTTTTGTGTGACAGCCTGTATACAGGGTGTAACAGCGGTAACGCCGTCGTCTCTGGTAGTCAAATGGCAAGAATTTTTGAAATGTTTTATATTGGAATATATGTAGGCGGATTAGATCTACAATTTAAAAATAATGTGTAATATACAGGGTGTTCCAAAATTTAGCAGCGCATCAAAGTTATGTTTTCCTTAATGGAACGCCCTGTATTTTATGGCATTTTTGAAATGCACACTAAAAACTAGAACAATTTTATTTAAGGTTCCCTAAACCTTATTTTTATAGTTTATAAGATATTTCAATTTGTTTAAAAATACAATGTTGCAAAAAAAGTTTAGTATCTCGGAAACGAATTAATTTAGAGAAGTGAAATAAAAACCGTAAATAGCAAATCCTTTGGCTGGTCGAATGCGACATTCCATTTCTAGTAGCATACAGGATGTTCAAGTACCTAAGTCAAAGTTTGTGAATTTTACTCGTGCGTACCTTTGTTATTTTAAATGGAACACCCAGTATATTTTTACCTTGTTAGATAGAAATTTTTATTTTCTTTAAATCAGTATTAGGAGTCCCTATACCTATCTCCACTAGTTTTTAAGTTATTTGGATTTTTTTAGGTGGTCTAAATAAATTGTCCTTACCTTAATTTAATCTAGGTAGCTGGTGATTTTTTTGAATGTGTCAATTTGCCGTGCATCCCGTCAGTGCCATGAAAGCATACTCGTTGCAAGAAAGAGCTGATATGATTTAGTTGCTGGCGAACAAACTTTGTGAATTTTATTCGTCCCTAACTTTGTTATTTTAAATGGAACATCCGGTGTATGTTTACATTGATTTATTTAATTAATTTTACTATTCTAAGAAACTTTATTTTTCATAATTTACCTGAATATCATAAACGCTAAGAAGTATATACAAACTAAACAAAACACCAGTAAATATTTTTGTAAAAAGGTAATAACAAGGGATTTTTGTATGTATCTATAAAATAAAGGGAAAAAACGCAATAAAATAAACGAAAGGGCACTAGCATTCAACATAATTGTCATTTTCTCCAATGCACAACATAGCTCTTTCTTCAAATGCTCTTCTAACGTTCCTCAGCATATTTGGTGTTATCTCTTCCGATCCACCTATTAGGAAATTTTCTATCAAGGTAGTTTCTGACGGGCCGTTTGAAATGGACAGGAGCCCCGTCTAGTTGAAACCACATCCGGTTTCTAGTATTTAAGGAAATGTTTTCCAAAAAGGCACAAAAGTCCCTCTTAAGGATGCTTAGAAATTCGTTTCCATTTAGGTGTCTATCGAAAAAATGTGGACCAATGACATGATCACCTATAATGCCTCCAAACACGTGCAAACTCCACCTATGTTGCCGATCCAAGATATGAAAAAGATGACGATTTTCGGTATCATAATAATGGAAATTGTGACAGTTTACTAGTCCGTTATTATGAAATGTGGATTCGTCAGTGATAGAAAATAAATTAAAAAAAATTATTATGCTTCTGCGTATCTATCGAGGCCGAACGCAAAATCAACTTTCGCTCATAATCAAGGAAGCAATTTTCCTGACACTCATCAATAATAAAATCATATAAGTGTGAATTGGTAGCATAGTATTGTGTTTTTCAGGATGCAACGAGTATACTTTCATGGCCTAACTAGATACACATCAAATTGACACATTCAAAAAAATCACCAGCTACCTAGATTAAATTAAGGGTAAGATAAACGACAATTACTTAAACCACCTAAAAACCCAAATAACTAAAAACTAGTCGAGATGGGTATAGGGACTGCTAACACTGGTTTAAAGAAAATAAAAGTTGCTATCTATGAACGTAAAAATATGCTGGGTGTTCCATTTAAAATAACAAAGGTACGCACGAGTAAAATTCACAAAGTTTATCTTAGGTACTTGAACATCCTGTAGACTACTGGACAACGTTGATTGTCGCATTCAATCAGCCAAAGGATCTGCCATTTACGGTTTTCATTTCACTTCTCTAAATTAATTCGTTCCGAGATACTAGACTTTTTTTGCAAATTGCATTTTTAAACAAATAAAATCTCATAAACTATAAAAATAGGTATAGGGAACCTTAATAAAATTGTTGTGGTTTTTAGTGTACACTTCAAAAATGCCATAAAATACAGGGCGTTCCATTAAGAAAAACATAACTTTGATGTACTGCTAAGTTTTTGAACACCATGTATATTGCATATTATTTTTAAATTGTAGATATGATCCACCTACATATATCATAATATACAATATTTTAAAAATTGTTACCATTTGGCTACCAGAGACGGCGGCGTTACCGCTGTTACTCCCTGTATAATATGCTGAATTGGAGTGTGTTTATCAGGTGAGATTCCCTAGTTTCATAGTGAGTTTTATGTTGTTTTACTTGTAAATGGTTTAACAACAGTGTACCTACGTATTTCTTATAAGCTACGTACTAACAAAATAAGTGGAATATAATATAGGAATTACTCCTCAAAAGCTCTCAGAGAGTTGGTAACAAATGCTATTTAAAAAAATCCTTCGTTCGTATCGTAAATACGAAAATATCCATACGGTAATAGAACGAACATTTAAAGCATTCCTTTGCGATTGAAACGTAAAAATCGGCAAAAAAAAAGAAGCACAAGCGTTACTTTATACGCAATTTATCGCATTCAGAAAATTTATAGAGGTTTTATTTTCACCGGCGACGATTATTTGCGCTGTAAAATTGTTCGAGTTCGGCCGTTGTACCTCTTATATCGAATCGTAACTTCATGCCGCTCAGAATTGTACCGATTTCAAACTAAAACCTAAGAAGGACATTCGAAAGTAAGTACACGAGATCGTAAACCTTACGGAAGTCAATAAGGGTCGCACGAAGAAAAGTTTCTGTACTACCAGCGATACTATCGGAAAAGGTCTTCAGCATTTTTAAGTTTACAGCTAATTTTAAACTAACAGGTAGCAGAAGATCAAGCAACCGCGGCATATTTTACAAGAATACTAATAGTTTTAGCATCAACCTGCTTCGAATTGTTAAAAGAAGTTTAATGACGCCCCTCGCAGCGGAAAAATAACGAGGTGTTTGTCGGCAGTGACGTGTCACTATATGTATGTGTTAGTCTGCTCGGACGATTCCCTCGGCCATTTCTCTGTTGACTCTGCTAAAGATAGGACGTCGAGAGCAAACAGAACTGATGAGATTTCTTATATCATCCCTGCGTTCTGGATGTCTTTTTTTGTGTGGATGTGTGCGTGCTCCTATCGAAGATAAACAACACGGTCAATATGGACGACTTAATCCCGTCGCTACGTCTTGAGAATACGATCACCAGGATGATCGAAATATATATTTATATACTCGTATTGCGATTAAGTTAATCAGGGTGGATAGAATTTGAAATGTTACTAGAGTGCTTTTGTACATATATTGCTATATCATACAAGTTTTTTTTGTTGTTGTGAAAAAGGGTTTGTGAAACAGGTTTTTTTTTTGTTGACATGCTGTTGCTCCTTGGCTTTTTTCTATTTGGTCACCCATTTATTTTACCCATCCAGGTAAAGCAGAAGAGATGTATATGCCATTTCAACGATACTTTTGAAGCAAATAAGCACAGAAATCAGCATTCCACTGGTCTAATATTTTCAATCAATGTATCCACCAAGGAATTTTTCCTGCGCAACTCAAGGTAGCAAAAGTCATTCCGATTATAAGAAAGCCAGCCTGTGATTTAAAGGAAAACTACCGTCCCATAAGCATTTTACCAGCTAAAATCTTTGAAAATGCTATTGCCACCAGACCACAAGACTACCTTGAAAAAAAAAACCATTTTCTGTCAAATAAACAGCATGGTTACCGAAAAGGCCGTTCAAGAACGATAGGAGTCCTTGATGCAGTAAATCACATCTACAATGCATTCGATCAATCGGTGCCCGAAGGTGAGATGACAATTGCTTATTCAAGTAAAGCATTTGACCCGTCAATCCGTCCAAATGTGAATCCCAGTGGTGTTAGCAAATAAACTGGAACATTATGGCATAAGGAGAACACGTTACAGCTGTTAAAATCTTACTTGTTTGACAAGTAAGATGCCCGGTTGATGGTCTAGTGGCTTGCACGCTTGGCTATCAGTCGTGGGCTCCTCGGTTCGAACCCGACGGACTGCTCTCAGAGTGAGGTTTTCGTAGTTTCCTTTACTCCTTGACAAATGCTGAAAGACGAACATCTTAAGTCGCTCCACAGGTGCAGGCATAATAATAACTCATGGCCGCCGATGCCCCCTGTAATTAGCGAAAGCTGTTGTGGGGATACTAAGGCATGAATTATTAATTATTATTAAAATACAGATAACAGAATGGCAAAACACCGAGTCAACTCCAAAACAGGTCAAGTATGGAGCTCCACAGGGTTCTGTATTTGGGCTCCTGCTTTTTCTCATATACATTAACGACTTACCTGGTAATATTCAAAATGCAGAACTTATATGGTGACGATAATTCTGTTTTAGACTCAAAGTAAACATCGTAACGATCTCCATAGGCACTCTAAAATGATCGTCCAGGAGGCAGAAAATTTGTTTGCTGTAAATAACTCGAAGATTAATACGAGCAAAATCCAGATACTGCGCTTTACTGCCAAGAAAGCAGAGCAGCAATGCAGCGTTAAATTCCTAGGCTTAGTGATTGACAACAAACTGAGATGGAGAGAGCACATCAAATCTTTTCAAATCTACATTGTTTGCGATAGAAACGCTGGAGCGCGTATCTACCAACGAAGCGGGCAAATCAGCTTGTTCTGCATCCTTCCACGCGTTGATTAGCTATGGGATTATTTTTTGGGGTTTATCCAGTTCTGCAGAGAGAATCTTCGTGCTGAAAAAAAAGCAACTACAGCTATATGTGGAGTTAAGTATAACGAATCATACAAGTCCCACTTTAGCAGAGAGTCGATACTTTACGCTACCTTTAATTTTAATACTACACTTAGTAACATATGTGGAAAAGGATTTCCTTGCCTGGGGTAAGCTGGCGACCTTGCAATAGTCGTTAGAGGACGGCACCAAAGGTTCTGGTGGAGCGCATGCATACCGGTTTAAATACGGTTGACAAATGGTGTAAACAAGAGCGACTATAGGAGGTATAGTTTGATCAAAGATATACATGGAACCCACACATCCAGTAAACAACCAGCAAAGCCACTATCGCGCTAGGTAGGTGCAGGGGGCTCTGTGGAAGGAATTGTCGCTAAGGAAACTTAGCCCCAAGTTGACTCTCTGGTTATACACAAGGATGATTAGATCCATGATAACGTACGGAGCTATAGTATCGTGGCCAAAGGTGCGGCAGATGGGGGCGGCCAAATACTGGGTGGGGTACAGAGGCTGACGTGTCTGTGTGCCTCAGGGGTGGTGAGATCGACCCCTACCCCCGCAATGGAAGTAATTCTAAACCTGCTGCCAATACATATTTATATAAAAGAAGTTTACAAGGTCTATAGTCCACAGACTTTTGCATAGTCAAGTACCGATAAGTAAATCGCACGGCAAAGACTATAAAACCCTGTTAGATGAACTCAAGGGGGCACCCCTTTTAGGAATGCCATGTGATGCCATGGTTCAATTTAATCTAGATAGAAAATATTAGGTTATAATACCTGATAAGAAGGATTGAGGGACAGTCACTCCAGTAAGAGCGGACTCAAACTGGTATACAGACGACTCAAAAACGGACTACGGCGTTGGAACTAGAAAATGCGCTTAAGGAATCTTAAAAAGGCTCTTTCGGTAAGCTTCAGCAAAGACACGACGATGTTCCAAGCTAGAGTTGCTGCAATACACCACTGTGTCCGAGAAATAGAAAGATGTACCGAGCCTCTAACAGTCAGTCCACATTTAAAGCGATTAGTTCCATAAGCGTGGACTCTAAGTTAATTTTAGACTGTGTAAGCTCCCTAAATGAGGTGGGCACCCAAAGGAAATTAACCCTGGCCTGGGTCCCTAACCACAAGGGCGTGAGAGGAAATGAGGCGGCGGACGAGCTGGCCAGGCGAGGTTAATCAAGGTTGTTGGTGTGGGTGTTTGTTGGAGCTGGCCCTTCTTTCGGCACTGCGAAATCGCAAATTAAAAAAATCATTGAATGGATACATAATCAGTCCAGAGGGTGGTGGTAAAAACCACCGGGAGAAAGACAGGCAAAAGAGTTCCTAAAGGAGCAGAGGTCTAAATTCACGAGAGATCTACTGAAAAAAAAAAACAGGAAACCAGGAGGACTGTCAAAATGATCGTAGGTCTGCTGACTGGTGACTGTAGACTGAATAGACATCTGTACAACATAGGCCTCGCAAATGACGCTACCCGCAGATACTACCAAGAGGAGGAAGAAACACCAGTTCATGTGCTGTGCTAATGTGAAGGCCTGGCAAGGACAAGGTTTCTAATAATGGGGAGGAGACCCCACAGCTAGTAGCTACATAAAGAAGCCGCTCTCAAAGATGATAGGCCTAAAAGGGGCAAATTAGAGAGGGTGTCCTCTAGGAAAAAAGGGAATCACAATAGATCTGTAGAGGTTGCGGTGAAACAGGTCCATAGGGCACCCCAATCCTAATCTAATCTAATCTAACACTTCTAATGTCAGTATATTTCAATATGTATAGAACTAAAACTTTCCTTATTTTGTAAAAATTACAATTTAATCTTAAGTTTAACTACTTTCGAAGTAAAAATCTCACATCTATTCTGGTTTCATCCCCGCTATAAGAGGCTGACTCGACGCAACTTGTTATCCACTATTTGTCGATATACATATGTACAGCGTTCTTCAGAATATAATTTGGTTGCTACTTTTTATTCGTAATATTATACTTCTTTGTCGCATAGATTGGAAATAGGTTTTACTTTTCTTATTTATCACAGTGCTACCTCGAAATTTGATATGCTGTAATTTAAAATGAGAAGATTGGACCTTTGTAAAGTCAGATAATCCCTGTCGTTGATACGCATGCTTCCCTTAACAAGGTTCTCGTTGAGTTCATTCTACCCGCTTTCTCTTTTTTATACTTCCGGGCACGTATATTATTCCCAAAAGTGCATTTTCGATTCTGATATCCTGCAAACGAATGGACGTTCAACAGTTAAATAAGAGATTTTATTAGTAAATTTTATGCTCGACGTAAAATTTTATGATTGATAAAAGATTGCGTCTTATTCGTCTTTATTGGTCGCAGTAAAAAACGCGAGCCTAACATAGCATTAGCATAAACTCCCCGGGGAGAGAAAAGACCAGATTTCCAGTTTGTTCCCAGAAAAATTAATTGGACGGTCGCTGCATGGGGTTAATGCGATAGGTATATAGGGCGCGACTATCAAAAATTAATTACTTTTTCTTCTGTCGGCATAACGGAGCGTAATAAAGAAGAAAATACCATAATGACGAATTTTATGGAGTGATGTTGAATAATTAAATCATAATAAAAAGCGGGAGGGATGTAAACTGAATTTCGGGAGTGGTAAGATTGTGGGAACGAGTGATTACGATCGAAAAAAATCTTAATATTTGGTAATTCTTAATTTCCTGGCAAGCAACGATTAATTTTAAGGTGCGTCCACACGATGAAAGTTCGCCGAACTCCGAACGATAGTTTGGCGAACTCCTAGTCGTGTAGATGTTCGGATGTGGATTCGGCGTTTGGAGTTCGACGAACTAGAAAATGGCGCACGTCAACGTGTACGAATGTTCGACTTGACGGAATTCTTGCACCCGTCTACACATTTGGGAAAATATTTAGAGTGGGAGAGAAAGCTGTTGACAGATGTCTACCCAGCTCGCACAGCTTCGAGACCTTGGTATTGTAGTGATATTAATATCTTAGTCATTTAAGTTATTGAAAATAATTTTAATGTCACAGACTTGTTTGACAGTCACAGATTTAGTCAATTTATGCAATTCTCCATACATATCAATTTTGGACAAAACCAAATCCCAGCAATTTTTCCCGTCTTCAGATATTGACATTAATGAAATTGGATTAAAGATACATATAAAAGTCTTATTAAATTAAAATTAAGCAAAATAACTACAGTGTAAAGCAAAAAAAAGTTCTTTCGAACTGAATTCGATCAAAACTTTGATCTATAAAAATCTGCTATCAATATTTAATATTCGTATTCTACTATTTCATTTCAATTTGTAGGTATCTTTCTACTCATTAGCTTTACTTCCTGAAAGAAAAATTATGAAAAAAAAATGCCGCTGAAGGATTTGCCAAATGCAGAGGTCTTAAAAGTGTTGCAAATAAACGTTGGTCGAGCTTATGCGGCTCAGGGTATGGTTTTCATCACTGCCAAACAGCTAGATGTAGATATATTGGTGATTTGAGAACGCAACAAGAAACGTGTAAATGACGGACGATGGTTAAGGGCAATAGGGTCGATGTGGCAGCACTCATCCTAACAAAGAGCGTGGGAGTGTTAGATCACACATCCACTGATGGATATTTAATTATATCATTTTGCAAAGCTTGATATTTTCTGTTTTTTTTTTCTCCCCAAATATTAGTCTGGATGTGTATAAGAACGAAGTCCACTGTGTAGTGGATAACATTGGCGAACACGAAGCTTCGTCCTCGGTGACATAAATGCAAAGTCCCTACTGTGGGTATCACCGATAACTGACGTTAAGGGCCAGTACTGGACTGAATTGATTTCGGTACTCGACATAGTGGTGCTCAACAACGGAAACAAACCAACCTTTATTAGAGCAGTTTCTTCATAGATATTAGTTTCGCAACTAACCAGATAGGAGTAATAACAAGAGGATAGGATGTGGTGGACCTAAAGACCTTAGCTGAACACCAATATATTTTCTTTGAAATCCAAGAATTGGGGCAAGGTAGGGGGGAAGATGCTTATAAAATCATCACTAAAAAGTTAGGAAAACTGACACCATACCATATGGATATCGAAAGAATGAAGGTCATAGCTACTGAGCTTTTTCCCCCAGTGAACGACAGTTGGGAGGCTGATAGCGTTGTAACCAATGCTAAAACATTCACGATTACCTAGCTACAAAATGCAGTATCAAGCATGAAGACCGGCAAAGCTGCCGGAATCAGTAAGATCCCACCTGAAGCCATAAAAATAGTGGTCTATGTTGTGCTTGGCTGAATACTGGTGGTCATGAATGGGATATTAATGACACAGGAATTTCCAGATGCGTGCAAAGTAGCCAGAGTCATCTTGATCTTGAAAAGTGGCAAACCCACGGAATTAGCGGCCCCCTACACACCATTGTCTATGCTTAATACTATGAGTAAATTGCTATGAACGCTCATAAGGAACCTATTGGACAAAGAAGTTGAAGAGAAAAGGCCACCTTTCGCATGAACACCAATACGGCTTTCGTAAGGCGAGGCCCTTGAAAAAACCATGAAAACCATAAGAGAATACGATAGTAGATAGAATGTCATTGAAAAGTTACAGAGCCATGGAATCAGAGGTATAGTGGCAAATTGGTTTGCTTCCTATTTCTACGACCGCATCCAATACGTAAAAATTAAACATGTTAAACCACAGTATATTACAGTAAGGACATGTTCGCAAAAATCCATTCTTCTTGAGTGGTCCGTTTTGAATGACCTTTAAGCCCAGCTGTCATTTTGTAAAGCTGTTGCCGGGAATTTTCAAACGTGTAGAATAATTTATATTTTAAAGGAAGTAGAAAAATAGATTAAAAAAATATACAAATTTATGCGTTTTTTATTCTGATTTTGTTGCAAATATTTATGAATAGTTTATAGTAATAGAAAACACGATTCCAGTAAAATAATGTTTGATTAAGTGATACATATATTTCCAAGTGTTTTATGATAATTATGTTCATATTCTTTCCTTTTTGTGAAATAAATCTTTGTTTATATTTTTATAGTGTAAAAGAATCTTCCAGGAATAAATATGTTGTGGTTCTTTCTCAAATAAATTAATAAAAATGCAACAGCATCGGTGAAAAGGACTTTCAAATTTCTGACACGAATACACAATAACTTTTAATTAAGATTCAAGAGTTATGATTATATCGTTCTGTGCGATACAAAGATTGTTCCTTTCTATTCGACTACTTCATTTCTAACATCCGACCCTGCACTGGTTTGTCAACAATAATGTCCGGGGGTGCACAAGTAGATAGAGTTCAGACGTAGACTATATAATATCGAATTGTCTATAATGTGAATAAATGTGATTAAAATTTATACCAGTAGAATGCAGTTCAAACACATTATTTTAAAAAGTGAACATAAAATGAATTAAGTTAGTTAGCGCGATAAATAGCAATCTAGCTTAAAATGTGTCTCTAACAAATAAATTGATTTAATGTGACCTAGGAATCTCTGCACAACAATAATAGTTCTTCTTATTCATGTACTTTCTTAATTCTTGTCGTGTCATATATATTTGATTCATTCGGAAATCCCAAGAAACTGCGACCATCGTTAGCATCAAAATTTATCTTGCGAGAGTGACTGGCACTGCAACATGATACCCATTGGTGTCTTCTTTCACGATTATTTGAGTTATTTCACTTACACCTAACAATATAATATATAAGAAAGTATCTAAATGTTATGGCCACTGGCCACCGATCTTACCTTTTACACAAGAATATCATAGTTCATTAAATATTTTTAAAACTGCAGGGGTAATTCAAAACTAATAAAATACGTAAAATAAATAAATAAAACAAGTCAATCATATAGATTAAACGGATGAGTAAACTAATTTGTGTAGATACGAACGTAAACAATAACAAACTGCCATTTTGGAAAGCTGTTGTTTGTGTGAAGTTAGGTTTAGAAATTTGGACCGCTATAACTCTTCTCTTGTCCTTACTCGGTGTACTCTGGTTAAACTTTCTGGTGTAATCGAGACTACTCGATCTCATTCATTGGCGGTTGTGATGGGTATTCCACAGGGTTCTGTTTTGGGCCCTGTGTTGTTTAACTAGTATATTAATAACATTGTGTTTTTTTTATCAGACATTTACCCAACCATGTATGCCGATGATATCTCCATATTAACAACGAATGATGAGCGAGAATTTATTACAAATACACTGCTTCGTACTCTAACGGACTGGTTCACAACAAACAAGCTGTCGTTAAGTTTAGAAAAAACGAAATATATGATTTTTCATACATAAGACATAGGCGAACAGATATCACAAATATCTCTTTGAAGGACACAAATCTACCGGAGGCTAAACCTGTAAAATTCCTTGGCGTTACATTTGAGTCTAATCTGCTATGGAATGAGCATTGTCAAAATTTAACTACAAAATTATCGAGTAAGTGTTATGTTTTTCATTGTTTGAGATCTCAGGTTACTCTGGAATGTATGCTGAGGTTCAATCGAGGATTCACATCAGCACAAAAAGCCATTGTAAGAGCCATTGTTGGTGCTCACTTCACCCAATGTTTATAAAAATAAAGACACCTTCACATTGAATGCAGAGTACTATGATTATCAGACTAGAGAAAGAGATTACATGCATACTGCAGGTTGCACTCTAAACATTACGAGCTTAGGGGTGAAAAATATGGGGGTTAAAGTACACAATCATCTACCTCGTGAAATTGTATTGATGCAAACTTTTTCGACCTTCCGCAATGCTTTACAGAAATTTCTCCTTCGGCATAGTTTTTATAATTTAGATGAATTTTTCCTGTCAGGAACAGTAAATAATATCGGTTCAAATTTCATGCTTCCTGTAATCGATACAGCTTCGGTATTTCTATGCTTATACTTATAATAGTATCGAAATAATATACGAATCTAAGACCCTTCATAAAGCTGCTTTTCATATTTTTTTAAAGAAAAAAACTCAACTTCATTGCAGGACATCAAAGATTGTTAGAAATGTCTTCCCAATAATGCCACGCTCTACGCAAACAAACAAAAAAGTCAGACAAAACGAATTCCCACGCAACATCGCACAACCACCCAGCAGTAACTTTACATTTACGTTCGAAACTGGATGGTTTTCGCGTAACATTTGGCAAATTTATTCACTACCCGCATTTTTAGGTTTATAGTAGCGAACAGGCGTAAAAAAAAAATCGGAGCGGAGTACAGTCGAAATAAAGGGCCGAAGACAGTCGGCGCGCGATACGGGGAACGTCTGGGTCTCGGAATGTTAACGTTGTATTTCAGATACTGCGGCGAATACATTTGAATACATTTCTCTCTCCTTTGTTCTCTACGCTCAAATCGGATGATTTGGTGTCGCTTTGCGAGTCGATCTTAATTCGAAGGGTAGCGGAAATCGAAAGTAATGTACTGCACAGGATATGATTATGACGACCGAAAATATTCGCTTTGTGTGCGAAACGAATAAAAATAAAGAGAGACACATGAAATATGTATGTTATGTAAGTAGTCGTTTACATCTTCTTTTCTCGTATTATGTGAAATCGAGTCGGAGTTTTTGTTGAATAACCGGGAAATATTTATTTCAATTTCTTATTCAGTCAAACACAGAATATATAACCACTACAGGAACTTGAGATATTTCTGATCTCGATACATTTTTTCGTGGCCAAAAAATATCTAATTAAATTAAAAATATTAGGAGATAAAACCCATTTCTGTTCAAATAAATATAAAATAAGTTAAAGAGATATTAGATATTATTCAGGAAGTGTAGATATTCGCGAAAGACCTGCAAATAGCAACCTTCTTTATTAAATTCTGAGTTGTTTATCTTAATTAAATAATCTTCTATCTTATATCCTGCATTACACGAAGTCTTGAAAGTTTAAATTTTCAGTTAGTAACAGTCAGGAACTTAAAAATGTCATTTTTAGATTAATAGGATATTTAAAATTCAGGGCGAAAAGTGCTCTATTGCAGGCCGCGGGTAAATATTACAAACCGAGCCGAAGGCGAGGTTTGTATTTGCCCTGAAATATTGCTGTACAACAGAATGGCCAACTTTCCATCTAAGCATGATATTTTTCACACCAATCGAAATGGTTACTTGAAAGGGTAATCTACAACACGTGCTATTTTTTCATCTGGATGAGATACTTACCGGTGTTGAAAATAAGGAAGCCACAGTGTGCGCTTTAATAGATTAACTAGGACCTTCGATAGCGTGCACCACCGCATACTTCTTCAAAAGCTGCAAAAAAATTTTAGAAGCGTAGCTCTGGATTTACTTACATTCTACTTGAGCTAAAACAGTGTGTAGCAGTTACAAGATAGATTGGCAGTCAAATCACATCGAGTTGGCGTGTAAATGCTCATGGTATACCACAAGGATCGGTTCTAGGACCGCTCCCTTTTCTCCTCTATGTTGATTGTTTTACTAGAGTTGTTGCGGGACTTCGTGTTATTCGCCGATGATACTTCTCACACTGTACGTGGAAGAACTGATGGACGGTTGAAGGAAAAGTTGAAAACCGACCTATGATCCCTGAAAAAAAATTAAAGGAAACAACCCAACGCTGAACCCTAAGAAAACAAATATTCTTCAATTTGGACCGCCGGCGCCGGCGCCGTCCAAAGATGTAACTATTGAGCATAATAATGAAGTGCACCAGTGTAGATAAATCGCGTTTTCTTGGTGCTACAGATTATAATTTCTAATTTTATAAATAATAAACAAATAAAAATTAGGTGGTAACACTTGTGGTTTTGGCGGTCCTTCGGCTCTAGGCGTGGTCGTTTGGGCAATCTAATAACTGATCGCTGGATTCTTCACTCATGAGCTTTTATTTCTTAGCACTAAACAAATAGCCAGAGTATTACACAATAGCGGAAACACATTACTCCGCTACGCGTTTATTTTTACCAATATTTGGTATTCAGCAACAAATGGTCAATGCATTCAGCTATAACGGGGATAAATTAGCCCGCTACGCTATTTACTTTGATCGATATGCAACTGTGTTGTGGCCGGCGTTTAATGGCGACACCACACAATTGCCGCGCTCCAGACGAACAGCACCTCCGCTCTATTACAACGCTGTCGAATCCTGTTCTTCTTCGCCGCGTACGCACGATCGCCCACGTGATTCCATCGGGTGTCCGCTAATCAGGGACATTGCGCTGTTTTCATGACCGCGCCAAACTTCTTTATTTGTCCATTATTTTCTTGACGCACCTTACGTCACCGCACACATACACACACGTATTAATAGAACTAAAAATACGTTAGAAATTCTACAAGTTTTATACATTTATATAAATAGAATGAAATCAAATCCCTTTTATTAAAGAAGTACAGGGGTATTTTATATACGAAAAATGGGTAACATATTTTTAATTTTTTTTATTAGGGGTTATACAGGTTTAGAAGGACCACATTTCAAAATCATTTTGGAGTATACAGAGTGACCCAAAAAAAAATTACACACCAAAGTTGTAAAAAATTAAATGGAACACCCCCTATGTTATGATATATTTTGATAGTAGAGACTAAATAAAGACAAGTTGGTGTTAGTTTTCTTATGCCTAATTCAACTCGTTCACGAGATAATTAACTATTCTTCAAAATGTAGACTAACATTTAGGAGGCATGCCGATCATGCGTATTTAAGCTAGATATTTTAAACTGTATTTATTTTTTAAATAATAAAATAAAAATAATGCAAAAAATTATACGGGGTGAACAAAAACATACTTTTAATTTTCGCTATCTTTAAAGGCAAGTAACTTTCTTATTTTAAATGGAACACCCTATATTTATTACCTTATTTAGATTATAATTTTAATGGTCTTTAAGATTGTATTTATGCTTCCTATACTTATCTGTTAAAGTTTCTTAGTAATTTAAAATTTTTCAGATTTTAATTTCTATAAATTCTTTTTCAAAAGTATGCTTAGACAAAAGCATCGCTATTATTCATTATACACAAAAGCCATTTGACAATAACAGAACTTGTCAGTTGGGCATAATTGTTGTTCGTGGTTATTTAAAAATACATCTCAACTCCATAAGTCTCTTAAGCACTCCTCTTATTACCCCTACGCAGATGATATTCAAATATATCATTCTTTTCACCGTGAAGACTTAATTGCTGCCAATACCGTTATAAACTCTGACCTTGCTAACATTGTTAAAATGTCTACCCAACACTTTTTACTGCCGTCATTGTTTTTGGAAAAAAGGCGGATATTGATTTTGCAATACAAAACTTGCATCTTGAAATTAATAATACCCCACTGAAGTGTAGCAAAACGGTCAGAAATCTGGGGTTGTATGTGGATTCTGAGCTCAGATTTAAAGAACACGTAGGACAATGTATTAGAAAAGCTTATTCGAATTTGAAGAAGCTTTACACTCATAAAGATTATCTGTCGGTGGATACCAAGAAGCTTTTATGTGACGCTATGGTACTTTCGCATTTCAATCACTGCGATGTTGCCTAAGGCCGTTGCTTGGACGTCTGTACGGCAAACAGAATACAAAAATTACAAAACAGTTGTATTAGGTTCATATGCAGAATTAAAAAATAAGACCATATTTCTCATAAATATACAATGTTGGGATGGCTTAATATGAAAGAACGGCGTCGGTTTTATATGTATTGCTGCTTTTACAAAATTGTTAACTTGTTTTAAAGTTACCGTATCTTTATCTAACTGATGTGCATAATATCAATATTCGGTTCACTTTCTTCGAAAGATCGTTTAGTTTTAACATCGCGCGTTTATACAATGACTTACCCACATCACTAAAAGAATTAAATTTTTCCTCTTCCGATCACGTTGAAGGTCGTTTCTGGGTACAAAGGACTAGAGTACTCCCGCGGCTTGAAGCAGCACGATTTTAATTTTTATTCCTTTTTCAAATGTTAGCATTAACTTTGTATGTATGTATGTATCTCAGTTTACACGAAAGGATGTTACTTTTACATTTTTTGGGCGGCCGGATTGAAAAACAGATCTATCTGAATTTGACCATTTGTTGCCCCACTTTGTCTGATCGTTTATCTGTAGATGTTTGATGTTTAATTTTATTTAATTTGTGCAAGTGGTGCAACAATAAAGATACTATTATTATTATTATAATTATTATTATTATTATTATTATTATAGGAAGCATTAATACAATCTTAAAGACCGTTAAAATTAGAATCTAAATAAGGTAATAAATACAGGCTGTTCCGTTTAAAATAAGAAAGTTACTTGCCTTTAAAGATAGCGAAAATTAAAAGTATGTTTTGTTCATCCTGTATAATTTCTTGCATTACTTTTATTTTATTATCAAGTGTAATGCTTTAGTTAAAAAATAAATATAGTTTAAAATATGTAGCTTAAATACGTATCACAGGCGTGCTTCTTAAATTTCGGTCTACATCTAGAATAGTTAATTATCTCGTAAACGAGTTGAGTTAGGTACAAGAAACCTAACACCAACTTGCTTTTATTTAGTCTGTACTATCAAAATATGTAATGCTATACAGGGTGTTCCATTTAATTTTTCACAACTTTGGTGTGTAATTTTTCTTTGGGTTACCCTGTATACTTCAAAATAATTTTGAAATGTGGTCCGATTTTTAATAACAGATTACATTTTCCTTCAAAATAAGATATTCCACAGAAATTTCGATTTCGATATTTTAAAGAAAACCTCTCTATTCAGATTTCTGCGAATAAAAAGGACGAGCAGCGATATTCCATCAACGTCAAAAGTTGCACGATATCACTACGTTTAATACATCACGTAATTCGACAACGCCACAACGAGAGAGATCGCGCTGCGCAAATCCGCGCGATACGAAAGAAACCGAAACCAAGAAGTGCGGTCGGAGAGAAGTCGGTTTTGTCTGCGGATCTCGCAGGATGTACTCGGATTAAATTATTCATTCTTATTGAAATTTCCCTCGACTGGATAGACGGCAGTCTAGAGAAACCGGAGAACCGACCGCACACGTTTATCCCGGGCGCCGACGTTTCTTCGCCCCGGCGAATTTCGCCGATCATCTCTGAGATTTTCTATTGGATTTGTATTGTTCGAGATGGACGCGCGGATTGGGAGGAGGAGGGGGGTGGGTAGCTCTACGCGATCGAGGGAGATGACGAGGTCGACGAATACGACGACGATGATGATGATGATGATGATTCGTGAGTTCGTTATAGAAATGCAATAACCGTCCGTATAGAAATTGATTACCTCTACGCCGATGTCCGTGGGGATGGATGGATTTATAGACGTGCGTATTTTTGGTACATATATATATTTATTATATAGATGCCCACATATATCTGCAGATATGTACTTACAGCTTCTGAAAGTAAAGAGGGTCGGACAGAACGGATGGGGTTATCTGCTAACAGGGTTTGTATCTTACCACGTCGGAAAACCTTTATAAGTCATATTATTGGGATCTGACCGCTGTGTGCTAGCTGTCTAAATATATATTTTACAAGGCGACATCCGCATACTATTAAATATAATCCGCCAATGTGCCAGTCGTGATAACATAGATGAAACGTTGATTTCTTGCCAGAAAGTTGAATTCTGAAAACAAGTTGTATACAGAGTGTCTCAAATCATTCGTCCACTATCTTTATCTCGGGGCTGATTTTAGCTAAACCAATGCGACAAAAACTGACTAACAAAACCCCACTACTGTAGGGGAGGGTGGGTATAGCTGTAACACGGGTATGGTTATAACAAAGCGAATGTCAAGTGGAATGACAAATGTATTTGTTTAAGAATGGTATCACTAGGCGGCGCTTTATATCTGTCATTAGTAATTTGACGTAGTAACGTCACACCACTAATGACTTCTTACTTGAGAAAAGAAAAGGAGAAAAAACCGTGTGTTAGGTAAGAAAGTAATTTCTTCCATCTCGAATTAATTGATTATAAATCATTAAGTAGTTAATGTAAGTTTGTCATCCTTGGCTGGCATGAAATAGAGCTTCATAGCTGCTTTCACACTGAACTTCGGTTCAATGCAGCGGATGGGTGTTTAATGATGGGTGAAATTTAAAAATAGCCGGTGTGGTGATATTTGTAACAACTTGTTACATCCATACCCAATATTTGTTACAACTATTCTCACCTTCAAATGGTAAATATTTTTCTTATTTAAAGCTTGCATTTTTTTTTAAATTGCATATAATAAAAATTCCGTGTATTGCTCATGTAATACAAGTAAAATTGCACTCAGCTGATCTAAATCCATTGAATGCACATGCGGGCAATTTTTGTTGCACTCAACTTTTATTGCATGTAAAAAAAATTGCGAACTCAGAAACGGATTTTGCAATAGCTATGTATGTATGTGACAAGTTGCGAAATGGAAGTGTTTTAGACATGATATTGACCAACAAGGTGTAAGCCGCATTGGTCAACACGTCCAGTGCATAAATCACTTCTTCCGCAACAAGTTACATACATGCTTTTTTATACAATCGCCAATTTTTTTTATAATAAATTGGATATGTAACATTGTAAAAATTTCTTGACATTGTCAAATTGACAGGATTACAATTTATTTTGACATTAATCATTAGCGAGTGCAACAAAGTAGACAGTGTTGCCAAACAATGAGTCAAGCAACTAAAAAAAACATTGCGCAGCAATTTCACTTATTCTAAAAAATAATTATTAATAAATAAATAAAATAGGTATTAATTACAAACTTCTCTGTTTTTTCATTTGTTACATCTTACCCCACTCCTTGTTACAACTGTACCCACCCATGGGATATGATGTAACACTCGACTATCCTTTTTGTTCCTTCTATTACTTGTCAATGTAAAAAGTAGAAATTATTAATTCTCTGTCTCATTAAGCTTAAAAGTTGAACCTTAATGATAGTACCATTAAAATATTTTTATATAAACAGTGATGATCTCTGAGGTTGAAAATATGGAAAGTGTTACAACTGTACCCACCCTCCCCTACTAATACTTGTGTCAGAATGCGCACCCTTGGAGCTAAGAATTATTTTGGCACTGAGTGTATAATTTTTGTTTCTCAAAATGGGTTCAGAGAAAAAATTCTGTTCCTTAAGAAGCCAGCTTTCTTTTCCGCCGCAGCTATTGCCATTAAAAGAGCTCTAGAATATATTCAAGACGATAATAACTTTCGTTTTTCCATTTCCATTTATGCAAAAAATGTTCTTATGAGCCTGCGCAATTTCATGGCATATGTTTTAAATTTACCGCCATACTAGTAGCTAGGAGTATGTATATATAGAGAGCGCACGCAATGTTAAAAATTGACAATAAATTTTCGACGAGAGTAGCGGAGCGGTCTCGTCAAGAAGCTTCGGCGCTAGTGTCGCTAGGTTTGTTCCTCTTTCAAACTAGATGTCTCTGAATAAATTACTTATTAAGATATTTATCGTTGAATATTTTTATGTAATAAAATGAGTTTCAACGTAGCAAGCGTCAAACCAAAATGGAAGACAATAATTTAAGCAATGTAACGCTATTTTTAAGCGTATACTAAGTATTTTAACAACCGTGGATTTTAAGCGAAAAGAAACAAGATTATGTCCGGGAAGTGTACCGGCTTCAACTGTAATGGAAAATGTATCTATTCCAAGGCGGCTTCAACACGGTGAACGTTTGTAAGATTCTAACGAAAATAAAATAAATATTTTCTTTGTATTTTAAAATATTCTAAATAATCATCCTTGTTCATAAATACATACATATCTATACATTAGAAGCCGCTTAATAGTCACATCAGATATATGGGTCATTCCATATCAACGGGAACACCTAAAAAATTTGATGTCTTGGATTCTTTTTATATTTTAAATTTGCCTAAAATTAGAAGACCCGTATTTTTTTTCCGAAAGCTCTACAGTCTCTATTTACAAAGATATTTGCGAATAAAGTTTGCAAAATAAAATAAAATAATCGCAGAAGTCATATTGTTTGGTTATGCATAAATTAAAAGATTAAAACAAAATGCATGTAAATCATGGTGTATTATAAAGTTCAAATTATACATTTTCCTTTGATAGTGGCGAAATTAGATAGTAATTTATTATGACCCCTTTTTTCTCCTGTTAAATAAAATAATGTCTTTTTACTTTATGTTTACCGCGAAATTTATTTTTTCGAAAAAATATAATATCCTTTAAACTATGTTCTACGAGAATAGAAGTATTTGAAAATGGAGAACAAGTTTATCTAACATGCCATGCCCTTAATCCTTATGCTTTACAAGATATTCGCTTTTTTTTAATAATTTTGTATTATGCAGTAGTACTAGAACTTTTAAGTTGCTTGCAGTTGGTACAGTGAAATTTTTTCATTTTCATTGTAAATAATATCCATCAAATGGGGTATCTATTTCCAACAAAGAAATTAAGAAATATTAAACTGACTGTAAGAACAGGCAAAAGAAAAGACCTTCAATTTGTGATAACTCATTTTTTTTTAAATAGCAACCCCTAAATTTCTCTGGGCCAATCGATTGACCATCGTAAAAAATACGTATAAATGTTAAAAACCGTTTTTAGCTGAAACGAACAGTTTACGCGATATTGCAAAAAAATTGTCGCAGCATAATCATTACGAGTACATGTGTCGGTTCTAGGTGGCCATGATTGAACAATGCCAATAACTGTCACCTATAATAAATAAATACCATAGACGATGGCATCAGTATCTTGCTCTTGTTTATTATCTACACAAAATAAGTAATACAAAATTATAAATATTTATTCAAGAAACAAATGCCTAATTTATTATTTTTTTTACAAATGTTGTTCAAAAGTTCTACAGCCTTGCTGTAAGCATCCCTAATAACCAAATTTAAATTTTAGCCACTATTTTTAGTAAATTCAACGTAAAGGCATTAAAATTACTGTTAATGTAGTACATAATGGTGGGTAATTTTATGTTTTAACATTGAAGTTATAATGAATAATTACGGGAAATTTAAATTTGGCCATTAGGGATGTAGTTATCCTCCGTAGTAACTGTTCCGCATCTAATTCATTTAAGTTTTTTCTAACACTGTCAAGTCAAAGAACATAATACATACATAATACAAAACTATAACCGAGCAGTGAGACAACCTATATTCCATATTCATGTAAAAACTAATTTAACAAAATACAGCAATTACAAATTATTGTAAAGTTAAATAGATGTTATTTAAGTTGATGTCTAATATGGGAGATGGGCATATTCATACTTATAGTTGGTAGAACATAACTATTTAGGACTTTCGCCACTTTGTAGGAAAAGATACGCTTGAAAATCTTATTTCTATGCCTTGGAATTGACAAAAGATAACTATGGCGGGTATTCCGGGCATGCGACTAGTATCTGAACCTAACTTTATTATAGAGATATGTTGGTCTTTTATGCCTCATGATACCTAGGCATAAGAATAAAATTATGTAAAAATAAATGTTACAATCCGAACAAATTCAAATTTTATTAGAATGTCTTAAAAACGAATTTCATTTATTAAATTTTTAATAATCCACATTACTTAAATTTAAAAACATCTACTTATGCATATCACATTAAATTTATCAAATTTCACATCCCTACGACTGTTAATATTAATTCGTTTTAATTTATACTGATATACTGATACCCGGGTCTCTGCGTTGGTAAATTATCTTCTCAATACTAGATGTCATATACGAAATCGTAATTTACTACCTATTTTTTCATGCGGCCACTAGATCGCAGCATTTTACGGGTAATTCTCGCCGTGAAATCGTAAAATCATTTTTTCCTATTTCGTGGGCTCTCTATACATACATCCTCATTGCTAGTAGTCACGTGACCTGTGTCAAAATAATCGCCTAGAAAAAAATTATGATATTTTAATAATAAAAAAGTTTCCTATATGTTGCAATATTTATAAGTACTAACGGGGGTCTATAGTCTCAATATACATGACTTCTACAGGGGTACAATTCATTACTCTCAAGCAAAGTCTTATAGCACTTTTGTTAACAACATCTAGTTTATCCATCTAGTTAGTCCAGTATAATAATATTGAGAATAGGGTATTTAAAAAATGAAAGTTGAAGACTTTACCGAGGTTACGAAATACCCTATACAAATATCGATAATTTTACGTCATAGAAGGGTCATAACCCTACGACAGTTTATAAAAACTGTTACTACTACTATTACACACTGTTCATGAGTTATAAAGCAATTCTCTGCTGGTGAAATACGCTCTATATTACCCCGTATAATAAAAGTTATTTAAAATTGATGAATTTATATACTATTGCTACAACGGTTTAAATCAAATTTTAATGCCACTGCTACAAATCGTCAGCATTATTAAAAAACTATTCCACAAGAAAAATAAATACTGTGAGCATTTTCTATTTATTCCATTTAACTTACCGTATATCGTGAAATTACTTAAAAACTTTCAATCCAGCTAGCAATATATCTAAGACTTCCAGTCACGCTGTGTTTTGATCTGAAAATGAAATAGGTATGGCGAACACGTAAGTTTTTATCTGCTTGTTACGCCAGCTAAACTAGTTACGTTCAACAAGTTTATCATGTTTAAAGTTTAAAGTCGAGACCAGTTGATGTTGATTTGAAAGCGCCGTGGCGGAAGTACACGTCAGTATGGTACATCCGCCGTTCCTTACTCAAACAAGCGAATTTCATGCTTGCTTGAGTAAGTATCTATAAAAGTTGGAAATTGGTATACCAGTAATAATAAAATCCCAAATAAGAATCGCTTAATATTTACATAATACTTGAATATGAATATACGTATGCCTGCATATTTTGCTATTTGAAAGACCTTATAAGTATATTTGGCGTGTAAATATTTCACGTGGTATATTTTATTTCGGAACACAAATTACATTCACAAGGGAACATTGTGAAGTGACACTTACCGATTTAAATAAAATTCTGCACATGCCGGTGTCTATTTTGCAAAGGTTCAAATTTAACGGATGAAAGCTATCCCTAAACTTACTCAGACGCAGCAAGAAAGAAGTTAAAACCATTATTGAGTTGGTAACTGGATACTGTCTCTTGAAGAAGTATCTACACACAGGTCGAGTGAGCGAACCGTGATGCATAAGATGCGAACTATAGGAGGAGACGAGTTTACATGTAATCTGCACATGTGAGAAATTGAAAGTTCTCAGGCAAAAACATTTCGGGAAGGATCTATTGAAGCCCTCGAGGATCCTCAAATTTTCATTGGGCAAGATGCTGGGCTTTATAGCGAACACCAAGCTGCTCGAGTGGAAGTAAGAGGTTTAATAGGGACGGTACAATGAGCACCTAGTTCAAATGCCTGGACTATAGGCGCCCACCCTAACTTAAAAAAAAAAAAACAACAAGTAAAATAAGGAAATTTTATATTCACTTGCTTTCTACGCGTTTTATAAATTCCTGGACAGCGCAATGAAATTAGATTGAAATCAAGCTCATATACCATCACCTATTTCTCCGTGAAAAATAAATACTTGGAGTTTTACACGACTCTTTGTATGCGTATGTATTACTGAATATAGATAGCTACTATACCAATGGTATACGTTTTTCTTAGTTCATCAAATATACTGTTCATATAACTGTTCTGTAATTTCTCATATAATTGATTGTTATTGTAGGTCGGGATTTTGGAGATTTCGTTTAATAGTAATAGAACATCTGACTGTAGCTACAGTGTTAGTAAGCATGTCATGTTTATTGTGTAATAATACGTATGTTTAATATACAGCGAAATAGTTTAGAGTAGTCGAAAAATGGATGAATCCGAGCTGTGCGAAAATGCTGAAGTTACAAACTACTATCCAATCAAAAAAATATAGCATGGGCTATATGGGCTAATTCAAAACTTGATTTTTAATAAAAAATGTTCATCTGTTTTTAAATGTTCGATGGCGATTATTTGGTGTTTACACATGCAACAATGTATAATTTACGCGTCATTTTCTATCACATGTTCATTATCACATTGTAAATCAGCTCTACAAAACATCAAACATCAAATGAATGTTTGTTTTGGGTTTCGGTGTTCTCTAGATCCTTTTTTTCTTTTGTAATATTTGGCTTTCACTTGTCTTTAAAATTGGTTGTCAAATTATAAAATTAAAATAAATAATTAAATAAATCGAGAGATATTTTATTATGTATTGATCTCCTAATTATCAAAGGCAAGTTTTCAAAATTTATTGGTTTAAAGTATTTATAAGAAAATGGTAAAAGAATAATCAAAAAACTGAGAAATTTATTTACTCTGCAATTGAATACAATATCACAGAATATTAAAGCATCATATTTGCTTACAATTATTCGCTAGCTTAATCATTTCTGCATCACCTAGATAAATTAATAAATATCTATTATATTTATCTCTATTAGATATATAAATATTTTAAATTATAAAGTAATAATAAAAACTATAACAATGAATCACCATCTACAAGAAAAGAAAAAATATCGTCACAGGACTCGTTATCAATATTAATAAAATTCTTTGCAGAAGTCATGCATTATATGTTATTTAGTTAGAATGGCATGTCGACATATATTTGATCATTCATATGCTTGCATATTGCCAAAAGTTTCTCTTATTCATGCCTCTACAACATTCAATTTAAGTGCAACATACCCCGATGAAACTTTACAATGTCACTTATATAGGTTAAAAAAAAGGATTGCACACACCAATCTTATAAAGTACTTTCGGTATTTACCCGTAAATTGCTTTTTATAATAACTGGAAATATTTCCTGGTATTTTACGAGCTTCTTGGGGAAATACTTTCGACTTCTTTGGAGTCAAAGCCCCCATATAAATTGTAGTTCGATTCAGCTGCCTTATACGTTAGATTTCAATAAAGATTACGCCAACACTATGCTTATTGAACTGCCTAACCGTAGTACTATTACACTATCTTTATTAGACACATTATTCGATGTCAGAATCACGTTCTTCGTTGGTTCCATCCAATTTGGCGTAAACTCTAGATTGTATTTTAAGCCTATTACGAAAGAATAATGTTAAATTATTAACGCCATGAAAGAAAAACCACCTCAAATCATCTCTGGAATAACGAAAACTCATTCTCCCAAACCCCTAACCGCACAAACGCACTTTTCCGCCAGGAAACGCTAGCACAGAGCTATAAGTAACCGTTTACCCACCAGAACTCGAATACAGGTTTAGCAATCCCGACGAGATAAGCAGACATTTGCAAGTATAAGCGCGCCATAAAGCACTTGAGCGCGCGGCGTAACAAATTTTTTATCGTCACAATTGAATTAATTCCCTGGTCGTCCTTTTGTCTTCGTCCGGTGCGGCCCCTACCGGCGCTAAGATGAAGTTTTACACGACATCGACGACGGGCCCTGTAATTCCCCGACGAATTTGTTTGCATAAATTGGTAACAAACGGCCTTCTCGTAAAATATTCCTCCTCCTTTACGCCGCCAAAAAAAAAGAAATACCACGTAAAATATTATATACCTCGTAGGATATAACGTGCTGCGAAGGGCGGTAGTTCTTTCTTTTTTTTTGGAAGATTCGTGTCGAACAATCGACTATCACGGATGTAGGATGCGAGGTCGAGTCGTCGACAATCGATAAGTGAGACACGGGTCATTTGTCAAGAGGTTTAATTCGCCACCGGGCCAAAAATGGTGGCAGCGCCGGAGAAGTTGTGGAGCGAGTGAACGTTGGCTCGGCCTAATGAATGCCTCATTTTTTACAATTCAAGAAAAATTAATGCCCGTTACGTGTTCGCGATTTTTCCCAAATATTCGCGACGATATCTTCACGTAATACTTCTCGGGATGCACGTCTTGGCGATAAAGTTTGGAAGCTGCTTAAAAGCAAATCGCATGGTGTAAAATATGTATGTTAATGCAGGGGATGAGCTAATATATTTAGTTGGCATCGCAAATGTAGATAGAACTGAATACAAATAAAACTTTTAGCAAGTACATCATGTTAGAAATACTTGCCCAAAGGTTTGATTGAACTAGATTGATAATAATCAGAGATAACGAGCAGGTATTTTGACGTCAGATAACATTTGCTAGATCATATGGTATCAGATCGTTTCCATAGATTTAGTATAAATTACTATTTCGGTCGTGGCAAATTGTGCAGCCAGTTAAGGTTATCGCTGCTATACTAGACTTCCGGATAAAATCTGTGCTCACTAACACCAATATACTTTCTCTAAAATAATTTCTCAGAATATTTTATAGTTTGTAAGCTCGCTGCGCATATCTAACTCATAAGAATTAATCAATCAACGAATCTGCGATTGAAGTTCCTGACCCTTGTTCTACCAAATCGAACGCCAAACACAGCCCCTTTGAAATTCTACTTGAATTCTTTTTCTTTAGTTGACAACTTATCCATCCTAATTTCATTATCTGTAGACCATTTGCAAAAGAAAATATTATAGGCAGCATGTAGAATACGCTCCACAAATTTAATTCTGCCTTTAATTCCTCTGCTGTAAGAATCGCATCTGCTTTCTTTGTTGACTCACTAGGCCCAAGTTATTTATCGTTTCTAGCAAATTACACTGGACTTGTACCTGTGCAATTTTTACGTCGGTCATTGTAAGAATTAATGATAAGTCCACATATATTTATTATACAGGGTGTCTCCCCGTTGAGTTGCATAACTCCATAGGGTTATTCCTTGTATCAAAATTAGCAAAACACTTCCAGTCAACATAGGTCCTATTCTCAACCGTTTTCGAGATATGGGTGGTCAAAAGCGCTGAAAGTCACTGGTTACGGTAACTAATTTAGATGAATCATGGACGCATTTGGCTCGACTGGTAACTTATTTAGATCCAATGCACTTAACGCAGGCTTTTTGACAGTTGTCATGTAAGCAGTTTTGTTGTATTTTTGACAGTTTTGGATTTCGCTCGTAGAACCTTTAAAAATGCCTCTTTTTACGAAGGAAGAGTACTCTGACATGATATTTTTGTATGGCTATTGTGGAGGAAACGCTTCAGCAGCAAAAGAGTACGCAGAACGCTACCCAAACCGAAGACATCCTTGTCGGACAACCATCATGAACTGTTTCATATCACTCAATCAGTGACTTTCAGCGCTTTTGATCACTTATATCTCGAAAACGGTTGAGAATTGGACCTATGCTGACTGGAAGTGTTTTGCTAATTTAGATACAAGGAATAACCCTATGAAGTTATGCAACTCAACGGTGAGACACCCTGTATATTGGAGTAACTGTTGATTGCAGATTCTTAATACTTTCCCTTATTTGTTTCACTATTTCAACGGTTTATCGAATCGCTAGACATCACAAAGATAATGGGCACTATTATTATGAGAATTTATAATTAGAATCAAGGCTCTAAAACAACTATTTCTTGATTGCTGACACGTCAGTTGTGGAACACCCCGCGTAATACCAGCGACCAATAATAGCGACCAGCAAAAACCTGAGAATTACCTCCCAAGGTGGACAAGGGCTGCTGAACGCTGGCTAAAGGGTAATAAAGACATAAATATGACAGGGCAATGTGGGCCATAAACACTTTTAAACCCTGCAAATAGCCTCGCCTGGATGGAATAACTCCCTAGTATTACTACAAGAAGAAAAACACATAGCGCCACTGCTATTTAGACTGTATAAAACCAACCCGCAGAACAATTAGATAAACTTGGAGGTGGAAAGCATGCATGAGGTACTGATTATAGATTTGGTTAGGTGGAACCAACTCGCAAAAAAAAAAACTTAGTTTAGTTGTACCTGTAGACATAGTTACGTAGAAGCTACAAAAAGCTCACTAACAGCTACTATAGAAACCATCCTAAATCTACTCCCTTGGGTAGTTATATTAAAGGAGAAGCAAGAATGGGGACTGACAGACCGAAAAATGGTGGAAATTGCAGACTCCAGAATGGTTCTGGGCATTCCGGAATAGCAACTGCAATCGCAAACCCTATCTTTGCAATGGTATGTGACATGATGGCTCCCAAACTCTCCTTTGACAAATCTCTTAAGGTTATCTTGGATTGGGATGAGTGGAAAAGCCAAATAGAAACCATGACCAAATAGGATTTAAAACAAAAACTGGTGTGCAGATGAGTCAAAGAGAATCACGGTTTTGCATCTGGTATGTATGGAGAAACCCTGAATCAAGAAGAATATATTGGGGGCAATATACCACCGTACAACAAACGGGAGTAATAACATTAGAAACATTCACCCGCAGAGCATTTAAAAAACAACCTAAGGGCAAGTGAATTAATATGCTATCGGATAGCCAAGCCGCTCTAAGGACACCAGCACCTTATCAGATAACTTCGAAACTAGCTTGGGATTGCCTAGAAACCCTAAAAATTCTAGCTAAATACAACAAAGTCACTTGGGTGTGGGTGTAGGTCATAAGGGTATAGCAGGCAACGAACTTGCAAGCAAGTTTGCAAGAAAGTATTCTGAGATAATATTCACTGGAGCAGAAGCGGTTTTGGGAATAACTAAACCTGCCGTAGTGCAGTGTACTAACAATAAGTGAAATAAATAAAAAATGCAAAATGAATTTAAAATAAAAAAGAAAATAATATTAGCTAGCTCAACGGAAAAGATCTTTAATAAAACAAAAGAACTATTAATCTCAGAGTTACCCTCGCAAATTAAAACTTTATTCTAACCACGAAAAGTAAATTGTGAGTAAATGAAAGCAGACTTTCATAATTACACGAAAAATTGAAAAGGTTTAATATAAAATACAAGAACAGAATTTTTTTAACCCAGTGACGCTAATAAACAATAAATTTATTTTTAACAAAACGAGCTAAATTACAAATGAACAGAAAAAAAACCCTGAACTGAAGGTTCTGGCCTGAAATAAAAACTGCACTAGACTTTAATTTAAAATAGGACAATGCTATTTCCTATACAAAGCAAAAAAGAAAGGTTTTATTTGTTCAGGAAGATTATTCAATATCTTTGAACTTCTATTCACGTGGTTTCACAAATTATAATAATCTAAGCGTGGACAAGTGTTAGAAACTTACAGAAATGAAAAAGCTAAATGAAAGAAAAATGCTTCTACTCACCCAAACGAGGTGATAGACAAATTAAAAAGATACCGCAAAATAGAATAACAGAAAAATTAAATCTTTAAATATAAACGAGAGAAAAAACTAAAATAAATCTTCCTAAACAAAAAAATAATAATTGATCCTATATCTACAAAGTGTACACTTTAATACATTAACAATTATTACAATAATAATTCCTTGATTGACTATATTAAAAAAGAAATGTTAAATTTTTCAATATAAAACGAATTGCAAAAAGGAAACAAATATTTAAAAAATACGTCTACTCACACCAATAGTCGAACAAGGAACTCCTTCAGAAAACCCTACAATTGCTTTTCTTACAAAAATCCCTCTCTCAAAATTCGTACAACGCAGAAATAGAACATTATAACGACAATATTAAATAGAATACGCATAAAATCAGCACAAGCGAACAATAGACATTTGAATGACTGGATTAATTAAAAATCTTAACACTACATAATTAAAATAATACAAAAACTCTTAAACGAAACTTATTCAAAACAAAACGAAATTGTGAAAATTCTCGGTAAATTGAAAATCAGCTGTCCAAACAAAGAAATCACAACAACCGTAATATGCAACTTAAAATACACCTCAGTGAAAAATGGGTTGTATAAAACCACAGCAGTACGTAGTACAGTGACTGACTGGATCCTAGGAAAACACCAGATTCTCTGGAATAGCGTAAAAAGACACAGCAAACGGATGATGTCTCGGCAACTAACGAAGGATGTACTGGCTCTCAACCGAGTGCAGCTTAGAACGGTAACAAGCCAATTGACAGGACACGACTGTTTAAAGAAGTATCTTATTTTTGGCTTTTTATTTTTTTTCAGATTTCTATAATATATTGATAGATAAATCACCGTTGTACAAAACCATTAGTACAAAGATGCAACTGCTGCACAAGACGATTCATTTATGGGCAACCACGGTCACTTTACCACGATTCCAACAACAGACGAGAGCAGGAACATACGTTTCCTCTACTGCAATATTCTTTATACTGTGGTCGTATACGCGCACTACTGCATCTGTCCGTAATTCGTAGGAGTTTCCAGCGACTTTATTCGGGCTATTGTCCAAATCCGCAGAAGTTTCCGACAACTGGTGTGCTTACGCACTGCTGCCGTGGGCACTGTGTTGTCGTACGCACACTGGTGTCTGTGTGCGTCCATCTCTGTCTGCAAAAGTTTCTGCGCGCTTGTAACTAGCAGGTGCGTCATGTATGTTACCGCGCGCGCTCTGCAGAAGTTTCCATCGTATGTTATATTGTCATATGCGCTTTGCACTTGATGTTTAGATTTTTTTATGAGGTACACACGTAAAAGATGCTACAAATGTCTTAACGATGTAGACATAATAGAGAAAAGTTCTGTTAAACAATAAAACCGACGCGCTACATTACATAAAAAAGCGAATACAATTCTACGAAGCTTGAGCGAAGCTCGCGATTCGGCCGCGGGCGGTCGCCACTCTCTCCCCCTTAATCGACATTCCGAAACACTTCCTAATTAGTTTTAAATACGTCATATTTACCCGGTTCCCTGCGAAACGGTAGACGGAACGCACACCTAAAAACATCGAACCGAACTTAAATTAAATTGAATTCCTCGATGTAATTTCCAAACTTTATTTCGTCCCGGCGGCTAGAAAGGCGGTAAAAAGGGACCACCACGGCTATATAGGAAGGGTAGCGGTGAGAGGCGACGCGACGCCTCCTCGCCCTTGTAGAAGATCCCTTCGCACGTCCGAAAACCTCTCACCGAAATTAATTCCAATGGCGACGGATTTGTTAAGTATAAAAGGGATTATTTTTTTTTTTTAAATTAGTTCCAAATACGATATTGCGAAGTTCCGCGACGGGTATTTCTTGCGGAGAAATTTATTGTCCTGGTAGAATTGCCACCGATGCTTCGAGGCAGCGCCTCGTTTGAATTTAAATACCCCTCCAGGTCTTTTAATTATGGACGGATTGAGTTGTAATTATGTGTACAGTTCGCCCTTGAGTAAATTTGGGCGGACGTCATCTTAGGTCAATTTTGAAATTCATGTGCGTCCTATGGTAAGGCATAGAAATCCCATGAGGGGAAAATATTTTTGAGAGTTAGAATGGTTTAATCTTCTTTTTCTCATAATAAAATTATACATTTCCTCTTGAAATCATTTATTTAATTTAATCATTATAGTAAATACTTACGATTCACTCGTGAACGAATTTTACGTAAAGAATTTTATTTTTGATTCCCAAAGGATTCGGATTCGGAATCGTTCTTGCGTATTATGTTATCAACATTTTTTTTTTGTGAACATTGTAAGATTGGGGATTTATTTATTGATTTTAAAAACAACATTACATAAACCTTAAAGGATGTCGAAGATATCGGCGATATAATAATCATATCATGTCCTCAGGCACACATTGTTAAAGTTAATGGAGACTTTTATGCTAACATTACCCAGTGTTTTCGAAGGACATTGGTAGTTGAGGGTAAAATTTATTATATCCATTCTAAATCTTTAAACAAAACATTACAAAGTGGCACATCCCGCATTGTTATTTGTATATCCGAATAAAATCTTTCCCGTAAAGAAAAATAAAGTATGAACGAATCATATTTTATCACTCATGATAGATATATTCCGTATGCTATTAAGGGCAGCTGTGAGTATTGAGTAGTTGCCATAGACCCAATTTTTACAGTGAACATTACATTGGAATATTCCAATTAAGGTTTATATTAATCTGGTATTATTTATGACTTATCCGCGATTTTGTTCAAACATCTTCTTTGCAAAATTCTTAGCTATAAATATGTGACTTTAACGTTTTGCTCGATGCCTAGTTCAGACATGAATACCAAAATGTTGAAAAACCAATTAGTTTGAAGGCAAATAATTTATAAATACCATTTTTTATATTAGACAAATTTTCTTGCCAGTTTATTTTGTTTTTCGCTTATAAAATAATAATCCATATGATGCTTTTTTCTATGCATTAATAAAATGTTTCGATATAAAAGGCATCGTACTCCTTATAGTGCAAACTGTAAATACTAATACAAGCAGTACTTGTATAGGTGTGTTTACTAAAAATGTTTACTACAAATATTTTTTAAAAGTTTTTCATAATTTATAAATACAATCTGTAAACATATTGAAGTTATTCTGTTAATACTAAGAAAAGAAATCGTAGAAAATGATTAAGTTGAATAACTTCTACCACTCTATTGCCAATATAAAATTTGCTTCCACACATCTCTTAATATTTCCACTTCAATCGGTCATTGTGGAAACAACTATAGTTATCGTGCTAATTAATTGCAACCTGCAGCTTAGTCAGTATGTACTAAAAATATTCAAGAGGCTACCCGGTTTATCAATGAACCTACATATATGTAAAACTCTCTATTTTCTATCATTGCGGAAGTTGGTCGCTATGTACGCAGATGACACCACCATACTTACTGCTCGAGACATCTTACGAGATGCAGAAGCTACCAGTAACACTGCAATCAACCTACTGTACCAATGGTTTTGGCCCAATCTCAACAAACAAATATTGCAGAAACACATTTAGTGCATTAGGTATTTTAACTTTACCGTCACTCTTTATGTATGAAGTAATCAGCTACCCTCGCCGACAATCTGATAAATATGTTAGCAACAGAGACCCTGAGGGTTGGGAGTACCTACCAGATGCGTCCCCGGGGTGCTGGATAGGAGAATAAGCATCTTGTCAGGGTTCGCTCAAGACGAGATTGTTAGTGCCGGCTATAAGTTCGTCCTCTCTGTTTAAAACCGCAGAAGGGTGAATGAAGACCATTGCCGTGAACCACTCCCCCCTCGCTCGAGCTGTCGTGTCGTGGCTAACAACGATGCCAGTTGTTGCTTTCGGCTACCGAAAGCCCAACTGTTAAACCAGGTTCCGAAAGGGAAAGGGGGTCTTGGCTTAACTGCACGGACCGAGATGAGACAACCTCAACAAAAACCAAAATCCTAAGATGGCGAACTAGGCTGATGGGAAGCGTGACTGGATAGACGACCAGTTTACTAGTCCAACTTTGGGGCATCTGGCGCACCCCATTGTATTTAGCCTTACCTCTGCATGTGGGGCTCTGTGGAGGTAGACCTTTTCTTCCCTAGCTACTCGTGGGGTCAACCATGGAGGAAGGACGTTTATTAGCGGAACGACACCGCTAATAAACAGGAATTGGAGCAGGACCTCCATAAGAAGCCTTCCACTTCCAAAGTGAGAGTGCCTCACAAGGAAGGAACAAAGGGAAGAGCAAAACGACTGGAGCAGATTGGGGAACAGGATGGCATCCATCCCCTCTCAAATTGCGTAGCACTATGCAACTCAAGGGCGTTGCACCTGGAAGCACGTGAAATCGAAGAGGGAGACTTACCTAACTTGGGGCCCACTTTCTAAAAGGAATAGGATTGGAAGGCCAGCTGTAAAACAGCAAGAACAGGGAACACAATAGATCTTTTAGGTCACAGCACAATATCGTCCTTGCAATATATACATACCAACAGAGACATACATAGTCACAATACGCACATCTGAATAATTTTCACCTACTTAGATGCGAATTGCAAGTCACCCAGAGGGGAGTAGAATTGTTAGGCAGAAGATTGTATAATAAGTTGTCAAATAAAATAAAAACCTCCACCTCAAGTTTTCAACATAATTTCATGAGATTTTTCATTCAAAAGACTTTTTATAGCGCGCAGGAATTTTTAAGTTGATTTTGTATTTCGCTCTTCTTTTTACCCAATTTTCGTCTTACTTTTTTGTATGTATTTCGTGGTGGTTGAGTTGGTATATTTTGTTAATTTTGTTCTATTGGTTTCATTTTTATTAATTTATTTACTTATTTATTTATTGCTTTCTTATGACAGATTTTATAATCATTTTTGATTTCACAAATCAATAAAATTACTTACTTACTTATTTACTTAAATTATTCGAAGCTTAAAAAAGATCTGATTCTCCAAAATTAATAGTAAAATAATAGTATGGAATAGTATAGAATAGTATAAGTATAATAGTATAGAATAGTTATGTTCTAGGCGACAAAATGCCTTAGGAGGCCGGTAGAAAATTCAAGTCGTGATCAGCACCGCATAGAGAAGTAAAAGAAAATAAAGGGATAAACAAAATGTGCAACATCATAGAATGAAATACATCAAAAGTAGCTCTGAAAAAAGAACCTAAATTACAAATTTTTTGCCCAATACTGGCACCAATTATGTTTATACGACAATGACCGTAATGTTTTATCTTTTAATTAATAAAAAACTTTGAATGAATATTGTTTTAGCTCCTAAATTTATTATGAACTTCAAGAAAAAATCTTATTAATTACAATGACGTTCATACCGAAACTGAAATTTCTAAATTAACAAATTTAAAAAAAAAAGTTTATTATAACCTATATATATTTATTTTATTTACTGGATTTGACGAAATAGGCGCGTGTAACAACGCTCGAAATATTGTGTGTGCCGCGAAGGTTTAAATATAAGCCAGAATTACCAAGCAAGCAAGAACTATTTCTTTCTAAGAGCGTCTTCTGCAAAAACTAAAATGAAAATCATCGTCATTTGAACCAGGATGCAAACGACACCTAGAAAAGAAACTCCCGATTTATGGCTCCTTCCACAGATAATTTTTTGCAACCGTAAATTCGCACCAGAAAACCGTTATATCATCTGAAAAACAGGCGCTAATGTAATTTTAATAGTTCACGGAGTCCCTGCAGCGTGGCAGCTCTTCCTTTCTGCGCTCCAACGAAAGCAAGAAAAAAAAACGAAACGGTGCCCTTAAATGTACATTAGACAATAAAACGCAAGGAAATCGATAACCGCTGGAAAGTAGATATCTTGGGTAATATCCAGAATCTAAACCCTGTGCTCGTTTTTTATTTTTTCAAATTGAATTTAGAAATTCTGCAGGAATATTAAAAATTTCAAGTTCTAGGAATATATTTCTTTTATAATTTGAAAATTTAACATTATTTCAAAATATTCAAAGTATTCGACATCATCACTAATTGTAAGCTTAGGTGAAAACGACGCGCCTGTAGGTACTTAAGAAACCACGTTGAATTTTTTTAAATATAGAAAAGACAATTTAATGCAAATTTTACTTTTCTAAATGCCCAACTATTCCCGGGAATTAAATTTAAATCCAGTTTATTTCTATTTTGCCTGCGTTATTATAACTTTTACTGCTAGAAACCGTTAAGTACTGTCGCTATTACTTGATGATAGTGTTAACCCATAATTTAAAGGAGGCCTAGAAGTGACAACTGAATTGCCACATCTATATTCAAAAGATTTAATTTTAACTTTTTGGCTTTTTAATAGGATGAAACCTGTAAAATATTTATGCTCTATTTACGTTAAGAATGCAGTAAACATCGCCGCTTTACATCAAAGATTGGGAAACCGCCACGAGTGTATTTTAAGTTGCCTACTTTGTCATGATTTTCCGTTTTGCTGAATCATTGTATCGGGAAATTTCCACAATAATGTTTAGTTTGTATTATTTTAGTTAATGAGTTAATTGTATAATTTAGTTAATTTAGTGTTAAGTTTTTTTTTTTTAATTTATTCCATTCATTTAAATGTCTAGCGTTTGCTAGGTTGATTCAACGCCTATTCTACTAGATTTTGTCGGTAAATTGTGTGTTTGCGTTATACGCAGCGGTAGAATTCTGTCAGGCAGTTCCTTGGTTGACTTGAGCATGAGTATTTTCATATCATTGTTTGCCATTTTATATTTCATTTTGATATCGTAATTTAATTCGCATAATTTATCTTTTGAAAATTCTTGTCCATCAAGGAATTCGCTTTATAATAATTGTTATTATACTGATGTGTGTACATTATAGATATAAGATCATTTATTATTTCTGTGCAGGAAGGTATATTTTAGTTGTAATTTTCTCATTTTAGTTTAAAGAGTTAAATTTCTCCGTTTTTCTAATTTACTGATTCGTTTTTAATTATCTATCACCTCGGTTTGGGTGAGTAGAAGCTTTGTGCTTGCATTTAAATTTTTTCTTTTGTTATTTAATAGAAATTGTCCACGCTTAATTTAGTTTGTGTTAATTTGAAACCACGTGGTTTGAACTTGAAAGATATTTAGGATTATCTTCCTGAACAAACTAATCTTTTGCTTTGTATAGGAAATAGCATTGTCCTACTTTAATTTAGAATCAAGTGCAGTTTTTATTTTTTGGCCAGAACCTTCAGTTCAGGGTTTTTTTTTGCCATTTTGTAATTTTACCCATTTTATAATAATAAATTTTGATTGTTACTTAGCATTTTTAGGTTGAAAAATCTGTTCTTTTATTTTTAATTAAACTTTTTCAATTTTTGGGGTAATTAAGAAAGTCAGATTTCTTTCACTCACAATTTACTTTTCGTGGTTAGATTCAAGTTTTAATTCGCGAGGGTAACTCTTAGGTTAATTGTTTTCTCGCGCCCTTTTAAAGATTTTATCCGTTGAGCTAGCTAATTTTAATTTCCTTTTTTCTTGTTAATTTCATTTTGCAAGTTCATTTAGTACATTCAGTACACAGCAATACGTAAGAATCGTGGGTATGAAAAGATAATACATGTTATTGGAAACAAACGAACATAACCATCATGAGAGGGCCGCCTAGAAGCATGGTCACCAACTATTGATACGAAAGAAATTTTACTTCGGTTCACTGAATAAATTTATATGAATTATTTCTTCATAAACCAAGCAATTGTTGTTGACCAGGATGCCGAGGTTCTATTCTCTTAAACTAAAACGATAAAACGATAAAAACATACAACAAGAAAACTTCCTGTTTTCTTAATAAATAGTACTTAGTATACAAACCAAATTTAATACGTGCACAGTTGACATTCTTTTAAAACTTTATTGATTGCGTGTTTTTACGGTTTATAAGATTCTCTGATTTCAGAATTCATGTTCATTTGCTTTTTAAATTTTCATTATATTCTTATAAAACAAGCAACATGGAATATTCTCTTTTACAAGGTTGTTAGTGATTTTGTTTCTAACCTAACTTCTAGTGAGGTTATATTTTGTTTAAATTAGATATATCTGTGATTTCTGAAAGCATATATATCAATAGTCATACCTAATTTTTAATACAAAAGTTGACATTAAATGAAATAATGGAAAAGCAGCCAAGGATTGATGAAAAGGCGATTCTTTATTTACAGGTAGGAATCCAAGCTTTCGCTGTATATTTTCAGCTTCATCAGAGAACAAGTTTCTAAAAGGTCAATGAAAGCGACGAACATTTAATTGTTATAAAATACATAGTTTAAAGATAATAATTACATTTTCTGAGATTTAGAACCACGTGAGATGATAACCTCATCATCTCACGTGGTTCTAAATCTTTTGCTGTGTGTTAAATTAATTAATTATTATTTTTAAACTATGTATTTTATAACAATTAAGTGTTCGTAGCTTTCATTGGCCTTTTAGAAACTTGTTCTCTGATGAAGCTGAAAATATACAGCGAAAGCTTAGATACAAGCAGCAAGAGATTTAGAACTTCTTTTAAATGAAACCTTAGTTTTATAAAATAACATATCTCATAAGTTGCTGAACCAAATAATGCACTCTAATCCCATTAAGCTTTTTCAAAGCGTTGCTACTTTTTCCCATTGAAAAAAAAAAAATGAAAGTAAGTTCTCACTCCTGCCAAAAAAAGTAAACCGTATTGATACGCTTTGATAAGTAGTTGTCTCGTAAATTCTGTAAATTCTAATAAATTTATTCCAATTAGCATCATAAGACGGTATAATGGTATTATGTTATTCAACTTGTGCGTAATTACCTCAAGGTTGGAGATAAGTAACTTCTCCACTGATTGATATTTGGTAATTAGTGGGCTGATTAACTTATGTATTTCAGGAATCTTAAACACAGATAAAGTACAAATTAAATTATATAAAGAATAATATATAGCTTTACTTCTAAGAAGTCCAACAAAATAATCCTATTAAATCGACATCCCTAAACAACAACAGATTTAAACATACTAATTGGCCAATATCTCAATATTATTAAGTACCCAACTGGTTAAATAATTTCCTACCAAAATATTAAGTACCTCCTTAACATATTAACGACAGTTGTAATCTAATTCATATTGTTTCTTTTTCTAACCGTTGTTTTGAGTTATGCATTCATACAGATTTATGTACACCTAAAGTTAGAATGTCCGATATTTATCAATTTAGTGATAAAGACAAGTTTGAATGTAAGAAAGACAACTATCACTACATTTTTTTGTAGGTTGATAATAGTATAAAAAAGAAAATATTGTCTGTGTAAATCAGTATCAAGTCGTCTTCCATAGTGTACAAAGTAGCCATACTAATAACAAAAAATGAAATTCTTTCATCATTGTAAGTATATGTTTTAATAATCTATACATATAAAAAAAATATAACATTATATTAAAAGTCAACTAAGAAAAAATGTATTAAACAAAAAGCTTAATACATTTTTCAATAACATTTTTAATTTTTAAATTTCTCTTCTCCCCAATTTGCAAATGAACACATATAATATAAAGTAAATATAAACTACATCTAACCTTTTTCAACAGGCTTCGTTATCATTTATTTCTTTTTATAATCCTAACATTCGATTCTGTTGCATCGATACCCTCATATTAATTTTCTAACTTTCTTTCGTGATGTTTCTGTATTTTGACTAATTGTAAGTTTTACTAAGAATTCCCTTGTTTCGTATATTGATGGTAAATTATATCGCATAAATAGATAAAATATACCTTTAAATTTTCCTGATTGTCCTTAACTAAACTGGGATAATTCCACTTTAATTTTCCTTGTGCTATAATCAATTTTTTTCTGTCGTCGTATCTCCAAAGCAATTATGTAGGCAATATATGCCTTGCTTACCCATAATTTCTTTGTTTTTATTGAATTGTTACAAAATTAGTTCGTTGTCGCTTTCCTCACCCTGTTTAGGCTTCTGTATTATATTTCCTCCAATTCCTTCTTATTTGACTCATTTTCACATTCCAATTCTGCATCATTCTGCTTCAAAACTGACAGATGCACTTCCGATTTGAATTCTCATAATTTTCATAATCTCCTTCAGTATTAACACTTATCTCTTGTTCATGGATCTCACTACTATCTCTACTTTCTTCAGGAACTATAGTTCCTCCATTTAACTGTGCCTGTCTCATCGAAGAGCAATATCAGAATCAAAATCACAGACAAAATTATCATCAAAACCATGAACACCATAATATTCTCCATTTAATTTAATTTTCGCCGCAAATGTATGTATTTTTTCAAATCATTCCTTCCTTAATAGAAACTTATGGAAGGAACGATTCTCTAGCATTTCTTTACAATTTCATCTTCACATTTGGTTCATAAGCTGGTGTCTCTGTGGCTAAACAACTTGAAATTAATTCTTACTCTCGTTTCCTTTCTTCCGCTATCAATTGAGCGATTTACTCTCTTTCTTCCAACCCATCAGTCATATATATTACCAAAAAAAATCGTTAAGTACTTCCCGCTTCCTTCTATTCCATCGCCATTATTTTTAAAAAAATCACTTATTTGTCTTTATAACGATAAGAAGATATCTAGAGATCTATCTTGAGATTGCCCCACGTTGGGCGCAAAAGAAGATGTTATATAGAACTTATGTATATATACAATTTGCCCAGATTTAAATATTTTGTTCACAATTTCTTTACATAACATCTTAAAATCAAACAATCGACATCATTAAAGAGCAAAAAATAACAAATTGGGTGAGTTTACTTACCAGACAAGTTTATAATCAAATTGTCAAAATTAATTCACGTCAAAAAGGCCACTTATTTCTTCTGTTTCCTAAAACTTGCAGAAAAATCATGGTGTCTAGCTATGGGATTCTATCTTACAAAAGGACCACATTATTAATCCCAGTTTTTTCCTCACCAAAAGCACAAGCATTTGACCTCCAAATAAAATCTTAGCTGTAACCTGTAAATATCAATCTAAGTAAGAATCATGTGAACCTGCTTAATATTAATAACTAAATTATGCTATAGCAATATACAGTGTTATACAATTTATTAATCTGAAAAACTTTTCCTAATAACATTTTGTCGTGTCTCCTACAAAAAAGAATATTTTTTGTAAATTTCCAAAGCATACTTAATCTTGTTTGAATTTTATATTCTTTCATTATTTATTGATCTGAACAACTTTTATTAACAATATTTTGTCGTATCTCCTACGAAAAGGACATTTTATTAGTGGGAAGATAAATTTATTGTAAATTTGCAAGGCATGCTTGATCTAGTTTAAATTTTGCATACTTGCATAATTTATTATAATTTTTCTTAATGTCATTTTGTAATATCTCCTGTAAAAAAGCCACTTTATTAATGAGAAAAACCACCTTTATGTAAATTTCCAAGGCATACTTGATTTTTCAAAACTAAAGGTATGGCACAAATTACTCTCTATCCAAGCAGAACTATACCCCAGAAGATGAAATTTCGACTCAAAAATTTTCAAACTTTTATTCATGCATCGATCCGGGGACACACTGTATATATAGTTAGAATATTTGGAGAAAAGGCTTCAATTTTCTCTCACTGAACACTTTGATATTGGTAAAATAAATTACTGTCACAACAACACAACACACTGTGGTTTTAACCCACAGTAACGTGTCAATTACTGAATTTGATCCTTCTTCAGACATACAGAATATAAAACGCCAAATTTGGCTGAGTACAAAAAAAAATAAGAAAATCTTCTAATCAAACATCACAATTGGAACAAAATATAAAAAGAAAATAAGTTTCATGGTTTTGTCTTCATTCCAAGATTTTTTTAATTATGAATCAAACATTTTTTTTGCAGGCTTTGTCAGCTCTCTTAGCTGTCGCTACATGCGGTCCAGTTCCTTCCATCGTAGACGTTGTCGAAGATACAGCAGGAAACTACAAATACTCCTTCGACTCCGGTGATTACATCAAGGAAGAAACCCGCTTGGAAGACGGCTCTACCAGAGGTAAATTCACCTTCGTCGACAAAGACGGTGCGAAACACGAAATCGAGTACAGCGCTGGCGCCGAACAGGGTGCTTCCTTTCACGGTGCCGACGTCCCTGTCGTCGGAGCAGACACTGCCGAGAACGAAGAGGCTCGCCAGCAGCATCTCGCCATCCACGAGGCCGTCGCCAGCGATCCACGCTTCGCTGAGTCTCCTGAAGACGAGAAGGAGGATCCGATTTCCCCTGAGGAATATATTGCTGCTGTTAAGGAACAACTTAATCCGAGCGCTCCGTTCGCGCTCAAGGAAGATACTCCTGAGATCGCCGCCGCCAAGGCTGAGTTGGAGGCCGCCCACCTCACGGCTGTCGGTCATTAAATATGCATTCTGAATGCGTAATTTGACGTGTACATGTTTAGCTAATGTATATAGTTGGGTTAATTAGTAAATAAATAGATTTTGAAATATTAAGATCTTTCTTTAGTGTTTTTTAAGTCGCAAACAATATTGCCACCGTTTACAGCATTTGTGACTTATGCCTTAAAATTACCTACAGTATCTTCTGCAGTTAAATATTAACATTAAAACTTAAAAAATCAAAATTTTTAATTTTACAATTCAAAAACACCCAATTACAGAAAAATACAAAAGAGAATAAGAGTACCAACGCACATCATCATGATAGAAGTGTACACTATGCTAATAATTAAATGCGAATGGAAGGGACATTTTAGGTAGGCAACCAATATAACAAAGTCATATAGTTGTGATCCATAATGCACAAATCCAGCTAATACTATTCAGATTTTTATTTCATTGTGTACTGAAGGCCTTTTTTTGGCGACGAATATCCTTAAACCATATTTATAAATGTTTAAAACCGTGCATTTTATTGTTGAAACTAAAATGTTACATATATTAGTGTTTGAATAATTTTCTTCCTGTTTGAAACCGCCAGCTGTCAAAACTTGTATTGTGAAATAAAAGTGACATTAATATTATATTTAATTGTATTTGCAGTTTATTGCACTATTACACATATTATTAGAGTACACTGCAAATACAATAATAGATAATAGATACCAATGTTACTTTGGTTTCACAACGTCAAGTTTAACAGCTGTTACTCCCACTACCTACATATACTTTAAAACCCGTGCAGTAGCAAACACCAAGAAAATTATTGGAACAGTAATGATTACAACATTTTATTAATTTCCACAATAAAATGCACAGTTTTAAATATAATATCGTCTTTATTTAATATTAATACATGATGGAACATACTGTATAAGTGCATTCTTTATTACTCCGACTATATTCTAAATAGCAATTCGACATTTCGGGAAGGTAATATGTTAATTGTGCAACTTTGTAACTCATTATTTTAAATAAAACTACCTGTATGTACAGGATGTGCCACTACATTCACGTCGGTTTATATACGAAAAGTGATAACATATTTTCCATTTTTTTTTGGTTATGGATTATACAGGTTCAGAAGGACCACATTTTAGGATTATTTTTAGTATACAGAGTGACTCAAAGAAAAATTATACCCCAAAGTTGCGAAAAATTAAATGGAACACGCTGTATATTATGACATATTTTGATAGTACAGACTAAATAAAGGCAAGTTGGTGTTAGGTTTCTTATATCTAACTCAACTCGTTTACGAGATAATTAACCATTCTTCAAAATATAGACCAAAATTTAAGAGGCACGCCTGTCATACATATTTAAACTAGGTATTTTAAACTATATTTATTTTCTAACTAAAGCATTACACCTGATAATAAAATAAAAGCAATGCAAACAATTATACAGGGTGAACAAAAACATACTTTTAATTTTATATAATCTTTAAAGGCAAGTAACTTTCTTATTTTAAATGGAACACATTGTATTTATTACCTTTTTTTTGGGTTCTAATTTTCACGGTCTTTAAGATTGTATTAATGCTTCCTATACCTATCTGTTATAGTTTCTTAGTAATTTAGCATTTTCTATTTCAAATATTAATTTCTAGCCATTATTTTTTTTTTAAAGTAGGCTTGAACAAAACTGCTGTTGTTATTCAACATAGATAGACGATAATTACCAGCTTAGCTCTTCAACTGGTTTTTCCTACCTACTAATTAAAAGTCATACACATAAATGTATTTTATTAAAACGGATAAACTGATATGTTGAAAACCGCTAATGTTTTAAAAAGTGTTCAAAATGATGGCCAACGTTTTCAATGCAGAGGCGTACTCTTTCTTGAAATGAGTCTTCAACATTACTCAAAACATTTGATATTATAGATCTAAACACCATTCTTATTCGCTTTTTCATACTGTCGGGTGTGGTTGGTGGTATGTCATAAATAATATATTCAGTATTTCCCCATAAAGATTTTAAATAAAGCGAAGCTTTGTTATACGCTCTATCATATTTTTTCTAAAGACCAAAAAACCAAGAAAAAAATGATCAAAAAGGAATATGTACCAGCCAAGAAACGAAAATTTTAATCTTAAAGTCCTGTTTATGATCATTTCACTTAAATTATTACATTGACCTTCTAATCGCTGTCATCGGTATATGTATACTATTTTGTTCAAGTAAATATTAAGAAATAAGATCGTTAACTTCATTTTTTTCTTCTAAATAAATTAGTTTTGAACCAACCTAATTTACTACTTACTATAACATATAACACCAAATATCAGTCAAATGAGCTCACGTAATACTTTAAGCTGTTAATATAAACGTTAAAGGTTAATTATTGTTAATGACTTACTCCCTAAAGCATTTATTGTTTGGTGTTGTTTAATGTCGTTACTAAAGTAGTAAAAATATTAATATTATTTTGTTATTTAACTAATAACCCAATTATTAGCTTTTATAATACTTTAATTATGTTTCAATCCTTTTATTATTTGTAATATGGCTGGGATGTAAAAATAGAAAATTATTAGTATATGTTTTTCAGAATATTTTGTCTCATTTATGTGCCTTTTTCCACCGTCATTTTCATTATATTAAATAATAAACATATAATATTTAAAATTATTTATACCTGAAATTAAATTAAAGTATGTATAATCATTCATAGTTCAATTTTGCATTTTGGCTGTATTTTAGTTTTTTTTTTCGGAGTAGATCTATTTACTTTGTTACCAATTTTTTACTTGTTTTTTACAGCCCCACAGAGCCAAATCTTCCTCCTAATCATCATGAACAACATCCACTTTCAATTGTTGAGTATTTAATTAGTTGGAATTCGATTGGAATTGCGGATGAATTAACTTTTGGCCTTACTTTCCTGTATAAAACATATAATAGCGTTACAAAAATCCCGGAAAAACAAGTATTAATTACGATTAGGAATGATGTAGAGGAATAGCAAAATCACAAAACTAATGTTCCCATAGATTTTTAGAAAAGGGATAGTATGCTACATATTTACTGTATCAACTTTACTTGACTTTGTAGGGAAAAAGATTCGGAAGAAACTTTTTAAATTCGAAACTGAAGGTAATATAGTTAACAAACAATATTACTACTGGCAGCCTCCACTAAGTAGTTACTTCATATTTAAATTACATGCAATATTAAGTTATTTCGAAAGAGTACCAAAATTTGGTTACTTTGAAATCACTTGCTGGTATAATATCTAAAGGAAAAGTTATGCGAAATTTGACATCAAACAATTAATTCAGTTAAAGGCAGTAGAGAAAAACCTGATTCAAGTAGATATAATGATAGAGTATTCAGGATACTGGAGTACCACTGTAAAAGGCAATATAAGCAAGGAAATCAACTTTACTTTGCTTCTGATTTTACATATTAAAAATAATTCTGACGACATGTATTTGACAACTCCATGAAATTACATCAAACAAGTGTAATATTACGCTATTATTTAATTTGAGAGTTTTAAAAAAGGAATTGAGCCAAAAGTTTTTTTTTTAATGATAGTTGCTGTGTTAGTTTAGAAATGAAATCTGCTAACAAGAAGAACTCGCTAAATGTTAAGCTCAAATTTAATCTCGATTTTGTCAGTTGATTGGAGTACTTTTGTGATATTAGCCATAGATGGCCAGACGAATAATATAGACGCCCAATATAGTTTTACGTCCCACGTAAATATCTAATATAGCTGTAAAGTGCTTAACGTTTTTTTTTGTGGTTCATTATATTCAAATTACATATTACAATAATAATATAGGTACACAAAAGTATCTAAATTGAGATAGACTATTGGTAATATTAAAAATTTAATATATTTCTGCTGATAACTGTAATGATTAAGAGGAATTTTTTCCAAGAAAAATATTCTCCTCACGCAGGATTCGAACATAGATCAATGTATCGCTCGAATCTACACGCTCCTCTCTGGCATAATTGGTAGAGCACTCGTCCAGTAAACGAGAGTGTGAAGGTTCGAATCCTGCGTGAGGTGAATTTTTTTTCTTGGGAAAAATTCCTCTTAAACATTACAGTTATTAGCAGAAATATATTAATTTGTTAATTTCGTACTGTAAAAAGCTTACATTCTTTGTTGGTAATATTGTTTAATTACGTATATGTGAAAGTATATATCAGTAATTAGTAACATTTAAATTTATTTTGGTTGATTGCATTGGATAACAATCGAATTTACCGTTAATTCATTCATTTAATTAGTTATTATTAATTTTGAGTAGTGCTTATTGTGGTGAATTTTCAACTTTCATGTCGTGTGAGAATGATAAATATTATTCACAAGACCTATGTATTGTTGAATATTAGTAATTGCAATCAATTAATTATAATCCTACTATTATCTGTGTAATTAAGGGAAATACATTTCAATTTTGTAAATTACCCATACACACTTTAAAAGAAATATTTCTATAATCTCCTATTATTTACTTTAAAGAAATGAATAAACTCTAATTCGATTATCGTCTAATGAATTAATCAAAATTAATTTAAACATTACTAACTACTGATACTTATTTTGATATATACCAAATTAAATCTTCTTTTGTACCATCACTATCATTGTAATAATTAATTTGAAAAGAATAAACCATAAAAAAAAATCAGCTTCCAAACTAGTTAAGTATATAGGTACTTATGAGAAATCTAAAACTACATTGGACTTTAAAGCTTGACGTTTGGTCATCAACCGTTAATATTTCACAAAAGGACTCCAAGAATCCTGACCACCAACTGACACCAGAACCGAAACCAAATCTGAGCTTAACATTTGGCGATTTGGCGGGTTCTTCTTGTGAGAATTTAGATAAATTGTAAAACGAACTTTGGATACAGGACACAATTATATATAAAATTTAAATTTATATAATTTACTATGATTAGATAATGCATTTTTTGCTAATATAAAAATATAGATATATAATATTTTCTGTTCCTCTTATGTGATGAGATTATTATCAAATTTTAGTAACTGTTGGCTGAATCTAATTTTATAGGTAAAATAAATAACATATTTATTTCTCATATCAAAATTTTTTAATATTATGGATTATACAGTGTAAATAATTCTTGACATGCTACTACTTTGCTATTTTAGTAAATAATTAGAACGTGGTAAGATTAAATTGGTGAATGATAATGTATTATTATAGTTTTATGTACAAATTTCGCATATTGTGTATTACATTTAAAATATTGTTTTGGCATGTGCCGAAACATGCTGGAAAAAGATTTACCATTAATATTTTAATTGTGCATTCTATTCATTCCAAATGATAAAGGATTGAAATATAATTAAAGTATTAATCAAGAATTAATTTAAAAAAAATATCTGGTAGAATATTTGTTAAATACGCCGACTACATAAATTATACAAGAAAAAATAGGCAGTAACATTACACTAAAAAGAATTCTACCACTTTGAGCACTTCATAATTTCGACAGATCATGCTGTTATTCTCAATTTACATTTTACCAACTAAATGCCCGTCTAATGTTAATGTACGTATTTTCCAATTGAGAATGTCCAAACTAAACGCTATTTTATCCGCCGGACGTAGATATCCATCGATCTGTATGTAACACTCTTACTGATTACTAATCGGGTTTTTTTTTTAAAGCAAAAATTAAAAAACTATTAACGAAGAATGTAACACCTAAATCGATGACAGAAATCAAATATAAAAACACGTCCGAGTAAGTTTGAAGTCAGTATCAACTCACCTGCAAGAGTCATTTCAGCTAAATACAAACTAACAACGGGCTAATTCGTTGAATAAATTAAAAATGAACAAATATTTTGTAAGTATGATTAATTAATATGCTGCTATAAAAGTGAATTATTTAAACTACAGAACGTTTATATCTATAGGTATTATCCGCACTCCTAGCTGTCGCTGCATCGGCACCAATCGAATCGCTTGTCGACGTGACTGAAGACACATTGGGCAATTACAAATTCGCTTTCGATTCTGGCGATTATATCAAGGAAGAAAACCCGCCACGCGGATGGTTCTATTGTTGGCAAAATATACTTTTGTCGATAAAGATGTGGTAAGCATATTCTCGAGTACACTGCCGGTGCCGAACAGGTGTAGAAGCTAAGGGAGACGATGTTCCATTACCGGTGGCTGATACCCCCGAAAATGATGCCGCCAGGGCTCAATTTTTGGCCACCTACAACGCTATCGATGCCAACCCACGATTCGCCGAATCTCCAGCTGACGAGAAGGAAGATCCCATCTCCGAAACCGAATACTTGGCCGCTCTGAACGAACAACTGAATCCCAGTGTACCTTTGGTATTCCAACCTGAGACACCTGAAATCGAGGCCGCCAAGGTGGAACTTGCTGCCGCCCACAGGACCGCTGTAGGACATTGAAATAGTAACAAATGCAATGATATTTATGTTAAATGTAGATTATGTAGTAAATAAATTGATGTTTTGCAAAATATTTTGAACTGATTTCCCATTAACATCTAATGAAATTAAAAAGAAAAAAAAGAAAGAAAGAAAAATCAGAACTCTATTAGTAGCCAGTTCCAGACTTTGACTGTCACATTTTCCGATGTGATCTGACCCGAAGACAAATATGAATTTTTAAAAATATTTCTAAATATTAAGGAAAATATAAATTTGTATAAGAATACTAAATAAAAATAATCCGCAAGAAAATTTTCAAAATTAACTAAAATGTTTATTTAAATCTAGTAAATGCTCAAGCAAATCGCCTCCTTTTTCCTGGCAATACTACACAATATACCCTTCTTGTATGTGCAAAAGTGTTTTTCGTAATTATACTGGCGACAGCATAAATATTTTTTTGGTATGTCATTAGGGGTATGAGCTTGTTCATAAAATTTTAAAGATTAAGGGCGTCAATTGGGCAGATCGAGGAGGTGGTTCCCAAGCTTACACGCTGATCACCAAAAGCGCTTTTTACAAAAATAATTATAGGGCAGTTGCACGTGTAAGCAGAAGAATTGCTTGTCATTAGATTTTGGACATTGGTGATACAACACGCAAGATTTATACCTGTGTATAATTTTAAGATTATTGCTACAGTTGAGACTGGTTTTCCAAAACAGATATAAAGCGGACAACTACATCTTGAGCACTGCTGCTCGAGTGGTGCCATTTAATTATTTTCTCCATTCTTTCATGTATAAACTAACATTGCTGCGGAGAGAATTTCTAATAACTAAGAAAAAAAAGCAAAATGAAATAATCAGAAATATTATAAAAGTTTTAAATGAAAGAGAAATAAATTAAAGGCTGAGGTGAGAATAAATAACTGATAGTAGCGAAGATCTGCAAACATCAATGCGTGCCAGATTAGTACTGCCGCTTGTAGTTTGTTTTGGAAAGACTGCGTGCAAGAGTGACGGGTGGTGTGTATGGTTGCTGATCCTCACTGCAATATGTTTGGCAACTACGTCGAGATTTTATGCATCGATTTAGCTGCTATTTATAAATGTTCACCGGCCGATATAGAATAGACGACCTCTATAAAATTTGTTTCAAAATAATTAAATAATGCAAAATAACTAACTGTGGTTTAAGCAAATAAAGAAAAAGGAAAGATGCTGAAGCGGGAAAATGCAAATCTGAAAATAGAAAATGAAGACATAATGAAGGAAAACACAAAGATGAAAGCTGGAGTAAAAGAAGTAAGGAATACTATAGAATGGCTAGATAAAGAAAAGAAATAGAAAAAAGTCTTGTATTTAATGAAATACTTGTAATTTCAAACGATCTAGGCTAACCAATTCAAAATGTAAGAAAATTTGTTGGTGTTTGGAAGCTGATCTAACGTCTAAAACTATAAAAACAGTAGGATCAAAAACTTGTTTGATGTAGTTGTATAATATGAAAGATAATACAAGGCTACTAGAAAATGAAAGAAAAGAAAAAAGCCTAACCGAAAGTGAATATAGTGATAGGGCAAAGCAAAAAATAGTAGAAGATACGGCAACTGAGTATACGTAGAAAAGGAAAACAATAAAGACAGGAAAACTGTCGCTGATAGAGATCATTGTAAAACTAAATACGCATATGCAACATATAAATCCGGCAGATGAAGCCTGACGATTCCCAGCTCTTTTTGTTGGATAATTATAAATATACCAGCCATTCCAGGATTCTAGTACCTTACACTATCTGTACAAGTCTTTGGCTGGCTGATCGAAGTAATCCTCTGGGTTCATTTCTGACTTGCCAAAAATTGCCTGTTTGCTTGCCCCCAGAATCTTACTCCTGTCTTTACACAGTCTGCAGTTGGTATCTCCAGTGTTAAACGTATTTCCTGTACAGTGTCCTGTGAGGAGACTTACGATGTTGTTATGATGCGAAGACGATTCCTACTGATTAGATTAGATTAGGTTAGGATTGGGGTGACCTATGGACCTGTTTTACCGCGACCTTTTCAGATCAATTGTGATCCCCTTTTTCCTAGAGAGCGCTCTCTAATTTTGCCCTCTTAATTAGGCCTATCATCTTGAGAGCGGCTTCTTATGTAGCTACTAGCTGTGGGGTTCTCCTCCCCCATTACTAGAAACCTTGTCCTCGCCAGGCCTTCACATTGGCACAGCACATGAACTGGTGTTTCTTCCTCCTTTTGGCAAAATCTGCAGGTTGCGTCATCTGCCAGGCTTATGTTGTACATATGCCTATTCTAGTCTGCAATGACCAGTCAGCGACCTACAATCATTTTGACAGTCTTCCTGTCTTTATTCAGTAGATCTCTCGTGAATTCAGGCCTCTGCTCGTTTAGGAGCTCTTTTGCCTGTCTTTGTCCCGGTGATTTTTGCCACCACTCTCTGGACTGATTATGTATCCATTCATTGATGGATCTTTTAATTTGCGATTGCTACTGAGCTACAGCAGTTCTTCAACCTTCTTTTTTGATGGTCTTACCATGGGTTCGCCTAGTTGTATTATTCCAGTGTTCTTTTTGTTTTTCTTTGAGCTAATTTCTTACCTACTCTCGTGCTGTGTTTTTAGACATTCCTAGAACAAGTTCTGGGTTTATATATGAAGCAGATGATACCTTTCTTGCCTCATCGGTTTTTTCGTTTCCTTCAATTGCTTAATGCCCATGCACTCACAGCAAAGTGACTTTATTGCCATATAAGGCTATTTAGTTCTGGAATACATTCCTAAACCATTCTTGATTGTACCTTGGGGTTCTTTAGAGCCCTCAGTATCGTCTGTAGTAGACGATAGGTCTAAGAAGAAAAGTTAGACAATGTTTTTTAGGGTAAAGGGGATCACAATAGATCTGAAATAGTCGTGGTGAAACAGGTCCGTATGGTACCCCAGCCCTAATCTAAACTTCTATTAATTATGCTGTAGTGATCCTTTACTATTTTGGATTCAATTCTGGTAGTTGCGCTGTGATTGGCAGAGCACCTTCCCAACATGTTGTTAGATGTCATCGCTAAGAAAACATAACTTATAATACGCATCCACACCATGTTGCGTAGAATTTTTTGCATCAAAAAATTGGGCAGATTCAACTGGTTTTATGCTTTAAATCAGATTTTACATCGTCTACAACAGCCATGAATTTCCAATCTTTTCGTCTCAAAAAGGAATTACCACTAATCTCATTTGCTTTCCCTTTACAAAACGCCTATCAAAAATCACGTAACACAATACAGCAAAGCCACGCGAAAGCCGGCATACATTATGTACCCACGCGCGTATTCCAAGGCTTCAAGGCCACATTCCTCGCAACGTAATTACATTCTGCCAGAGAGGAGCTACACACGCTTTACGATCATTACGCGAATAAATAGAGGAATTATACGACCCGGCTTGAAAGTCGCATTTCCAGCGGTGCGTGATAATTTTTTTGGCGGGCATCTGTAGTCGCCTCGCTTCAGATGTTCCTACGCGGATGCCGCCCCCGGGGACCATCGGTGTACGAAGTGTTGTAGTGCATTTTACACGATTGCATGCTGGAGTTGCATGAAATAATGAACGGAATGTGGACCATATTTCACCAGTAATCTGCGCGGAAGCTTGCAGACAAGTGTTTGCGTGATTCGATTTTCGATGTCTAAAGCAATAGTTTTCGCTGGTCAATAGGCCATAAGGTAACAGCAAAAAGAACGATCGTTCGTGTTTGTATACGATGGCTCTTATGGAATCTAAAAATGCTATAGATGTTGTAGTGATAAACATTTTTGTAGTAGTGAATGAAAAGGTCATTTTTCGTTGTTTCTTAGGACGTGCTTCGAATGTGTGTGCTGTTGTTATTTTTTTTATTAATTATTATATTCACATTGAAAACGTGTGTAACACTAGGCTGATATTAGCATACATATGTTTCACCTTACCAAGGATCTTCAGTGCTACTGGTTAACCTAATGTATTATACGGAGAAATTCATATATATACTTAATAAGTAAAACAATAATTGAATGAGAATTTAGGAAGGAAATTCATTATTAACGTGAACATATGTATGCTAATATCAACCGAGTGTTACACTGCTATGTAATAATTGAAATAAATAGAAAATGCTAAAATGATTTTAAAATGAAAAAGAAAAAATATTAGCTAGCTCAAAAGAAAAGATTTTTAATAAAACAAAAAAACTATTAATCCCAGAGTTATCCTCGCGAATTAAAACTGTAATCTAACTACGAAAAGTAAATTGTGAGTAAATGAAGTTTGACTTTCTTAAATACACGAAAAATTGAAAAGGTTTAATATTAAATAAAAGAATAGAATTGTAACCCATTGACGCCATTAAACAATAAATTTATTTCAACAAACGGGCTAAAATTATACAATTGTAGAGAAAAAAAAACCCTGAACTGAAGGTTCTGGCCTAAAATGAAAACTGCCCCAGACTCTAATTTGAAATAGGACAATGCTATTTTCTATGCAAAGCAAAAAAGAAAAAGATTTTATATGTTCAGGAAGATTATTCAATATACAAAACCTTCGAATTTCTACCTACGTGGTTTCACAAATTAAAATAATGTAAGCGTGGACAAATGCTAGAAATTTACTAAATATGAAAAAGCTAAATGACAGAAAAATGCTTCTACACACCCAAACAAGGTGATGGAAAAAGTAAAATGATACAGCAAAATAGATTAACAGAAACTCTTACAAAATGTAAATGAGCAAATAAACTAAAATAAATCTTCCTAAACAAAGAAATAATAATTGATCTTATATCTACTAAGTGTACACTTCAATACATTAACAATTATTACAACAATGATTCCTTGACTGACTATATTACAAAAAAATATGAAATTTTACAATACAAAATGAATAACAAAATGGCAACAATTATTTAAGAAAAACGTCTACTTACATCAATAGTCGAACAAGGAAAAAGTTTAACAAAACCCTACAATTCTTTTACCTACAAAAATCCCTCTCTCAATTTTCGTACAACGCAGACGTAGAACATTACAATAACAATATGTAATAGAATACGCATAAAACCAGCACAAGCGAACAATAGACATTTGAATGACTAGATTAATTAAAAAAAAATCTTAACACTACATAATTAAAATCATGCAATAAACTCTAAACTTATGCAAAACAAAACAAAATTGTGAAAATTCCCGGTAAATTGAAAATCAGCTGTACGGACAAAGAAATAACAACAAATATAACAAAATATATATACGAATTTCTCCGTATAATACATTAGGTTGACCAGTAGCACTGAAGATTTGATTTAGGGGCATATCAAATGGTCAATCATTTCTGTCAGTGTTGGTGGAACCTTCTTTTTAGATGATCACAACATAATTTTTTTGTATATTATGTTTGCATGTAATCCCTCCACTATTTCCTTCCCCCAAGCTTGTCCTTGCCAAACACATATAAAAGATAGCGACCCTAGTATACACCGTTTTCCTAGAACGATTGCAAAGAATAATCTAAAAATATTCATTTCTAAACACTTCCGTAATATTTTGTATAATATAGATGTTCTAGAATTATTCTTAGGAAACTTCTAAAACGTATCTGAAAATTAATATTGCTCATAAATTAAGTCATTTAATCCGTGCGTAAGATGCAAAATGAAGTAGACATCATCTAAATATAATGTATGTACTATCATATTATATAGCATCACATTAATATTTACATACTTTAAGATTTTACCTAATATTTGTATAACTTTCTGCTTATATTAGTTAAAAATACCCTCGTCCGAGTTGTCGTGTCATGGCTAAGGGCTTGCACAGGGTTCTACAACGATGCCAGTTGTTGTTTTCGGCTACCGAAAGCCCAACTGTTAAATCACGTCCCGAAAGGAACCCCTCATTCCTTGGCTTAACCGCACGGACCGAGAGGAGACAACCTTAACAAAAACCTAAATCCTAAGGTGGCGGACTAGGCTGGGTAGAAGACCAGTCTACTAGTCCAACCTTGGGACACTTGGCGCACCCAATTATGTTTAGGCTTACCTTTGCATGCGTGGCTCTGTGGAAGTGGACCTTTTCTTCCCTAGCTACTCGTGGGATCAACCATGGAGGAAGGAAATATATTCAACCCACCTAAGCGGGACGATACCGCTAAGAAACAGGAACTAGAGACAAGAAGCCTTCCACTTCCAAAGTGAGAATACCTCACAAGGAAGGAACAAAGGGAGAAGCAAAACGGCTGCAGCAGATTGGGGAAAAAGACGAAACACTCAAGGGTGTTGCACCTGGGAGCATATGAAATCGAAGAGGGAGACGTACCTAACCTAGGCCCTTCTGATATCCTACACTTTTTGAAAGGAATAGGATTGGAAGACCAGCTGTAAAACAGCAAGAATAGGGGACACAATAGATCTTTTAGATCGCAATGTAACATCACTCTCGCTATATATACACACCTTGTTAGAAATAATTAGATTAATCTAGAAACAGATGATTATTATATAATAATTACTGTTGTTTTACTACCGTTATGCAAAAACTTGATTGAAATTTTAATATTCACGCCTGAGTCGAGTCTAATGCACTAATCTGTAGAAGTCTCTAGCTGGTTAATCCAAGTAATCCTCTGGGTTCATTTTTGGTTTGCCAAAAATTGTCTGACTTCTTGCGTCCAAAGCCTCATGCATTCACAGAATGGTGTTAGAATGGAGTTAGAATGTGGTGAGTATTCTCTCTGCGTTCTGTTTGCTGTACAATGTCCTGTTATGAGACCTATCATGATGTGAAGATGATTCCTACTAAGCTGCAGTAGTTCTTCAGCATTCTTTTCTGGTGGTCCCTTAATAACCTGAGTTTTTGTGTTCTTTTTGTTTCTCTTTGACCCAACTTCTTACCTGCTTTCGTGCTGTGCTTTTAGACACTCCTAGAACAGGTGCTAGACCTATATATACGAAGCAGATGATTTTCACTAGATAACTCTCGAAAAATTAATGTTATTCAATCTAATGAAAACATTTACATGTGAAGGGTGCACGGGAATAACGATCAAAGTCCGTATTCATACATTAAGAGATAAATGAATTTTAAAGTTTGACACTTAAAGGTTTAAAACGAAACTACATTATAGCAACTTTGATTTCTACGGACTACGACCGTTTTTGAAATAGTTTGAACGCGCATTATTATAATACTCAGAATTTCCTACAAAATGGCACCCTTATCTCATTTTCACAAAAAAATGGACTTTGATTGTTATTCCCGTGTACCCTTCATATGTATGTTGTGATAGTAGGCAACTGCATAGTAATTATTTTGACAGACAGACATTGTCTGATCATTGCACATTGGCAATTAAGTTAGGTTATTAATAATAATAGATTGTTGTCTACCAGTTGAAATATTTATACGTAAATAAAATCAAGACTCACAACACATACAACAATTTACACATATAACTTGGCATAAATAAACACGATTTAATGAAATAGTCATCCTCCCTGCTTTAGAGGTTTCAAAGGAGATTCAACACCTTCACCTTTACGACATCCTTTATACCTTGATTTAGTCCTTTCTGTTCAAATTCCGCCAGTGAAGATCCTATAGGTTTCGACAGGCGTGCGGAGCTACGTTCACGGTCGACAATAACTGTCTACGGAGAGAAATACAAGTGCATTACGCCCGCGATATTAAATTAGATTTTTATTGAATGTTAACGCGAAAACCTACGACGTGGAATAAATTGATTGTGAACGTTACCTGGTAATATTTGCTGACGCGAAAGTACAAAGGCGGAAAGGTATTACGCGTAGGCATGGGAACTGTAACATGTGACATTGTTGTACGTCCTACGTTCCTTCAAGAAATACAGGGATTTGCAAGGATGTCTTCAGGACTAACTCGGTTGATTAAAATTAGTGAAACCAAATAGTTCTTAACAAATAAAAAAACTTTCGTACTGCAACATGCATAGAGCTTTATTGCAGATGTATGATATGGAGTACTGCAAGGGTCTATACTGAGCCCTCTACACAAGTAAAAGGAATTCTTTAACCCAAAGAAATATTTCTTCGACACAATTTGAAACGACTATTTCGTTTGGTTGTGTATTAACTGAAACAAATATTTTTTACTTAAAACTTATTATTTCTGTGCATTCACGCGAATTCAAAACTGCGTTCGGGCACAATAAGCTCACTTCACACATTGTTTCATAAATAACTGTCTTTTTTTAATTGACTGCAAAGAAAGATTCCTTTAATTTAAGGAATCGTTTTCTCTGCGTATACTGCTTAATTGTATGTTATTTTTTTGAAAAGAAAGTTTTTTAACAAAGCTAATAAATCAGAAAAAAATGACAATAATTTCTTTCTCAATGTAAGCATATATTTCATTACTTACTGAAATAATATTTTTAAATGGCAACACCGTCTTTTCTAACATACTTCAGAATCCTGAATCAAAAATGTTATGGAGTTTTTTTGTGCTAAAGTTTCTGACTTATAACAATGATAAGAAAGAGTTGACATTGTTTGTTTTGCACAACAGAGTGATATAACAACAAACAAACAAAATCCTACTTTCCTCCCTCTTTTCTTTTCTATTACACATACAATTTCCCTATGTGTAAAGTTAAAAAGGTAAGTGGCGAGTAGGCAACCAGATATGCCATCATGTAAAGCAGTTATTATTTTGTTTTAATGATTTTTTTGGCGCATGACATATTCTGTAATTGTACCATTATTTAGTATTTTTTATTATTTATTTCATATATTCATTTCATTATTAATTAAGGTAGTAAACGTTATTAGTTGAAAAACTAAAATAATTGTTTTTCAGTAACTAAAAAAAAATATATACGTATTAAACCAGTTTATTCTCCGAAAATGTAATTGAATGATTGAAGCAGTCAACAAGCTTGGCACTACTATCATGAATGTTGTCGATACAGCCAAAAAACTATGTTATGTTTACAAGTTTGAAATTATTTATGAACGAAAAGTATTATACATATTCTCTATACAGAAATCTGTCTCTCTAAATTGAACAACTGTTTTCAATTTTTCTTCTTCGGTATCTGGAAACTGTATAACATCACGATGCAATTCAATAAAGGCACCTGTAACAAGGTGAATACTTTTGCAAGCTGCTAATTTGTGCACTCCACCAAAATATTCAATTGTTATAAAAAGCTTTCGCTAGAATAAGGCAAATGCTATTAATAGTTGCTCTAGTGTAGATACAGCATGGTTTCTGAAAGAAGAGATCGTGTAAGCAATCTGTTAAAATTGACAGTTTTACTGGTAACCTTTCTGTTGTACGCTGCTACGTATTTTCAATTCTTTTTAATAACCACTGAATACCGCTTTGATAATCTAAATTTCTTAACAAATTCCTCATTATCGTAGTTGTTCCAATAGTTTATATATAGCATATTGTTTGTCACGATTAACTATTTCAACTGGGTTGACTAAAACTTCTTCCATGTACTCTTCAGAAGTCCTCCAATATGTGCACACTGCTCATTCATAAATAATTTCAAACTTGTAAACATAACATAGTATTTTGGTTGTATCGACAACATTCGTACATTTTCTATGTCTTATTAAGCTTCTACTAGTGACTGCTAGTGATAGTCACTGTGCTAGAGCTTGTTGGCTGGTTCAACCATTCAATTACATTTTAGGAGAATAAACTTGTTTAATACGTACATATTTTTTGTTTAGTTACTGAAAATACAATTATTTTAGTTATTCAACTAATAACGTTTATTACGGGTTTGAAATACCTTAATTAATAATGACATAAATAATAAAAAAATACTAAATAATGGTACAATTTCAGAATATGGCATACCTCAAAAACAAAATAGCAACTGGTAGAATATAAGGTTCTACCACTTCATGCACATATCGCTGTGCGTTGATATTGTCTTGGACGAATACCAAATGTGATCTCAGTTTGGTTGACATGCCTCGCCACAGAAAATTCAACATTGCAATGTTCAGGAGAATCGGGATTCATCATTATAAGGCCATTCTATGCCACTCTACATTCCAGTGCAGTCGCAACCTACACCACTCAACACAAACACAACCCAGTTCATATCAATCCACTGCCTCCTTTCTCTACATCGAAGGTGTTATCGATCGTATAGGAAAAATCATGTCCAAACACAACGCCAAAACCGTCTTTAAGCCTAATTCCAAACTTTCAGTCTCCTTTCCCACCAAAGTTCGATACTGTTTACATTTGATATAATAAAATGTTTATTTTTTATATCGGAGCTATTATGTCTCTGTTTAGTATGATATGTTTAAGTATTCTAAAAAAAAAAAAACAGGAAACCGTGGCAAAGCTTGGATGATACCAGCTCTTATATATCTTAATTCGTGGTTTCGTAATTTATAAGAACTAGATATCAGCAGATGGTGGGTTTTTTCTCAAATACTTCTTTCTTTAAAGCCCAAAACTACCAATCCAGTTGTTATCCTGTTGTTTATCCAATTTTATTACTAGATCACAGTGACCAGACAGTGATTAGGCAATGCAATGAGCAGACAGACGAACAATAAAAAGTATTGGGTACGATTCATGTGACATTTACACTCATACTCAAAGTAAGACTTATCCAGAGGGACTTAGTTGATCAACATCTTTTTTTTTTTTTTTGTGGAACCCGTCTGACATGGAATCTCCGGAAACACTACAACCTCTTGCCTTTTTGTATTTATTTTTCCATTTCTTTTACCCATTAATTTATACCAGTCATTCCAGGATCCTAGTACCCTACATTAATGTGTACAGGTCTCTGGCTGATTGATCAAAGTAATCCACTGGATTCATTTTTGGTTTGTCAAAAATTGCTTGTCTTCTTCCGTCCAGAACCTCGCATTCAGACAGAATGTGGTAAGCCTTCTCTGTCCTTTCATTACACAGTCTGCAATTGGTATCTCCAGTGTCCTATTAGGAGACTCAGAACAGATCTCCATAGACGAGGATGATTCCTGCTGAGCTGCAGTAGTTCATGATCAACATCAGTTACCTTCATGTGAGGTTAAGTGTTTCAATTCGATGTTATTCACAACTGATAGAGCCCGGCATCGCTCCACTCTCTACTGAGTTTTTTATGGCTAGTTTTCTAGAACGTCCCAATGCGTCGCAGATTGTGATCTGTTTGTCAAAAAGTATTGTCCATGCAAGAGTTTGAGTAATAATATCCACCCACACATTAAATAATGATTTTTGGAATTCAGTAAATGACTTCCAATTTTGATGTCTCCTGCCGAAGATCATTTCTTTATTTATTTCCTGTGGAACTACAGACGAATTTTGACCCGGAAAGAAAAGTTTTACTTCCGCAAACTATCGTGCGCGATAATTATAAATATATTTCTCAAACAATATTAGAAGAAAGATTAATCGAAGACACAAATAACTAACTTTAAAAAAAGAAACAGCAACACACAATAATTAACTGATTGCCAAAGCTTAAACACGTCTATTTCAAAATTAACTAATGGAAACTCAGTACCCATCAATTCACTACGATTCAGTTCTACCTTCCCTTATTTTCAATTATTAACTCGCTTCCATTATTTCGATAATTTAAGATGAAATATGTACCGACGTACTCAAACCGGACAATTTTCCCATTAATTAAAGAGTTTCCTTCTCTATACGATTTCCGCACCACCAAACTATAAATATCTAGTCGATAACGTTGGAAAATATTTGCTATTATATATTTGCTCGTTTCTTGCGCTTCAGACGCTATTTTCAGACCGTACACACAGTCGAAACGGGACTCATAAATTCTGCACCATCATCGAACTGCGGGATAGTCCTTTTTTTTACAGAAATATATACGTTCCTTCTGGAAAACGGGACGGCCTCCTATTTCAAACGGACGCTGTCGATATGGGAAGACAAAGACGTGCAGGAAAATAGTATATGGGTGACATTTAATACGTGAAGAAGGACGGTAGATACTTCCTACACACTTTTGGAAGTTGTTTAGTATTGGGAGATGTTTCATTCTAATCAATAAATTAAGCATTAAAACTAAGAAAGCGATGTTATTTGTTTTAAAAAAATAATAACGTTTGGGTGTTTTGAAGGTTCCATACTTTGGAAAGTATGATTCTGGTTTTCTAGGACATAAGCAGGGATAGGGACGTACAGCTTCACGTTGAATGTTATTCGTGCGGCTTCTAGCAGCTTAAATTGTAACTAGTGACCTTACAATAGAGACATTTTCTTTTTAATTTAATTACTTTGATATGTTTATTATATTATATACCGCGTGTCACATGTACTATCGACTCAACAAAAAAGATGACATAGGGAAAATAAGCCATAAGGAAGCACAAGGAAAGATACATCTCCGTTAATCCATCAGCGTTTGCGCATGGGTAGGTGCTAAGAATTATTTTTTCGCTGAATTCTTTCTCGGAAACTATAAGGTCAAATTCTGCAAATAAACCTCTTGCGGCCGCTTTGTCGCATAACATCAAGGGGATTCGCTTTCGGGATGATTGTCGGTATATATATGTATCTTTCTTTTGTTGCTTAGTTTAGCCATCGATTACTCGCGTGTGTTGAGGCGGTATAATTTGCAAATATGATCTGCATTTAATTACGTAACCGTGATGTGCCGTGTTAAAAAATGATTTAGAAGTGTGTTCTTGTATAATTATTAGAAGAATTAGAATTTTCTAAAGCCCTTACTTCTATTACAAAAGATTGTTTTAAGTCTAGTTTTATAAGAATTTCTTAGTATGGATGTATAAAATGTTAAACATAATTGCCAACTGAGAATTTATGTATACTAAAAAAGAATTATACACTTTGGAAATAAATTGTCACCTTTATTAAGAAAGCATGTTATTCTTTCTTAACGTTTTAATTATATTGCTTTTTATGACGGCACAAATTGAATTGTACTTATTGGAATTTTTGCATAAAATATAATAAAATATTGCCCTGCCATGGCGTATTAAGAAATTCAAAAATAAGTATGTTGCTATTATTCGAAGAAATAAGTATGTTGAAGCCATTACCTGCAACACAAAAACTGTTTCAACTTTAGTTTTGTAAGAATTTCTTAATCCAGATGTATAAGATAATAACTGGCAAACTATATTTAAAAAATTACATAGAATATAGAATATAAGGAAAAAATGTCATACGCCTCGGAAAAAAGTTTCAACTTTATTTAAAGAAATTGCCCAGTTATCATTTCTTAATGTTGTATTTCTATTGCTTTTTATGGCACAAATCAAGTGCAAATTTTTGCATAAGAGTGGATTAGATGTTTTGACTTTAAAATTTTAAGAATAAGATACTCGACTTAACAATCATGAAGAAGAACAGACCTATGATACACAAAATTGTTTTGATAAACCTATTTTCACAAAAAGTATTATAATTGTTTGATTCCCCTAGGAATTCTTCCATAGAATGTTTGTTTCTTCAATTAAATAAGAACTAAGTAAGTATACCGCTTGTTTTTCAATAACTTTACTTTTAATATATATTATAAATAACGAGTACTTTGGCATCGATATTTATAAAGTATAAGTAAAAAAAGATATATATGAGGACTGCACATTTGTTTATTGCTGTTACAATAAGTTATATACACCCTATTATAACTGAAATAAAAACAATTATTTAAACTAAAACCACCTACAAACATAAAGTACTGTTTACATAAATACTAATATAACGCACAAAGGTGTAGGTTTGAGGTAATTGTACACGACATACTTACCTTCTGTCATTTTCGCAGAAAGATTGGCCCCTTTTTTAAATAACGTTTGGTTAATTGATCTTAAAGAAACAGTCAAAACCAACTAGGAAACTCAATAAACTCAAAGCTACACGCTTTGCATCCATCACCATGGGTGTAGGATTGTCACGTACACGAGCGCATATCATTTTTTTACGTTCTACTAAAAATATGTACTCCTTATATAAAGCGTACATTGTACTTTGTACGCTTTGTATGAACAGTTTGTAATGCTAGAAGGTGGCATACAGTCCGCTATAGAAAGAAATAAATTTTAAATATAATACTTTAATTAAATTAGTAAAATCATTATTTTTAACATCCTAGTGTCACATATTTTATTACTTTTTAATCATGTGTAAGTAAGCTCTCTGAAATACCAGATGGCATGCGGGGTAAGATTTATGACTACAACAGTGTAGAGGAGGTGCTAGCATTAGGAAAATTACGATGGATAAACAGTGTTTTTGTTTTAATACATTTTATCCATACAAGTACGATAAGAATCTGTTCCTGTCCTGATATTCCTTCATATAAAAGGTACTTATCTAAGGATTTTAGAATTTATTAAAAAAAAACCTAAAGTCAGTTAATGACAATCAAGAAATTTCAAATTTACAAATACATATATTCTTTTAGGCCATATTAAAAATGTTGGTAACACTCTGTCGATATTAGTATACATACGTATTATGGTGACCAATAAATTAATATAAAGATTTTTTTTTTTGAAAACTGTCAAGTTAGCGTCGTTTTAAAAGGGTTTAATAGAGTAATAGTTTAATTGAAATTTAATACTTCATAATTTAACAATTATCTCATACATGGGCTCAGGCTAGGTGGAATGTACTAATGTCATCTATCAATAATGTCATATATTATAAGATGTACAGTTTCATCATGTCATTGTCACTTACTTTCCGCCCAGGGGAAAATAGAACTTTCCTCCCTAGGGAGGAAAAATACAACTTTCCTCCCTGCTGGAAAAAATATACTATTATGTAAATATTATACGAAATTTTCTGTTTCTTAGAAAAAGTCTCTAACACTTATATATAATATTACCAAGAAAAATATCAAAATCTTTTAGAAAAAATAATTTTGAAAATTGCAGGCATAAATATAGTAGTTTCCAAATGATAAAAAATAAGCAAGGCCCGCATGCATTAACTTAACTAGAATGTTCTGGTTTTAAATCAGACGTAGACAGAAATGACATGTTGTTCGGCCACACGTAGTTCTGTTTTAGCACTATACATATTAAAAATCTGTTAGTTTTTTAATGCTTTAATGTCTGTTACGCACTCTGCTACTATTTGAACATGGAATATCCAAAACAACTTGCATGCAAGTGGGAATTAATTCAGAAGTATGTGTTAAAAACTCACCCACACACTAAGAAATTTAAGTTTTCTTGGTAAAAATCACTTTTTCGGATAATTTTCCGCATTCAATGGGGGTAAATGTACGTAATGTTTTACGTGAATATTTATAGAAAAATGTATGTTTCTTAGGAAAAGAAATCTTTAACATTGTAATATTAATAAGAAAAATATTAATATCTCTCAGGGGAAACTTAATATTTCTTACAATTTGGAAAATTACAATTAAAAATAATATCTTTTATTCAAATAAATTACCTTAATTTGACATATGATATCAAATACTTAGGATTTTCCTAAAGAAACTATTTACTGTATACGAAGTCGGTACAGTTACAGATAAAGTATTATTAGATTTGCGTCAAAATTGTATTACAAAACTATAAATCATCAGTCATGATGTTCTAAGCATATAATAGCAAAGTTTTCTGATCTATAGTAGCAAATACATTAAACATATGCTACAAGTAGAGAAATTACCGTAAAGATGGCGCTTCTCCTTTCTCACTACACTAACTTTCCATACTCGATATAAGTTTTCTACTTGGCAGACATACGTACTTATAAATATTTATCTATTAGTTTCCATATAAATATTTCTTAGGAACTGTTATGACAACAATTGCTCGATTGCATACGGCGGCGGTTGCTTTTGAAAATTAACTGCCAATGTGGGTAACTGACGTGCAGTGGTTTTGGGTAAACATTAGAAATTTTCATATTTTGTTTGTCTTTTATGCATTAAATTCTAATTAAATACACTCCACCAGAACATTTTTATTTCGACGATATGTTCTTTTTTGTTGGAAAAAAAAAACAAATACCGAACTTTTTTTTGTAATTTCACTTTGACGCAAGTAAAACGTCTATGGAAATTATCACTACTTTAGAAATTTTACTCGTGAGTATTTCAGATTACATGAAAAAAACTTTCGAAAAATTACTTTAGTTAGAAATATTACTTCTAAAGATAAAATACCTGTACGGTTTTAGGGGCACAAAATTGCCCCAAAATTGCACAGGAATTTTATCAATTTTTTTTAATGTGTTCTTATTAAATAAACAAATGTAAATAACGTAAAAACCAATTATCATTATTCAAAATGCTTATTGTCAATACACGCTGCATTTTCATTTCCCACAACGCAAGGGGAAGTTGTCATTACAAGATCTCATGGTAATCTATACATCAGGAAACTGTAATCCTTCCTCGTAATTTTGGCGTTATTAGCGAAACAAATGCTCCAACAATGTCGCACATAGATCAACCTGTCCCGATGCAGTATTAACGCAACATTGATTGAACGGAATCTTTCAATAACACCGGCGCAACCGATGTGTTCGATTATCGAATGCGAAGGCGGACGTCCCGACGGTCTCAGGCGCTTTTGTAATACAAAAGACCGTGAAACGTTGTCCACGACGGGTTAGAATCATCAATTGATCATAGCTATGACAGGGTGTCGACTCCCGGTATATTATTATTTCCGGGAGAGTCCATTACGGTGAAAAATCCGGTTTGGAACGGTTGGATATTCACTCGTTGTCAGTCGCCTGTTTATTGTAAGGTCCTCATCGTTTACTCCATTGTAATAATAAAAAGCTGTATGTATGTATGTATTTATTAGATCCATTAGGCAATATAAAATATTACATTGGATACGTCATAACTATAAAATAGATAAAAGAAAAGGATAATTGAACACATTAAAAGAATGGTGCATTGAAAACACATGTATATTTGCAGGTTAGCCAACATTGCTCAAACAAAGCAAAAAACTTGAATAAGCGAGCCGTCTGACATGCTTTATATTCTTCCTACACTTAGAGAAATACTGGTCGTTATTTCAATAATCTACATTTATTGAGTGAATTTTGGTTAACAGAACGCAATGTGTCATTGTTATGATAGAATATTATTTACATACAATCGCTGATTAAACAATAACAAGATTCATTAGCGAAATACATTTGTTTTCATTGTTATAATAAATCATTTTCATTAGTCCAGGAATAATATTTGTTATTTTGCAAAAATTATAAAAACTGTTATTTGAAGATTAATTGATATTAGTGATTCAATATAAACCAAAACTAAAAATGATTTGCACTATAATGAAAGTGAAATCATAGTGATAAAAAAGTGGTAAAACCTATAGCAGTAGTTTTATCATTTTTGATCTTTCTAATCTTATTTTCCCCTTTTACTAAAATTGTAATATACAACCTAAAGTTATTTGCCTTTGTTCTTGTTTTAGAAGTAAAGCTTGTTATTTTTTCGTTAAATAAATAAACCTTATCAAACAATCAATATACCGTCGCATCACATTCGCGAATGTGTAAAATCACGTATTCGTTACATCACTAGTTTGCACACATATGTATTGCTCTGTTTTTCAGAACAAATGCCCAGAATTTAAAACTTTTAATTTTTAACTTCAGTAATTATACTGAATTCTTACTATTTTCATATGTAATTCTATTTAATATTCAATATTTCAATTAATTCTATAATTACTTTGTTTATAAATTATTTTGTTTAACAATAAAAATAAATACCATGATTTAGCTGTTTAATTCACTTAGCGATCTCTCGGATATTGTCAATGAATATCGTGATCAGTGACCTTCTACCTGCTAGGTGGCACGAGACACTTGTAGGAGCACCAAATTAGCATTTTAGCCGCTTGCTAACGAATAGGTAGAAATGCCCCCAAAGCCTCTTCTCGGATCGTTTAAAATTGGAAAATGTACATTTAAAACATCGTTGTAAAAATCACACGAATAGTGCAATAAAATAACAATTTAAAACAAACATATATTCTTTATTTAAATAAGTACCTAGTAATCATCTATTTAAATTAATTAGAGCCTCTCAGATCACAAGTACGTGTGTTGGATTCAAATACTATATAAAATAAATGTATTTCATCTAAAATACATATTAAAACTTGCTGGCACTTTAATAAATTGGGGTTATAGAAATGTCAAAAATTATTCGGTAAATATTTGATAATCAGAGTCATCTATCAATCAACGGCCAAACTGAATTTGTAAGGAAAACTATAATATTCAAATACTTACGGGTGTTATCGATAAATATAAACATTCCTAGATAATTATTTATTATTTATTATTTAGATCTAATTATAATTGGACCATATTAGTAAACGATCTTACGCCAACCTCTAAATATTAATATTCCTAATATAAATAAATATAATGGCGCTTCAGACAAACTTAACCCCCAAAATGGAACATATCGCGACAATAAATAAAAAAAATAAAAAAAAACATTTACTGGGTAAAATTGAATTAAAGCTAATTAAATGCGGTTAAATGATGCTTTGGATTCTTCTCCGGAGATTTCGTAGGAAAATTTCGAAGGTCATTGATAGTAATTATGGATTAATATACTAATATACAGGTGTATCGATGCTTTTTAGGTAAACTTTTGTGGAACTTTGATATTTCTGAGTGTGTGGCGTGAAAATTTGTTACAGGAAGTCACGAACAACCGTCATCTCTCATGGCCACCGGAATAATCCTCATTTAAACTCAAAATTACAGTTATCTGGCTTCGATTGTTATCGCTGCCAGATAACCAATATGTCTTATGAAAATAAGGCGCCTGTCTTATTTAATAAGACACTATTCTGAAACTCGCATTTGGAAAAAAAAATACTCACACCGCTCGTTTTGGGGTGTTTAAATCATTATTAAACGGTTCTTTAGTAAGATTTAAATTAACCAACCTGTACAGGTAATTACCAAAAGTCACATACTACTGATTAAAGGGATAATTTGAGTTTTCATTAATTACTTCATATATGGCAGTGAGCAGGTTTACAGTATATCTCAAGTTCTAATTTGTTGTCAGTAAGAGAATAGAGTTAAGTCTAACTATTATTAATCACTTTAATTTTAATATTATGGATAAATTACTACATAAACTTATTAAAAAGAAAAGAGAAAATTTAACTTACCTAGATTTACCTCACAGCTTTACATTGACTGATGAGAAATATTTCATTTCCATACTATATGTAGGCTCTCCACATATAAAATCGCCAATACCTTGAGACCATACCCAGTGTACCAAATTCAAATTCCCGCAATTATTTTTAATAACTTCAACATTAAAGTATGAAGTTACCTACGATTTTGTATTAATTAATAGTTATTTGAGTACCTTTAAGTTGAAGTTACTAAATATAATAGCGAAAAATTTGAATTTTTTTTACTGCGTACTTCTCTTTCAAAACTTCTTTTTCAAAACATTCCCCCTTGGCAAAATTTAAATTTCCTGCAATTATTCTTATTAACTGCAACATTGAAACACGAAATTATCAATGGTTTTGTCTTAGATTACTAGTTATTCTGATGTCTTTCTGTTGAAGTTACTAAAAATAATTGTGGAAAATTTAAGAGGGTTGCACCCTTCTGATCAGAAATCAGAAATTAGAATTTCTAATTATTAATAACAAAGATAAAATGTATCCTTTGAAGAAGAAAGGTGTGTATATGCTTACATGTAATAATTACCAATCAAATTACGTAGACAGTATCTTAGAAACATTGAAATCAGTTTCAGAAAGCACTCAAGAGGCTCCAAACCCGAACTCGAGCAACGAATCTTTATTTGAACATATCTTGAGAGAGAGAATTTACTAAAAAATTAGAGGTATTTGAGATTGTAAGACAACAGATTACTGGTAGACATCTATCTCTCAATTCACAGTTGGTTTTTGAATCTACACCGACTTTTCAGATAATTATTTGGCAGGTGATTTTGGTTTGTGTATATGGTATTCGAGTTTCCTTTCTTTTTACTCTGATGACTACTACTGATATATTGACAGCAGGAAAATGCTTTATTGCTTGGGCAAACGAATTATTTCAAAATAGACATTTAGACATCCTATTAGAAGAGGTAGTGTCAAACAAAAGAATAATATAATTGTAAATTAAGAAAGAAGAAAATTCCTAGAGAAAAAGTGCAAGCGGCGAGTCATTTCAAAACCTCAGATATAATTTCAAAATAAATGTACCTAACGCTATATTTAATAAGAAAATAGATTTGCACGCCATGGGAGACGCTTTTTTGGTGACCCTCAAATTTTGGCAACGTACAAAATATTCCCGACCTAAATACTATATATTTACAACTTTAAAAAACATATTCAGATTTAACAGTAGACGTATTACAAACTGAACTACAAGATTTTGTACAGAAGTGACACAAAATAAGAGATGTTATTACAAATGAATATTCAGTAGTTCAAAAGGACCATGACATATTAGAGGCAGACGAATTATCAAATGGTCAAGATTTTTAAAATCAAATTGTAACAGGTGTAACAACCGTATACTTTACTGCTATAATGTTTTACTAAAATTTAACTTGCATGAATTGCTTTATAAACATCTATTTGAAGCATATAAATTTTTTATATCATGCACGCAGGTTTCTTGAGAACGTACTTTTTTTTAAGTTAAAATATATACTAAACAGTAAAAAATTACACGTCGCAAGATAAATAGAAGATTTTTCTATTGATGTCTGTAGAGAAAGTTATTTTACAATATATTAAGAATGACGATATCATAGATTTAATTACCAACAAGAATTCAAACATGAAAAAATGTACAGTTATAATGAGTGTGTTTAAAAACTGGCCTTTTATTGCAGTTTTATCATACAGGGTGTATCAGATATAGAGGTAAATATAATAATATGTAGCAGCTGTAATCATATACAATCAAAAAGTCTTAATGCACAGGGAGTCTATCTGTAAGCATTAACGAGAAAAAAAATATTTTTATAATGCCGTGGGCTAGAGCCGCACCTGTGCCCAACCTAAATGCTGTCCGAGTATACCCCACATACCACTATCATTCAGCCATTACCGCTGCTAGTTTTGTGTGGATCGCCGCTTGGAGTGCAAGCCACTTCGAACATTTTATTTAAATTCTTCGCGTCTCGAAAAAATGATCCTTTTCAGGACCATCATGATTTCATATAAAGAAAATCGAAGCTTGATGCATCGGCAAAAGCGCGGGAATGTATAAATTCATTTTCGCGCGATATCACAGTATAAAGGCGTGTTTGCAAATTTTCTGTATCTACATTTATTTCTGTGTAATTCGATTCAATTCATTTTGCGTTATATGATTAAATAAATCCAAAAGAAATAACTCAGATTCATGTGGTACTGTTTATTAACAACTAACTCTCGATTCGACAAAGCAAAAGAAAAATATTTACGTTTTTTGTAACTACTGAAGTCGCATATCCGGTAAAACTCGAACATCTTATCAGGATATTAAAAAATAATACTTTGTAGACTTACGTAGAATGCTCTTAACAAAAAAGGAATGTTTATTTTATAAAAAGAAGAAATTTAAAATGCTTCATTTTACTATTACAGGGTCTTTATTTATTCAGAATGACGTTAAATGAACTTACGGCATACATAATACCACGTTTAGCGGGTGCTTAATATGACGTTTCCTTGCATCAGGCCCGGACTAAAGAATTTTTGGCTCTAAATTTTACTTTTTTTTATTCTTTAATGATGAAATCCGGTTTCGGTGGGTTTGTGCTTTATATGTCGTGTAGTTAACACCCAAGCAAAATTTACTTTTTTATTTGATACACCCTGTATAATATGCTGCCATGCATTATATAACTAAAATAAAATAAAAGAAAATCCATGCTTACAAATAAATTGTATTATACAAACTGCAAAATTAATATATGATTTTGTGGCGATATAATTGCAAATTAAGAAAAAGCAGGATGAGGCCGATCGATCTGAAATTGTCCCGGGCCGCTGAGCCTTCCCAATCCGACCCTGACCATATATATAATTTTATTAACTATACTTACCTCATAAACGTTGATTAGATAACTAATTTATAGTAAATTGTAAAATGAAATGAGATACAAAAATTTACAGCATGTAAAAAATGTTAAAAACGGCAGAATCCCATCACCTGACAAAAATCAAAAAATGTATAAAATTAATAAAGTTTAACAGGACGAGTGATATGATTTATTTGTCTACATAACAAGAGCAAACTTTGCCACAATTTATTTTTAATTTCACAATATAATAATAATGTTCATATTATCATCATGTTTATTATCATTGTTGTCTTATTGTAACATTGAAAAACTATATAATATATTATTGTAGTTAAATACGGAAAATTCAGCGTCATTAAAGGTGCTATTCGTCGTATAAGGTTTTCCTAATGTCTCATCATACTCCATTGGGGATAAACGGGAAGCTTTCTCTAAACTTAAAACTAAAACTAACTAATAATAAATAGATATACTTATTGATACATGTTATATCGTATATTATATTCTTTCGTTTTTTCTTTGTTTTTTACCTTGATATTATTATATAATATAAGCTGGTGCAGACTATTTTTTATTTGTTATATAATACAATAGTGTATATCCTGTTATAACAAAGTATGGTCGCTATAAATTAATCAAAAATATTATATCTAATACTAAAACATTTTCAGTACATTCCACTCAAACTTTCTTTTACTCTTATTTCTTACTTAAAATTACATAATAACTTATGAACACAACGAATTCTAACGACCCTAACGAAATAGGTGCTAGCTAAAGTATATTTACAACCGAAGAAAATCTAACAAACCGCTATCCTACTAACGAATCCTCATAAGAGCAACGATTTTTGAAATCGTTGGCTATAGGATCCTTTGGGCCCATGCACATGGTGTTTAAAGGAAATGGGGGTACACAGCTCACGTACTTTTACATCATACTGGTCAGGGAATCATGCTTAATTTTTGGGGCCACTAATATACTTTTATATATCCTTTTTTTCTGTTATCTATTTTTTTTATAATATATAATACACAACATTTCAACATTATGTATATATATATAATTTATGTACATATATAATCAAGTAAGTAAATGAAGGAAGAGTAGTACACATGTAATATCATCATAAGTTGCTTATTATATTATTAATAATAGCCTAAATTTCATTTAGTAAAGTAATTTGAGAACACAGTTAGAAGAGGCTGGAAAATTTCAAGTTATTGTAATCGGTAGAAAGTACCATAGAAGTAAATTGATTTAATAGAATCATAACGACAAAAACTTGATTTTTATAAATGCAGGTCGGATTTAAATTTAAATTTCGTGTGTGTAAAAAGATATAGTTCAATAATGAATTCACACTGAAACGTTTAATTTAATTTAAATGAAGAACAAATTGTCGGCCTATCAATTATATTCTGGTACGGTATTTTTTTGCGCCTGATTATACGTAATTTGTAACTAATCTACATATGTTATCAATTTCATTAACACTTCGCTACACTTACTTATATAGCAAATTTGTGCTTACACATTTTTACCGATTAAAAACAGAGTTCTCCCAATCCAATACACCATAAACAAAGGTCTCCACTCCTTTCTAAATATACTAAGTACCTAATTATATGAAAAACTATTTAATAATAGTTACTAACGATCAGGACAACTCCATTTTGCTTTCAAAAGCCATGATTTATCTGCAATTGCCACGAAATGAAGATTTTCCAAGCATTTTAGTATCTATTTTGTTTTATAGTACACAGGGTGAGTAGTAAGTGAACGTATATTCGTATTTCAAAAAGGAATTGAACTAAACTATTTCTTACAAAATGATTGTACAAACTAAGAGACTTTAAATCTTATAAAGAGTTTCATTATTTTCTCATATGTTTGATTTATTGACAAGAGCAATATTTAAGATATTTTGGAAACAATTTTTGCGATATTGGGCAATTTATTTCAAAAAAAAAATAATAAATTGTAAAAATAACCTCAAAGAAAAAACACCTTCATTTATCAGTCACTCTGTATATATGTATATATAAATACATTCAATTGCAGAGATACCAATATAAATTTCATTTTAATAATAAGATTTTACGTATGTTTACAAGAATACAACGTTCTAGATTCAACTACTCTTTAAGAAATTTCTATTGTCGTAGTAATATTTTTTTTGTTGTCTAAGCACTACATAATATGTTGAAATCCATGAATGTAGTAAATATAAAAAGAAAAACGACCTTACATCACCAAAAGTTGTCAATATATTTCAAGACTATATGTTTCGACTGAAAAAGCCATCTTACGACATTTTTAAGACCTGAAGATGGCTTTTTAAGCCGAAACATGTAGTCCTGAAATATAATGAAAACTTTTGGTAAATGTAAGAACGTTTTTTTTTTTATACACTTTCGCTACAAAATAGTAATAACTAAACGGGAAGATATGATATGATCGTATGAGAAGTCATTCTAATATGATTCTAATAATAATAATAATAATTCGTAGTGTGTTTAATGTATAAGAATGTTAAATCATCTTCCATTGCTTGTCCAATATCAAAAATATATTATATACAGATTGAACGATTTTATATCTAGGAAACTCACAATTGCGTTAGCAAGAAGGTAACAGATATGTGAGTTATGAATATTACTTCAGTATAACCAATAGTTGACGCACATTGACATGCTACGTTATTATATTTTACAAATACTATGCCAGGTATCAATCTGACGTCAAGTAATGTCAATCTTGATGACTCAAGATTCAAACTTCATCTATACATTTCCTTCTTACCAGAACATAATTTAACATTTAAATATCTAGCCCACTGCGTTATGAAGTTCCTAATTAAATCTTCGTTCATACTATATATGTATGTTTAGTGTGTTGATATCCAACATTTGTTGACCCTGCATTTTTTAAAACAAATACGAAACAAAAAAGTGTTACCATCTCTTTGCTACTTTTGTTAGTTTATTTGCAGTTATTATTATTCTTTGTTAATAATTGTTTTAATTAAAAATTGAATTGTTAAAAGAGAAATAGAAAAAAAAATCAGTTGAATCACATTTGAAAGTTTTTAACATTGGACAAAAAATGTTTTTTTTTTTTCTTAATGATAACGATTTTAATAAAGAACTTCTAATAGTAAAATATAAAAAACAATACTTTTATGGGCATGAACTTATTAATAAATTAAAAGCATTTTATCCCAGGCTTGTCAGACATTTCTAATTAGTAAATCAAAAGAAAATGAGAACAAAAATATTAAAGAGTTATTATAATAAAGGCTTATATACATAAGAACGATTATTTTTTACAAGTAAAATCTATACATAGACATATACAATGAATAGAGAACAATTTGAATATCTTAAAAACGAAAATATGTCAGCTGTTTGACTAGCTTATCACTAACCAGCCAAATACTTCCAAAGAATGCAAAAGATATTTTAAACTGTTCCCTGTTATCTCTACTTTTTTTAGTATTCCTTCGTAACTATACACATATCAGCTCTTTAGTAATAATATACAGAAATTAGAGGGTATATAAACTGTAATGATATATAATAGGCTTCAATTTTTTTCTCCGAATTAGATTCTAGTAGAATCGTAGAAGAGCATAGATAAAAAGTAGGAGAGGTGGCAAAAATTCATCATTCAATTTATGGTTGAGTACAGTACAGAGATATCAAGTACCAATTGCAAGATAATAAAGACATCTATAATGTTTACAAATATAGTACATTGATATATTCAGGTATACTTTTCTTTTGGAATTATAACAACGTATAGAATAGAATAAATGATGTTTTTACTTAATATTATTGTTGCTATTAGCGATCTGCTCTCCTCTGGGATCTGAAAAATTTATGTAGGGTTACCTGCAAAGAAAAAATGTTTTAGCATTTTTCTTACATCAACATTAAACTTAACAATATTGCAATATTTCTCGCGAAATGCTTAAAAGAAGCAATTGGGAAATGGAGCTAAAGCCAAACTTGGTAAAAACAAAGTTATTTACAGAAGACATTTAAAAATAGTAGAGAAATATTAGAAATCCAAAGTGCAAATGCTATATCTATCTGTGAATTTTACCAACTATCAAAATACAAAGAAGAATAAGGGAAGGCAAAGTAAATGGCCAAATTTTTAAAGATATTCAAATAATTGAACACTATGGAGCCAATTCCTAAAATCGTCTCAAAAATGTAAAAAATTAAAATTCAAAACGTATTTAAAAAGGATACAAAGGTTGTCTGAACTTGTGAACACAATGTTCTGCGGGTTCCATCTACGATATTGAAATTGTATACATTTTGACAGAAACAAATTTACGGTATGGCAAATCTTGTTGGAGTTAGTTACTGATTATATTTTTTTGTCTTGCGTTACACATTCTTAAAACTTATTTTGTCCTCTTTGCGATAATGCGTAACTTGTTTGAAATAGGGGTCTTTTATTAAAAATTGATCTATTAATTATGCCAAATTGGTTTTTTGATTTCATCTAGACCTGAAAAGTTTTAATCTATAAATAAAGATGTTTTGCTGATAATTAAAATGTATTAATATTGGGCCTCATAAGTTAAATATTAATTAAATTATTATTAATTTCATTAAAACTAAAATTAACAGCATAAAACATAGAATGTAATAATTATGTTTTAAAGTTTTTAACTCAGATATTTCATTGAACTACAATTACATTAAATTTTAGAGGAGATCATAATCATAATCATAATCATATCAATTTATTGGCATCACTTCAGTACATTCATATTGTGAACACCTATGTCAAAAAGACTAAATCACCGTAAAGGTGCTCTTCCTTTAGTCTGAATTCCAATTTTTATGATTTTGGCCAGAAGTATAACACATGAATTGATACACGTCAAATTTATCTTTCCTTTTCTATCACTCAAGTCCTCTTCGTTGATGTTAACACCATATAACTTGAGGTTTACTTTGAGATCATAATTCCATTCTACTTTTCCAAAAAACCACGAGATGTAAAACTAAAGATGTCGTAAACCAACTCACTATGGTGTAATTAATGAACCCAATTCTAATGGCCCAATTAACCAAAAATTTTACTAGGAATCACTGGTGCAATCAACAGCACAGAGACTGCTTCTTTTGAGACCATTGTGGGCTGGAGCTTTATGTGAAAGCGGAGGCTTTGAATGCGATCCTTAAACTGAAAGCCAACAACTTGTGGCATCCCAACTTTAGCAGTTAGAGCACACTGATACTACGGATACGATGCTGGATGGGCCATTGCTGCAAATGTCCACGGACAGTATGGCACCCAAAATTATTTTCACTGAAAAGATTAAAATCTCCATGCCAAACAGACACCAGGCACGCAATGAGATCACTGCTCTTGATAACTGGTTCACAGACGGATCCAAATCCAGTCAGTGCACAGGAGCCGGTATTTGTGGGCCCAGCCCTAATCAAAGGATATCCATAAGCCTGGGGATGCATGCAACGGTCTTCCAGGCAGTGGTATTCGCCCTTGCTGCCTGTGCAGAAATGATTGCACAGGGAGCTGCATGAGGAGGAAAATAAATATAATGACTGACAGCCAGGCTGCTACCAAGGCAGTCTAGAAGACTATAACTAGGTCAAAACTAGTTAGAGACTGCAAACAATCCCTCAATACACTGGCACGAAACTACACAGTGTCTCTGATTTGAGTGCCGGACATGGGGTATAAACCGCAATGTAATAGCCGATGAACTAGCCAAAGAGGCTCTAAAAGACATTTCGTAGGTCCAGAGCCCGTATGTGGGATTACTATGGGCTTCGCAAGAAGGGAGATTGGAGATGGTTAGAGAAAGAAAGTCCCAAAGAAGTGGAGGTCAACTATGATAACCTTCTCAGACGCAGCAAGCAAGAAGCTAAAACCATTACTGGGCTGGTAACTGGACACTGTCCCCTAAAAAAGCATCTATACAACACAGGCCGGGTAAGCGAATCGTGGTGCAGATGATGCGAACTACAGGAGGAAACGAGTTTGCATGTAATCTGCACGTGTGAGGAATTGAAGGCACTCAGGCAGAAATATTTCGGGAAGGATCTACTGCAGCCCTCAAATATTCTCAAGTTTCCACTGGGCAGGATATTGGGCTTTAACAAGCAATTAATAAAATAATATTGCAAACTCTTTCTAAATTTAATTTTAACTGGTAATTTGGATATGTCTTTATTACAGCTAGCCTCAAGATGTGAATTATTAATATCACAAAACCAGTCACTCATTACTTGCTTTTCAAAATTATATCAATTTGTATGAGGTTGGACCTTCTCCTATTTCTTATATCCTTCCTCCCATAATACAATGTGTCTCACTTTTCGTGAGACCCCCATACTGTATTTTCACTATGATTAGCACAATTTTAATGAAACTCTGGTTGGGGATATCTATCTATCAGGTGGTTAAACCACAACAAGAAAATGGGATTTTTACCAGTGGCGTTCGTCGCTATAATTTAAAAAAAATGCCATTTTTTATAAAAGTATAGTTAGGCATCTTTTTAACTGCCAGGAAATATCATAATCCTGTTTAGCACCACTAAAAACCTCCCTATACCAAATTTGGAACCAATATCTCAAATAAAATTATAAAATGTCATACTTTAAAGCTATTTAAAATTTATGGTTAGAACCGCTTCCCAATTGTTTTTTCGTTAACTGATAAACGTGCCATTCCGTCTTTGTGCTTACTTTGTTACTACTGAACTAAACTAGAAATGACAGGTTTTTTTTGTTTGGTCTATTGATTTTCAACATTGCAACAATCATGGCGTACTCGTCATTTTTACATAATGGTAAATCAAAGGAATCGACGTATTTCACTGGTAAGGATCAAATAGTATGATAACGAAAAGTAACTCATTGCCTTCAGCAGCTCAGTTGGTAGAGCGGTTTGTCCGGAAAACAAGAGGGCGTGGGTTCTATCCCACACGAGGCAAGAAATTTTTTATAATAAAATTTGGCTCATTATTAACAGTGTTAGCAGGAAAACATAAATTAATTTGTATGACTTGTTGTTTCTTTAATGCTTCGTAGATTAGAAAATGAAATCTAGACAGTATTGCAGCACATTGTAAACATATTCATGAATATATTTTAATGAAAACTTACACAGAAAGCTTCTCTTGGCCTACACAGCAGATTTTACAAATTTAGATTAGGATATGACAAATTTTAAAACCACTTATCAATCACCTCCACAATGGCAGTTGTCAAAACTGAAGAAACATTTGAAGAGCTGTAGATACACATTATTTAGCGATTAAATTTTATTAGTGGAATTATGGCTTTTAATGAGACAAAACTATAATATATAAATATTCAAGATACACATTATTATATATACTCACGTAAATATAGTTATCTTTAATCGCTTGTTCCTAGGATCTACGTCGAATTTTAGTCCTTCTTTTCATCCTCAGGGTCTTTCAATGTGTGCCATTGAGCTATAGGTCGGCGAGGCGAAGCAAGCATGTCCGACCAATGACGCAGCTCTGTTCCGCTTGCGTTGTAACCCAAGACGACCTTACCTATAGGCTCTGACGTACCGATTCTGTCATAATCAACCACCGTTACCACCAAATTCACTTTCTACGAAAAAAAGAAGAAGAAAAATTAACAATAACAATAACTTCAGATAGGGAATTAAACGAACTTGTATCTGCTCAAATGGAACTTCGAATGTGAAGGACTCATTGTAGTACGGATTCAGGGTGCACTTCTTGATGCTCGTCTTCTTCTTCTTGAGCCTCTTGCCGTTCTGCATGAGGGCTATCTTCACATAGGGATCTGAACGATGGCGAATTTGGAGATTGTAAGTGTAATCCCGTTTGATGATTTCTAATAGCCTTTGTACTTACCAGATAATCCACCCACGTCCATCTTCTTCAAATTTTTGGCCTCGAGTATGACAACAGTGAGCTTACCAGCCGTGGGTACATATCGCAAAGAGAAACAAATATCTCCCAGCTTGTTTTCCTGTAATATCATTGAATAGAGTAACCTGGCCCTCGCTGAAAACCGAATGATCCGGCCCAAACACATTAATCTATTGTTTGCGATGCTCTTCCGTGCCTTCTTGGTCACGTTACAATTAAAATACGTACCAAAAAAAACCCTCAAGGACGATATAATACACTTAGAACACAATTAGAGGTAAAAATAGTTAAAAAATAGTTTTAAAAAATACATATAGATTATGTAAACAAATATGTAGAAAACACACGACTTATACAGTGGAAATTAACAAGGACAGCAGTAAAACGTAATAGACACTAACATCACGTATCCCAACGGTAAATAGTGGTACTATCGGCATGCGCAATCAAAGAATAGTGTGGTCAAGCTCGGAACAGGTGGTCATATCATCAAGTAAACGAATAATGAACAGTTGATAGAGCAATAAAACTAATGTAATCAGTTCAGTTAAAAAATCATCAATCTGGCGGGGTTTTGGGGGAAGAACAGTATAACAATTCGAATAGGAAAAAAATAAAACAAATCCGTACACAACACTTAGAGGAGGTGATCTGACACACAGGTAGTAACAGATAAGATGTAGGTGTGAAAGCAATAGCCATTTTTAATATGGATTGGAAAAATGTTTTTGTAATATCACCTATTTGAATTTCAGATTTCTGTTTTAATGTTTACAATTCGTTCCTTTCAAATCCTGCAGCATAAAAGGGAATAAGATGATGACCACAGTAAAAGTTTTCTGAATTTTATTTGCTATGTCATGTTGCAATCTTAACACAAGCTTCTTTGTAAGAAACTTTTGACCCGTAACATTAAAAAAAAAAAATTAATCCATAAAAGTGTTTCGACAAGTATTGCCATTATTAAATAGACATTAAAAAGAATATCAAGCACAATACAAAATATGGGTTTGATTTTGCATGTTGCCTGCATTAACTTGACCATCATTTCCTTTTTATCGCGACAAATTTTGTTTAAGTTTGATCAGACTTACATACATACATATTCCGTGCAGATACCACAATTGCTCAGTCTGCCTTTTTCTTTCATTGAAGATAATTTGCATGCAAGAAATCTCCAACCACCATTTTGAAGTCTATCTCTTTCTAGAAAATCTTTATTGCTGCACCCTTGGGTCTTATTTTTCTATCGTTAAAAGTCTTCAGTTCTGTCAGCATACTACGATAACAACATCCCGTTTGCTTTCACTGAAAAATAGCCGTAGTCCAGAAGATCATTGCTGCTCACCAAATAATCTCTTTGTGATAATCGTAACAGTTGCTCTTTTTCCTTGAAATCTACAATCATTTGGAGTTCAAAGAAATTTAATATAAAAAAAGGAAATGGTAAGAATTGACTTCTTTAAACTGGGAATCAGATTGCTAGATCCCGATTTTGTTTTAGCACGTAGTTTAAGCAATGGAATCCTTTGGCAAACTTTAAAAATTGTCTTATTGATAGAAGTAGTATTGTAATATTTGACCTTGATGAAGGAATTTGTTACAGTAATGGGCCACACTCATCGATGAGTAGACTAATCTAAATTCATTTCGTGCTGAAAATATTCACTGAAGTTTTTAGTTTCCTTCGAACTGTTATTGTTTACGCCTTGCGATAACCTTTTTCCAACCCTCTTCCAATTCTCACGAATCTTAAATCTGTAACACCTATTGTAAATTGTTTACAAAAATAGCAATCTGTAAGCTTAAGAAAGTAATTAATGATGCAACGAAACTAGCTTGGGATTACCTGAGAAACCTAAGAATCCTGACTGAAGTGACAAAATTACAATGGTGTGAATGCTGGGCCATAAAGGTGTAGCAGGCAACGGACTTGCAAAGAGGCTTGCAAGAAAGGATTCTGATATATATGAAACCAGGTTCACTAGAACAATGTTAAATGACATATACACAGCCAACGCAAGATAATGTAACCGTCCCTGTAAGGCATCACGAGAGCCATGTCCTCGACGCCGATGGCTGCTATGGAGACCATTCTTGGGCTTTTCCCGCTGCAGTTGGTGTTATTATCTGAAGCAACCCTAGAGGCCTACTATACAAAATATACTGGATGCAAGGGCTTCTCCAGACCTGTGCTGAGGGCATCTCAAACTGTCTGCGCAAGAATGGAAAGGTATAAATCATCTCCGACAGCCAGGCTGCCCTCAAAGCTTTGCGGACTCTCAGATTTGACTCTGAGGTGGTACTGAGGTGCTACAAAACACTTAAGCAACTGAAGGAACATCTAAATGTTATATTGAAATAGGTGCCAAATCACTTTGGAATCAGAGGCAATGAAATAGCTGACACGTTAGCTATGGGCGCCAGTGAGCTGCCGATCCTAGATCCAGAACCGACGTGTGGTAGCTCATATGACAGCATCAAAACGTTTGTCAGGTCCCAACTTGCTACTAGGCACTGCTCCTTTTGGAATGGACTCGCCGGCGCAAGACACTATAAATCTCTAGGACTTTATTCGAATGAGGAAAGACTCCGTAAGACAGTCTTTATGAGCAGGAACAGAGAGACATCACTCACAGGAATTTTAACTGAGCACTGCGCATTAAATAAACACACGTACCGCATGGAGCTAGTGAATTCTCCCCCGTGCAGAAAGTGTGGGAGTAAGGAGGAAACTCCTGCTCACCTTTTTGTCAACTGTCCGGCAATGGATGAGGAGTGGAAGACGCACTTTGGGGTCGATCGGTGAGCGAACTCAGAGTAGATAAGTTAACTCTCAGCCACTTTGCGAACTTCTTTGATAGGGTGCAACCTGACTGAGAGGGCTAAAATTGACAAGAGAGCACAATAGGTCTTTCTGGCCGAGTTGGCATCTTCGTCGTGGAAAAAAGAACCATTCCTGCAACAAGTTGAAAATGTACTGGCTCTCCAGAGAATTATGTCGACCCTTTTAACGAAACACAAGGATTTACAGATAAATCTATATAGTAGACTATGCAACAAGAATAAGAAAACAGCCAATATTTGGCCTTCCTGAAGTATTCTTTTAGTTTGCAGAAGCTAAACAGGATCCCTGTTAGAATGTGATCTTATTTTTACTTAGATGTATTCTATAGATTCTTTTTACAAATCAACATGAATTTTGTGCTATCAATTCCAAAAGTCAGAATTTATTAATATTGTTCAACAAACCTGGGTGAAAAGAATGAAGGCTGTAGACTCATTCCTCAAAATCGAATGAACAAGCTTTTTTTGTTCGACAGAACTTCAATAAAAAGGATGTTGTGATATTATTTTACAAAAACACAATCAACAAGCTTTGACTTAATAAAGTTTCTAACTTTCAATTAAACGTAAAGTTCTATCTGACCAAGTTTTGTGGTGAGCCTTTTTAACTGGATACGTATGTAGTTATTGATCTACTTTTTATAGCTGCATCTACGTTGTATATTTGACTTGCATACTAGCCATGTGCTAGTCAAGGATATAGATAGGTGTTTCAAGCACTACTTTTCAAATATGGTTTAACCTCATTCCAACATCGCCACTAACGCTATATTTATTTTAGTAAACTTCAAATGAGTTCCTATAAAATTTTCTGGAATTGCTCTTGGTAATTACTAAAGCGTTTGCTTGATCATGTCTAATGTTTGCTTTACCCACCAAATGGGCAAAACGTCCCAATATTGGAATAGTTGTCCTGGTTTAGTGCAACTATTTTTGTCATCACCGTCACTGTAGATTCAGAAAGCACTTACACAAAATCGGCTCTGATAACACTGAATGATGAGACTGTGTTGGAGGATGAGGAGACCAATTTTTTGCCAATATCCTGCCGCCACGAAAATCGAGTATTTGATCTTTGGGAAAGTAGACATTTTGCTAAAAGACCTAAGAGGAATCTCATTCAACAAGATTCTGTAAGGATCTGGAGTTGTTTGATGAATTTTAAGATAACATCCACTCTAAAATAAGCTCCAGTAGCCGCCGTGCACGGAATGATTAGTCGACTATGCGGATGCCATCACCCCTAAATCCTAATTTCTGAAAGCTAAACTCTATAACCGGAGTCACTTAAGCTATGTTCAGCAATTGCAGATTTTTCTGCTTGGCAAAGTCGGACATTCCTCTCAGTTTTCTCTTCCTTTAGGCAATCCTTAAGCACTTCCTTCCTAACCAACTCTACGCGAATTATACGCTTATCATCAATATTGCAAATTGAAACCCTACTTATTGGACCAGACACTTTTTTTTTAGTTAAGACTTTCACACTCCCTTTTCCAAACACTACACTTCATCATTTAATTTTAAATTAGGTTATCTGAAATTCAAATTTCCAATTTTGTTTACTGTATCTTTAAGCTAGTCAAAAAATGGCCTTTGCTTGTTAATGTGTTGCTATAAGCTGAATCTGATGATTAGTCAATCTCCTAAATTTTGCTTTATTTATTAACTTATGTATTCTATTCAAGCTACATAAAGATTGAAATCAAAACTTAAAGGGTCATGATCGTGTGATTGATTAATCCGCAGACATGAACGTATTATTTATCCTTTTGTTCTATGATAAGTGGTTAGTAACTAAATTTTTGCATCCTGTAATATTGTGAAACAAGTAACACACTCGAAACTATGTACAACTAAGTAAATTCCGTGTTTTTTTTTGTTTTTAGTTTGCATAGTCGCACCAATAACTCTGTTTATTGTAAAAGAAATAGGTATACAAAATATGGTGAACAATACTATCTCTATGATTTTCTAAGACACCCAGCTCAAACCAGCTTGTCCTTAACTTCTAGCCTTATGTTTGTCGTGACTTCGTAACTTTCGCCACAGTACAACGAAAACCGACGCAAAGTAATCGAGATACACAATATATTGTTGGAAACTAAAACCAACAGAGGCAAAGAAAAATCGGTGTAGTGACATATATAGTGATATGTAAAAATAAAATCAGCCTTGTTACTTCTATAAACTAGTTAAGAAACTATACTTAAAAAATGCTAATCATAATAGTAGCTGTACTATGTATAATATATATTATATATAAAAAAGAGTGAAAAGTGTATTTCGTATTGAAAAAATGACTTACATAGACATCTGGTACTCCAATAACAAAGATTAAAATACAAACAAACTAACAGAACTTGATTATACAGAGTGTTTTGTATTGTTTATCACTTCATAAACATTGGGAATATTTCCATGAAGGTGGCATTCATTATAAGCAGTAAGATGATTTCATATCGAAAGACAAGCAAGGTCTTAAGATTTTCAAAGTCGTATAAATTTCTTTTATCGTAGAACTTAAAAAAGCAACAAGTTAGAAAATATTTAATGATATTTTATCATTAATGTCAAATGAATTCCAATTTTTTAGTTGTATTATACATTGTCATTATTTCATTTTAAACAAACATTATTTATGTCCTACTGTAAACCATTTCCAAACAATGTTACAACTTTAGCCAAATATTGATGGATTTTTGTTGCTCAAAATATGTTGTATGTTGCAATGCAGTGAGCATTTCAGATTAAAGACACTTTGTATTGCAAACTATAACGAAAATTAATATATTAGTTATCAGGTTCCTTGAATTAGAATGTTCATTTTATTTTTTCCATATTTTCTTTTTTTCAAAGATCAGATCCTTATTTTTCCTTAATAGCCGAAGATCTACAATATATATCTTTATACATTAGTGTTGTGACTAGCTTACATGGGTAGTTTTTTTACACAAGTTCTTATTTGTAGCTTTCTGGTTTCATCTGGTAATCCTTATTTTAACTTTCCACATCCGCCCTCCATCTTATTTTCGGTCTTCCTCTCTTTTACTATGATAAATCTGACAATGCTTAATTTTGAGACTCTACCACTAGAGTTTTTCTGCAAATGCTTCAACCCAGCACAATCTTTGGGCCTTTAAAACTATAATATTCTTTTTAATAAAATGATACTTTAATTCTCTTTTTGTTCTTCTTGTCCATCTTGAACTTTCTTCCATCCGTTAATTATTAAGCATTGATTTCTTTTAAACTAGTCATGTATTTAGATCATTTACTTTGTTTTCTTCCCAATTCATTTCAAACGTCACAACTGAGCAAGATTTTTGATAATTGAAAGACAGGATAATACATCATCCAAAAAGTTTTATTTGGTCTTCAATTTATTGGTAGTTTGTTGATACTAAGATTATCAAATGGTTCACGAAGGGTAAGCATTGATGTATTCTTCTATGTATTAGCTCAGATCTGTTATTTTTTGTTTCTCTTAAGGCTCTTTTTAGCCAAACGCTGAAGAATACCTTCGAGAATCAGTCAACTTGCCTTACTCCTTTTTTATCTTTAAATCCACCACATATTTTGTTATTAAATTTACTCTATTGTCAATTCTTCTCAATATCATTTCCACCGTTTTTTGTTGCTTTCTTTACATTTTATCATAGAATTTTTTTCCCAACAGCATAGTTTTGCGATTTGAAAATTTGAATTGGTGTCGAAACTTTATTTAACCTAATGGTCCTTGATCTTTTCTTATAAGATTATTCAAAGGCAACCTTTTTGGTGGAAAATCATGTTGCATCAGCTGGTAAGTTGAAAAACACTATTCACAAAAGAACTTCAAGCATATAAGAAGACTTGCGTTTCAGTGAAAAAAATTACAGAATGCATTGAGTCAGATGCATTTAGAAGTGGACCTAACTTTTAAAAATTAACGATAATATGTTTCGAGAATGCTTTTCGTCCAATTGAATGCATTTTTCCAAAATAGTTCACGGTAATGCAAATCTTCATATATTTCTGCAATTCCTTCCTAAATGTGTCAAAAACAGTCTTTTGGGAATAGGGCCACTCCTTTACAGCCCTTTTGATTCTGCACCACTCGGCGAATCACTCCGCTTTTTTAATTTCCATTCTTAAGTGTTAAGATGTGTTTTAGTTGTGGCAGACAATCTGTTTCGTCCTCATCTGATCTTCACTTTTTCTCTCTATTTGTAGAGCCTTTAGAAGGGAACCTAAGTTTTAAAAGTTAAGGAAAATATGTTTTGTAGAATACTCTTCATCCAATTGAATGCATTTTTCCAAAATAGTTCATGGTGATGCAAATCTTCATACATTTCTGCAGTTCCTTCGTGAATGTGTTAAAAACATTCTCTTGGGAATATGTCCTACGCCCTTTTGATTCTGCACCACTCGATGAACCACTTTGTTTTTTAATTTACGTTGTTAAGGGTTAAAATGTGTTTTGGTTGTGGCAAACGATCTGTTTCGTTCCCATCTAATCTTCACTTTTTCTCTCTATTTGCAGAGTATTTAGAAGGGGACCTAAGTTTCAAAAATTAACGAAAATGTGTTTGGAGAATATTCTTCATCTAATTGAACGCATTTTTCCGAAATAATTCATGTAAATGTAAATGTAAAATAATTCATGGTGAATGTGTTAAAAACATTCTCTTGGGAATAGGGCCTACTCTTTTACAGCCCTTTTAATTCTGCATCACTCGGTAAACCGTTGCATGTTTTAATTTCCGTTCTTAAGTGTTATGTATGTATGTGTATATGTATATAAATGGATGTTACCCTGCGACCTAAAAGATCTATTGTGTACCCTATTCTTGCTGCTTTACAGGTGGCCTTCCAATCCTATTCCTTTCAGAAAGTGTAGGATATCAGAGGGCCCCAGATCTTAAGTGTTAAGATGTGTTTTAGTTGTGGCAGACAGTCTGTTTCGTTGTCATCTAATCTTCATTTTTTTCTCTATTTCTTTATACGTACCACCATCCAAATCTTGAAATACTTGATCCAGCCTTCTCATTTTCCATCTGTCCCTAGGTCGATTCATTTAAGTCGATACTATTTTTCATTCATAGTTCGTTACTCTGCTTCCTAGTGAAAAGCCAGCTTAACATTTTTGCGTTGATAGACCCTATTATATCTTCTTCACTGATTACGCTTTTAGTTCTGGAGTTCGTGACCCTAAGCAAACGTTCTCTGCTATCTTGTTTTTAGGGTGCTATTTTCCTTAGCATTTTGCGCTCAAACATTTTCAATTTTTCCTCCATGTGGCTTGTAAGACACATTATTTCTGCCGCATAAATTACCACCAAACATATTGCGACCTCATAGATTTTATTTGAGTTTTTCCACTTAGATATTAAGGACTCTAATGCCTCTGATACCCCCTAACTTGGATTCTATTAGTTGTTCTATCCCCTCTTCCATTTTATTATGTGTTTTGATAGATTTTACACTTCCTTATCCTAAGAGTCAAGCATTTCTTGAAAGGTTTCCAACTCTAAATCTTCCACGTAGGTGGTTTACTCTGAAAGGGCTCAGTGATTTTTAAACAGGTGGCATTTTCCTTGCCATCGTTTCCTTCACCCACGTTGTCTCCTCTGTTAGCACACCTGAATTAGAAATCAGTCGCAGAAATTGGTTTCAGACATCAAGTATGTGGAACAGATTGTTTTTTTCTATCGTCAATGTTGTTGTCAAAGGTTAGCTCCCTGTCGCTATTATTTTTTAAACCTTTTTAAGGCTTTCTATTTTTGCTGTTTGAGAAAAAGCATAGTAGTTTATTACGCTCCTGTATATTTTCCATGATTTTATCACGTATTTTGTTGTTTCTTTGTTTATGTGAAGTGCTTTGGCATAGCACACTATTAATAATAACTCAGCACTACAGGCCTTGCAGGCCCTTGGCTTAGAGTGCCAGAATACACCGAGCTACTGAGAAGTGCTGTCCAAATGGTCACCCACCAACAACCGGTACCGCATATTGCTGCTTGACTTTCAAGATTGGCAATGATGCACCCTTCCTTCTCAGCCGTACTGCCGGCCAGTACACTATTACATCTTAAAATATTTCTTGAACCTTCTTGAAAATAAATATTCTAATATAAGGAACCCTTTAAATTCATTATATTTCCTGGAATATTTTTGTAATCCTATAGTTTTTGCAAGAAGAATAAACATTTATTATTTTTTTTAACTAGTTCTCTCATATAAATCTTGTTTCTATTATTAACAAGTTACCTATACAAACACCCTGTATAAACGTAGTGATGTACTGTGCTCTGTAATTAAGAACTAACTATGGTGCTGGCATGCTTATATCTCTTGTCTTCAAAGAACAGGAAAATTACCAATAAAATATCTCAAGAACTGTAACTATCTCAACAAGAATTAATATAGATACTGAATTATAATAATAAGTTTAAATTATTAAAAATATACAACGGAATAAGAAAACAACAGATACACGTAAAAATACTTATACGCTGGTGTTCAAATATAAAATATACATACATTAAGTGAATATATGTATGTAATAACAACATATACATATATATAAATATGTAGATACTAACGAGTTTGTTTTAACGGAAAAGTTTTGTATCCCAAAAAACAGTTACCAGCCACAAATGCAAACGCCAACAGAAAAAGAAATATATAAATACATGCAGATGCAGAAATTTAGGAGTCCAAAAAACAAAGGTAGAAAATGTGGAAGGGCAGACGAATCAACAAATGTATCAAAAAGTTTGTTTTAGTAAGTCAAAAAACATAGATTAAGAGTTACCGCAGCTTTCGCCTTGAAAATGAAATTGCATTGATTTCGTTCATGATTTTGTGTAAGGATGAAAAGGTGCGATTACTCCCGTTGTATAAAGTGTATCATACAGAATTTGAATTGGCGTGTGTGGTAAAAAATATAAGATTATAAAATATCCCTGGTGGTAAAGACCTTTAATCAGGTAAACCATGACAAATTCGCGTGTGTGTTTTTTCTTTTTTTTTCAAATAATGAAGGCAATGCGAATTATAGCGAGGAAATGGTTTACATCTCACGCAAATTTGTCACTTGGTACTAAATAGCATCGTTTCTTTTTTTCTCTCAAAAAGCAGGAATATGCCAATCGGTAAAGTAAGACCCAAAAAGGTTTAAACAAAAGACGCACACAATGGATTTGAATGGCTTTCGGCTCGATTGGAAAATTCCCCACCTTTCTGACGCAGAATATTTGAATTATTCATTTAATACTTACGTGAATTAGTTTGATTTGTTTGAAGCGTCATGCATTTTGCGCGTCGGCACAACCATAGCACAGCCAAAACCAAAGCAGAGCAGAGAAATTAGGGAAAAGAGAAAAAACGATTTACGTCAATATAAATCCACTGCAGTAGTAACGAATTGTACTAGTAGTAGGTAGTAGTAGTAGTAGTAGTAAATAGGGTAGTAGTAACAGAGTACTTTAGTAGTATAGTTGTTACTGTTGTAAGTAGTGAGGGTTCAGTTTACTTCTAACTGTTATCTTTAACGGTGGCAGTAAATAATTGTTGTAAATTGTTTATGCATGGTGGCATGGTGGTCCTGATCAACATTTGCTTCTCAGTGATATCGAATACAGTTTGCGGTTTAAGTATTATTAAAAGGCGGTGTATGCTTACATATATACAGCATGTCCATCGACTGGCTCATTAGTTTTTCTCTTATTCTAAGTTCAGTAATGTGTTGATGTCAACTTCCTTATCTGAAATGCAATGGTATTTTTTTTTCGATCTAATGAACCTATCGTATTTTTCTGGCCCATTTTGTATTAAGGTTCTCTATTCGTAAATTTAACCATTTTCAGATATTTATAATTTTCTTATCTATTTATTTATTAAATTAAATTAAATTTGAAAATTAATTATGAGCATACCCAATAATGAAACTTAAACTATCGCTATTAAGGTCGCAACTATCAGAGATTCTATTCTAGTACTCGCACATTAAGTTTACATAAAAGCCATGGACAATCAATTCTACCATGAACCAGACAAAATAAAAATTTGACCAAACTAACAATTCTCCTTACATATAAGGAACTAAAATTAAAGTTATTTAAAAGAACAACGTAGTCGAACCCTCTCACAGGGTACATTCCTTCAACTAAATAGTATAAAAACTTCAGAAATTTTCTTTGAACAGACTCAATTGCGTTAATATGTGAAGAATAAATTGGGAACCAAATAATAATCGGATATTCTAATTTAGATCGAATTAATGAATAGAATAAAGTGCTAAGTGTGATAGTGTTTTGAAAGTCCCTGTAATTCCGATAAATAAAGCCAAAGAGTTTAAAACATTGACCAACAATGCCCGCAATATGGTTACAAAAGGATAGCCTAGAGTCAAATAAAACGCTAAGATCTTTAACATTCTCAGTGGATATTAGAAATAATGCCGTTGATAGCGTAAGAAAAAATAAAGCGATTCACATTCTTTGTATACATCATGGATGCTATTGCACCACAAGAGAACGGCATCAATGTCACGCTGGGGAACCTCAGCATCTACTACTGAGTTAACTGATGTAAATAATTTAACGTCATCGGCAAACATTAATTTCTCAAACTGAATGTTGGTAACTAAATCATTAATAAATATTAGAAATAAGAGAAGCCCCAAATTAGATCCCCGCGGAATGCCAGATGTAGGAGTAATAAACTTTGAAATATAATTGCAATACCTAACACACTGTCTTCTATCCAGCAGGTAAGATTGAGTCTGATTCTCTAATACCAATAACAGCATTAGAGAATCAGACAGTCCAAACACACGCAACTTACTGAGAAGTATGTAATGGTCAATTTGATCAAAAGCCTTGCACAAATCAAGATAAACAACATCAACCTGACCACTGTTCTCCATCGTTTCAGAGACAAACCGCGTAAAGCAGGCTAAATTAGTCACAGTAGACCTATTGCGCATAAGTCCATGCTGAAAGGGAGATATTAACTTCTGTATGCAATTATAAATATGTTTGTGTAAAATGGACTGAAAAATTTTGGCAAAATTACATAGAAGTGATATAGGTCTATAGTTTTTAATCTCTGTTGGATCTCCCTTTTTGCGAACTGGACATATGTAGGGTATTTTCCAGAGTGAAGGAAACCTCTAATGCTTCAGAATTAAATTGAAAATTGTATGTAAAGGTTTTGTGAGTACAGTTGCACAATCACGAAGTAGGAAGCTAGGTGCAGCATCATATCCGGTAATAAAACAATTTTTAGATGTACGTAAGGTAGATTCGATTTCATTCTCTGATATAAATGATAAATTAATAGGCGCGTTAGCAATATCTGGGAAAGTAGGGAGATTGCTACTAGAGGAAGACGTATACACACCGAAAAAGTAGACACAAAGCATTGACTATAGCATCGGGTGAACTAAATTCAGTGTTATTGTGCCTAACTACTCAGGGATTCTAGTATTCCCCTTCTTATTTTGAATAAATGCCCAAAATTGTTTAGGGTCATTGTAAATTGAATTCTCAACATAACTGATGTAGTTCTGATAAGTAACTAATAAGATTATTTAATCTAAAAACACATTTTTCTTATCAACTGTCAGATTAACCCAATTACGAACGTAAGATCGCCAAAAAATATGTAATTTTGTTAAACTTCTGACGTTTGTATTCTTTCGAATAAAATAAAATATTTGTTATAGCTATTCTTGATAGTTGCTGAAATATTTACTGCCACTACTTTTACATAAAATATATTAGTTTTAACACAATAAAATCGTTTTTCTCACAGTGAATACTCAACTTGTACCTTACATTTTGTTGCTCAAGTCAAAACAACGAAAGAAGTCTGTAAGCTAAGGCCTAAAATTTATGGGCAAAAAAAAAACAATTGTGACAAGTCATTAGAAATAAATATTTTTTAAACAAATGTAAATTACAAACATTTTTACCCTTTGGGAAGTTGTTATAAAGTTTACAAACTAAATGTAGGGCGTCTTTCAATAAGTTGCCTTCTTGTGGGAAAGTGGAAGAAGATAACTGTTAATACGGTTAAGTAATTAACCAGAATTATTTAACTGATTTTAAATTCTGGCTTAGGGATGCTCGAATAGAGCTAAACCGGTCATGTGATATTAAAGAATTTTGTGAGGATCTAGATGCTGTTTGATTTCTTTTTCCCTGCTTAATATGTCTACTACGTCTTTCAGCATTAGTGGTTAATGCCTCCTTTTCTTTATTGAACTTCATATTCAAACTACTTAATAAAAGGCTAAAAGTACAGCAAGTACAAATAAATTCGTTCACATATCATATAATAATTATTCTTCTTTCTGATATATTTTAGCAGTCTTTAAAAATTTCCAATATTTCAGAACTATCGAGAGTCCTAAACTTCATACCATTTGAGTAGAATTTTATGTGCATTTAATGCTCTACTAAGAACTCTACTAAAAACTCACTGTTGCGCCGAAAAAAAAACATCTGTTTAAACATATCTATATTGGATATATGTTTTTGAACACTTTATATATGATTTAAGAAATATTTGATGCTATTTAGACGAACGTGTATGCCGAAAATTCAAATACCACAAAAATGATTGAGTTCAGAGATACGAAATACTAACACCTAATACAAATGTCAACAAATAATGCGATAAATTTACTAAATCGATAAAAATTGTACCATTGCGTTTAAGAAAAAGAAAATTGGCGTATCAACAATACATTTTTCTTAACTGGATTATATTCAGTCATGACCACTCTGCAACTTTCAAAATAAAATTCTAGAACTAGTTCGAAGAATAATGAGCCAGTTCTGTAGGATAGCCCGTATAAATGTAGGCTGTATAATTTTTTTTTTATTTTATCATAGATGTCTCGTATGATTAATGGGCTGTGAGCTGTAGTAACAGTGAGTTATCGCTGTTAGTAAAAGTTTTTGTTGTGGAATGGCCTGTTTAATCAATAGAAGTGAAGAAATCAGCACGCCAGAATCAAAACTATAGAGATACATATATTAGAGTTGCAATCGCCAAGATAAATGTGGACAATTTCTCTGCATTACAGAGTAGGAAATTTAAAGAAAAGAGTAACCAAAAATTACTCATTTTCCAGAAAGGAATTGGTTTTTTGGGGTAGAAGATCTTTTTCTTTAGCATTTGTCGTCACTTTTGGATATTTGGCAGGTCAGGTAGATATTACAAAAATACCTACAAATTAAATAAATCTTTCTTAATTAATTCGGTTTAAAAAGAATAACTTTTGAAAATAGAAGAATTGTAAGTTATTAACACAAATTTTAAAGCGGATTGCTCCACTTTTTAGACATTTTAAGAATTTAAGAAGAAGTGTAAAGAGTTGGTAATTTACATTTTCTAAATTGTTAAAAGGAACAAATTTTCGTCGTAAAATTAATAGTAAACGTTTCTTTATTATCTTCTCTTTATCTGTGGTTAACACAACGCACTGGAAAGACACTTAAGACGATGTAGATCTGTTAAACTGTGTGCAATACATTTTAAGATATAAGAATATCACTTTATCATTTGTAATGGTTCCTACTGACTATAAATTATGACCCTATAATGTAATAGCAAAAGCTAACTTTAATTTTAAATTGCTTGTATTGCACTATAAAATTGTTTTAGTTAATCAGCTGACATTAATAATTATGAACGTAATAAATTTTAACCTGATATTTATGGATCATTAAACATAATCCTCTATTACTCAATGGTGCATTAACAAACCGACCAGGTGAATAATGATTTAATTTTGTAAATAAACCTGATGTTATATTAATTAATATATATTGAAAATTAAAATGGCGTTTAACTATTCTCTTACAGGATCGTAATCCACAGTCAATACAGCCCCCCGATTCATATGATAGCTATAGGTGATAGACAAATAATCAAATGGTGGATGAGGTAATTAACACCGCAGGAGGTGTAATAAAACCATTGCATACGTCAAAAGTGATGACAGATTACATACCACATCCTGTGCTAAAGCGAGAGGGAGGAACCCAGAAGATTACACTGACTGTCAGAAACTTAGTGATTAAATATTTTTTATAGAACATAGATGATATATATTTAGCAAGAAAAATTGTCCACATGATCTTAGTATACAGACTGGATAATTTCATTTTGATATAATGTGTACAAGCAACATCTTTTAATACATTCACTAATTTGTTAATTTTTTTTTTAGAAAACTTGCATCTCTAATTAATAATTAACTAGTTTTGGTGATTAATAAAAGTTATTTCAAACATTGGCCAGTAAATCAATCCGTATTTGCCCAAAAGCGTTTGAAAGCTAAAGTAAATTTTGAAGAAAAAAGTCTTTAATTTTTGGCTGGGTTGATTTCCACACCTTTATTGGAATATTGTAGTTAGTAGTAATTGCTGTTCTCCGATGTCCACTGTGTGTCTGCAGAGAGAGAAAAAAATACGGCCAAAACTCATTTGCGTACAATATCAAAAACAAAAAAAAATTGCTTCTTCTACATCGAACTCCTATCACATCCAACAGGTACAAAATATCGGCACAAATACATTTATGTGTATGTATAGATATGGACAAAATAAAGGGTTAAAATCTGTATTTGTTGGTACGTATTTTTACTGCAATGTTTCTATCATCGTCGTGATCCATCGAGGCTACCACACTTCTGAACCGTGTAATCCCCCTCCAAAAATGAGAACGGCACTATATTATTTCGGTAAAGGAACTAAATGGCAATAATAGTGATAATAATAATAATAAACTCAAATATTAATTAATTAATGAAGGTGCTCAAATGCATGAGAACTGTGCAAGCATCCAATGGTCCGAACTGGGTGTAAAAAAGTTAATCGACTTGTTACAAAGACTTCTTCACAAGGACTCGATTAATCGTTTTTTTTTTAATTAATTCCACGAAGCATTGACTGGACTATAGTGATAACCAAGAGGAAAAAGAGTGAATTAACTATGATATCACCTGACCACCTTCTCCTTCGACGCTTTGCAGTTCCCGCCATTCCTCTATGGTTTGCGCCAAATCGATCTGACACAAAGGTACTTTCACTTCTCCAATCTGGTCGTGCTTGGAGAAACGGTCAAAGTCGAAGATGGCGAACACTAGGGTCTTGTTCATGGCATCGGCGTACGGCATTTGCTGATATTAGGTAAAGAAAATTATAAAAATAAAATAATTAAGTAAGATACTTTAATAGTTCTGATATTAGAACAATTATAACCAATATATACTTTATTTTTTAAATTCAGTCAGTATTTATTTATGAAGGCAATATCAAATATATATTCATATTTATGTGCAATAACGAATCAAGGAATACCAAAAAACAAGGCACATTGAATGGATTATATTAGAAATTAGATACTATTTATGATATAGGTACTAAATTGATAAGATTCGGTTAGGTATTCATACATAGTCTTCAGGGACCTTCAATATCGTAGTGACATTAATACAAACACAATATAAAAAAAAATATATACAGTGACCGGCATAAATATTGCAACATGAAATTTTGAATGAAATGATTTTTTTTTATTATTAAAATATTCCAAATTCTTTTTCGGGGGATAGGTTGTGCATGTCTAGGAATCCCAAAATTTATTTTGACATACGTCATGTGACCACTAGTATGGCAATAAATTTAAAAAATATGTCATAAATTTCCAAAAAGTGAGGTTAGAATGACATGATATAAAAAAAATATTTGAAAAAGTTGCTTAGAATTCAATTCTGAGGCTATGTGCAAATTTTTGTGAACATATTTAAAAAAAAAAGTAAAAATCACAACTTTTCCAAATATTGTTTAATTGAATTACATATTTCCATTTTTTTTTGTTTTTACCAGCTCAACAGCAGTGCTATTTCTAAATCTAGTTGATATTCAAACAATTTTGTCAATTTTTGCATAATTAATAGAGCGAACACTGAAAATTACGTTTTCGGTATGACAATTGTTGTTGCAAGGGACTGTATACAGGTATTCCACGAAACTGGTTCATTAAAAGTTTATGATGTTCTATTATTTACTTATATTTGAGATTTTGGCACCAGTATCTGTTCGATTGGAACTATAAATGCAAAATATCTTAACCAAAATATCACTTCCGGTTGACCGGAAATGGATGTCAACTTTCTTATTTTAAATAGAATGATATAATTTTTTATTCATTTTTGGATTCTACAACTATAAATACGTCAGTTTTCATTAGCTATTCCTATAGCTACATGTTGCCGTTTTTGAGTTATGTAAGTTTTTCTTTTTTTTTAGTCATAATCATTGCATCATTGAGAAATTAATATCTCGGTCAATACTGCAAGTAGAGACTCCAAATTTGCTATGTTATGAATGTAGATATAACTCTAAGAAAAACCAATTTTCTTGTATAGATGATAAGTTTCTATTCCGAATTACGTGCCCCTTTTGATTAGTTATTGTTTATTTAAATATATTTATCTATTTAATATTAGATATTTCACTAAAACTAAGTAACACCTACCTTATTATTAATCATTTACTTGTATTGAGTTTCATAGACATTAAGCTATTTTTATTTTACCTTTTATTTATTATTCCTTGTTCTCTAATTTCAAAACCTACTTTAATATCTTCGATGCACGCATGTAGTGTTATCAGTTTTTAGTTTTAGACTAGCGGTTTCCAGTTTAATGCAGGAAATAAAAAAATGTTATAATTTTCAATAAAAGTAATGTTTGTTAAGTGGTTTAAAATAAAAATGTTCGTAACATTTTATTTATTACTTCCAGATACAGTCTCTTGCAACAACAACTGTCATTACGAAAATTGCAAAAATTGACAAAATTGTTTGAGTATCAACCAGATTTAGAAATATTACTGCTGTTGAGCTGCTAAAAACAAAAAAAAATGAAATATGTAGTTCAATTAATCAATATTTGGAAAAATTGTGATTTTAAAATTTTTTAAAGTATCTTTACGAAAATTGGCATACAGCCTCAGAATTGAATTCTAAACAACTTTTTCAAATAACTTTTTTGAATATCATGTCATCTAACCTCACTTTTTGGAGATTTACACCATGTTTTTTAAATTTACCGCCATACTAGTGGTCACGTGACGTGTGTTAAAACAGATTTTGGGGATCCTAGACATGCACAACCTATTCCCAAATTTTAGTATATTTTAATAATAAAAAAATTTCTCAAATGTTGCAATATTTATGCCGGTCACTGTATAAACGAAATCTACTCACTTTGAATACGAAAGTCTCATTAAAAACAGGATTCAACGTTTTCCTATGAACCTTAGTCTCGAATTTCTTCTTCTTATCTGGCAGTAAGTAGACCTTAACGTATGGATCCGAAGTACCGCCCATATCCAAGGCCGGCAACTCCTCCGCTTGTATAACAGTCACCGATAAACTATTCTGATTGAAGTCATACTCCAACTGGACAAACAAGCAAACAAATTTCGCCACGCTATTCAAAAAAGTAAATTAATATTTTACTTTGTACTGCAATTTTCCCAATTTTTGTACTTCCGGTTTCTCGCCCTCATCTGGTTCCTCGGCGTTTTCGGTCAATTCGTCCATGTCCGGCTGCACCTACAATTTTTTAAGAAGCAATTATTGAATCCTATTATACGATAAATTTAATTTAATTCAATCTGTGCCTTATTACCTTTTCCTTGTACGAAGATCCTAATAGCTGTACAGATTTGAGGTCTACCGCTTTGCCTTTCTTTCCGTCTTTTGCCCTTCGTTTCCTGAAACACCTCCTTATGCAACAGAAGCATATTCCCAGAACTACGGCTACGATCACTGCAACAAATGAAATACCAAATACAGTAACACCGCAGTATCTTTTCTCGTGGTTTTCTTACAGATAGCTATAGTGTAGATAGCCCATTTCGGTAATCCTGTCTCATCGCTTATCTCCTTTGCTGCTATATCGACAATGTTGGGTCCAGATGTGGTCGTTGTTTGGTTAGCTGTGGTGCAGAAAAAAATACATATGGGTATATATAGATTCACTTAGTTTAATGACTTCTTATCAGATATTACCTAAAAAAATATCTTGGAGTATTGAAAACAACACTTAAACTGTCGTTTGTATAAATTTGTAATAGCTAGAGACCGGATTATATGCAAAGGGCATATATTTTATTTTTTGCATATCTTCAATTATAGTCTATATGTAGACATATTACACTAATTGAATTTAATTAGCGCTAATAGTGATTGCATATATTGCATATTTAAGCTTTTTCTTATCCTTTCTATTAGTAAAAATTCCTAGTAATTCCTAATGTAGATCAACAACCGACAATTCTCAGAACGATAAATCTTTTACATTGGTTTCTCTAATACTTTTTTCCAAGAACTGCACGTGTTTAATTTCGCCTAGCAGAAGGGATATGTGGTAAATACGTTTTATTATTATTAATTCCCAAGTAAACTATTCATTCATTGAATATCTTTGAGCGAAACAGCATGTAATGGTGTTACGTTTTTAAATACTGTGCGTACATACAATGAGTATAGCGAACAAAATTTCTTTATGGATTAAGCCATATCCTGAACTGGTAAAGGATGGCGACAAAATATTTTGTCGAGCCTGCAGTAAACTGGTAAGTTTAATTTTATTAAAAGCTATACAATTGTTTTTAACTCAGAACAAGAAGAATATAATACGGATCTGTGTAACGCATTAATTTCGTCTAACATACCATTAGCAAGATTACACAATGTTAATTTGAAATCATTTCTGCAAAAATATTGCAAACACCTACCTGACGAAGGTACCTTACGAAAAAATTATGTCACATCTTGTTACCAGCAAACAATAGCAGAAATTCAACAACTGGTAGGGAATAATTTTATTAGGTAAATCATATTTAATTTATTGTAAAGAACTTCAAAAAACAAATAATGTGACAATTGCCCAATTCGTTCAAGAAGGTTTATCAAATTTCTTTTTACCTGGAGGTATACTTCCAGGTAAAAAAAAAATACTAATGTGCGACGCTGCACCATACATGATAAAAGCTGCGCAAAATTAATTTTTTTTATAGTAACATTATTCATACCACTTTGGCTCATGAGTTCAATCGTGTAGCCGAAGACATTAGGAATCAATTCCCTTTGATTAATGATTTAATTAGCAATGTCAAAAAACTATTTTTAAAAGCACCTTTACGAATCCAATTTTATAAGGAGCGACTTCTCGGTGTTAAGTTGCCTCCTGAACCGATTATTACGAGATGGGGTAATGGTAGAGGTCATGTTAAGCTGCAATTTTTTCGCCGATAATTTTTAAGGAATAAAAAATGTAATTCTTGAAATCACTGCTGACTGCATTGCTCTAGAAAACTGTAAAAAGATAGTAACATCAACAGAATTGCTACAAAACCGTTTGTATATTAAGTCAAATTATAGCTTTGTTTCAAGTTCCATTCGTAAACTAGAAACGCAAGGGATGTCGCTCTCGGAATCAGTCGAAATAGTAAATGAATTTGATATGCTATGTAAGAAGATTAAGGATACAATAGGTAATTCTGTATGCGATAAATTTAAAAAAGTGATAAATAAAAATGCGGGGTATTTGAAATTGAAGAAAGTTAAGAAAATTTTGGAAGGTGAAACAGTAAACGATTTCTTTTACACAATTTTGAAAAACATTTAATTATAAATTGTTTTAGAAATATGTTGTGAAACAATTTTGTGCAATAAAGTTAATGTTTAAATTTCTGCTCTTATTTATTTTATGTAAAAATTTTGCATATTGTCGAATTTTTTTTGCATGCATGCCGCAGGTTTATGCATATTTTCTCAAAAATCGATGCATATATATGCGCATATATTCCAGTGTTTCTTTGCATATAATCCGGTCTCTAGTAATAACATTAGCCACATTTAAATATATTTCAAATGCAGACGGTGTTTAACAATATTGAGAAAGTAAAAAAATCCAGTTTTAATCCAAAATAACTGTTTCCTTGGATTCTACACATTAGAAATTCTAGAAACTAGATTATTTACTGCAAGATCCGGAGACTTGCCTGCTTGATATGCATAATGATGCATCTGAATCTATTTCCAATGTATTCAAAAGAAATAATATTAGAGCAATTAAACGAAGATAAGTAGCATAAGTAGTAGAGGTTTCAACTTTCCCATTTTGGAAATATGCTAAATCTGCATAGTTACCACTAATTTCCAACTACAGGATATTTTATTACACCTTGCTTCCACTTGTACTGATCTAAGGTTTCCCAAACATATTTAAATTCTTGTTTATTTTCTTGAAAATTAAAAAGAAAATTCTGTTTGAGAGGTGAATTTATAAACATGTAAAAATGAATAGATTTTGTTTTAAGATCCCTTTTGAGGCAAAAATCTTCTGGATGCAAGGACTTCTTCTGATTGAGTTGGTTCACATTCTTACGCTAACTCGCCATACGCTAACGTTGCCATATGGCAACGCTGTTATTATACAGCAGGTTCCTAACTGTAGCCGTTCATTAGAAGTTTCCGTAGTTAGAAAAACTTCTTAAATTTTAAATGGAACACCCGATATATTATCTCATTTTTGGATTCCTGAGAAAATTTCATGAAGTGTTTTATGGGATTTCCCTATACTTGTTTTAATATGTTTCCTAGATATCTTCATTATTTTGTAAATTTTGAAATATGTAGCCCTATCTTCAATACTTCACCTTTTATCCATTTTCGATTGGTAGTAAGCGCTGCAGGGATAGACAAAAGCACAAAAGTAGTACTTTTGAAATCCACATTGACAATTGATTTCTCGCATATAGGCTGTCAAAAATTTGATGACCAATGACATCACTTTCCAAGTGAAGAAAGTTCGGATTTTCAAATATGACAGCCTGTATATTATTAGTTGGAGTATGCCTTGCCCTATGTGAAAAGGGTCGTTAAATTAAATTATCCCAGTTCATAAGCAGATTTGTATTAAATAAATAGGTATATAAAAAAACAAAACAATGAAACTATCGTAACACTTAAAGGTTGTATTTGAAAGTCTTAGTTAGTTATAGGCTCACTCGCTCTTCGTTTCACTTCCGCGTTGTTGGAGTTTCTCATCGTCACTGCCCTTGTCAGGCAACAAACCCTCCTTCTTTTTCTCGGAGGGTTCACAATTTTCTACATCCTCCCCCGACCCAGAATTGATCTCCAGAGGATATAGCAATTGGATCGGTCTTCTTAGACGAACTCCTTTTGCGGTTTGAATTTCACATGCCCGCACTTTCCCATCACGACCAATAAAAACTTCTTGTATGCGCACAAGCTTCCAAAGAAGTCGAGGCACAGCTTGGTCGTACAACAACGCAACGTCACCTTTGGCGAACCGTCCTGCTTGGGTTCCAGTTGTGTGGTGGAAGGACCGTAACTGTTGTAAATAGTCGGAACTCCATCGATTCCAGAATTTCGTGGTTAACTTCTCTCTCATGTTCCATTGCCTTAGAATGTCGTTTCTGTTTAATTCTGGTGCTCTGGTATCAATCATTAGTCCGGACTGCGTAGGACCAATCAAGAAATGTGATGGTGACAAGATCAATAGATTGTCTACATCATCGTCTATGTATGTTAGTGGTCTGGAATTGACACTTGCTTCAACCTCTGTCAATATTGTTTGCAATTCGTCTGAGTTGACGCTCGCCCTACCAAGTGTGATTTTGAGTGCGCCCTTGACGGTTTTAACCATTCGCTCCCAAAATCCTCCCCACCATGCTGCACGTTCTACTATAAATTTCCATTCTATTCTATGGCTTCTTGACATTTCTTGTACTGGGCTACTTCTCATTATGGCAAATAATGCTTCCAATTCTTGGGATGTTCTGTGGAAGGTTTTAGCATTGTCAGAGTAAATGACTTCCGGTATTCCTCGCCGTGCAATGAACCTCCGTAGGGCTCTGATGCAACTTTCTGTTGTCAAATCGGGAACCAACTCCAGATGTACTGCACGAACCACTGCACATGTTAATAGCATTATGTAAGTCTTTGCTTTCCCATTTTCTGTTGGAACATATAAAGGACCAGCGAAATCCACACCCGTTATCTTAAAAGGATTGACTGATTTTAATCTATTTGCCGGAACCGGTGCGAAGGGTTGATTTCCTGGTTTACTCTTCAGTTTCTTACATTTTAAGCAACCTCCAGTGATGGTTTTGATTCGTTGGCGCGCTTGGATAATCCAATATCGTTTCCTGATAGCGGCTAGTGTTACGTTGACACCTCCATGTAGTACATTCTCATGTTCTTTGTATATTATTCTGTCAGTTAACGTTGACCTTTTTGGTAATATTATGGGATGCTTGGTTTGATAAGGCAATTCTGCTTCCGTAAGTCTTCCACCTAACCTTAAAATTCGATCTTCATCTAAAAACGGGTTTAGTGTCAATATGGATGACTTTGAACTTAGCGGTTTTCCAGCTAATAACGCCATTACTTCTTCTGAAAATTCCGATCCTTGAGTTGACCTTATCCAATACATCTCCGCTTGATATACTTCGTATACCTTTAGTTCGCCTGTGTATTTTTCGTTGGGATGTCGCAAATTGTGTATAAATCTTTTTAATGAATTAGTATCTCTTTCGTTTTTTACGGGATTTATTGACATTAGCTGTTGTATGTAATTATTTATGATACTGTCTGTGTTCGCGTATTCGTTTTTCAAGAGTTCAATCGCGTCGTTATACGATAGTTCACTTTGCGTTAGACCCGAAATTGTTGTCGCGGCGCGTCCGATCACTAATGATTTTAAATACGTGTATTTTGTAGCTTCATCAAGTTCGTCGTTTTTGTGAATCGCGACACTATACTGTTCCCAAAACGCTGGCCACGACGCTTCGTCACCGTTAAATTTAATTAAATCTATTTTAGGTAATCTTACCGTTCGTTGCACAATATGTGTATTTTGTTGATTACCCCCGTTAGTTTCCTCCACTGTTCCCTGGCTGCTTCTTTGGGACGTTATCGAGTGCGTTGGTAGATTTCTTAGCCTCGGATATCGTTCGTTGTTCTAATTTGGCTTTGGCTTCGACTGCGATTTCTTCATATTCAAAATTTCTTCTCACACTCAGCTTCTAACTGGTCTTCGTCGAAGGTATCCGCTAGCTTCTTATTCACTTCACTTAATTTAACTTCAAGTGAACTTATTTTTGCAATTAAAACAGGGTATTTGTTCCACGTTGAATTTGATTTTTTGCTTAGTAGCTCACTCAACGTTATTTACAATTTTCGTTAATTGAGTCCTATACGTTTTTCTCAGCATTAAATCCATCGTTATAGTCTCTTGTTTTGTTACGTTAAAACTGTTACAAATCTCCCGGGTTTCGGCACCAAAATGTGAAAAGGGTCGTTAAATTAAATTATCCCAGTTCATAAGCAGATTTGTATTAAATAAATAGGTATATAAAAAACAAAACAATGAAACTATCGTAACACTTAAAGGTTGTATTTGAAAGTCTTAGTTAGTTATAGGCTCACTCGCTCTTCGTTTCACTTCCGCGTTGTTGGAGTTTCTCATCGTCACTGCCCTTGTCAGGCAACAAACCCTCCTTCTTTTTCTCGGAGGGTTCACAATTTTCTACACCCTATAGCTACTTCCAATGGTTTTCTTGTTATATTTTCTATTCTCAGGTGATTTTTGTGCGGAACATTGTTTATTTTCCGAAACAAAAACAACATAACTAAAGCGACAGAAATTCACGTTAATTAAAACATTAAAATAACATAGGAACATAACAAAATTTAGAACGAAATAGCAAATGAAAAACATAAAAAACTTGGAGTATAATAACAAGAAATAATTAACGTAGACAAAATCATCACAATAATTTTATTGTTCTAAATGACCGCCATTTTGGTTCAAATACAGAATAACTCTGTCATATATTTCTCGCGTAACAGACCTCTGAAGTTCGCCTGGACTTGAATTTGTAAAGGCATCGTAAACACGATTAAATAATTCCTCTCTAAAGTATACAGGCCTACACTGAGAAAAATGGCCTAAGTAAAGTGTTTACTTGATGAAAAATTCTCGTTAATTAATACCTGCAACTAAACCCAGTTTCCTGAATGCAAGTTGTTACTCTAAATAGCGCTTTTATTGACGGCTATTACACAGCATACCTGACAAATTTGTGGTAAGTAACGTATTACTTATGACTACTGGTACTCTATCTAACTACAATAGAAGTAACAACAATGCTGGTCGCTATTAAACTCATGTATTTTCTTAAATAGGTAACAACTTGCCACAACTATGATTATTTGAGTTTTGCTGCCACCCCGTGATTATTTTACTATACCTGATTGGCTAATGCGGCGGAGTAATGAAATAGTTCCCGAGACAGCTACGCGCGCAGGCGCGTGCTAGCGTCATGTAAGAGTTACGGACGTGGGAAAAGGTCGTCGAAAAAGGGTGGCTAAGGAGTACGGCCATTGTAGGCCAGTTGGAACGCAAATATATTAAAAATGCCGGGTGGGTTAACTCAAAGCCCCATCCGTATAAAGAATCCCAGCGAAAGAAGAAGTACCGAGCCTATAAGCAATCGCATGTTTCAAGACTGGGACAATCACACTGACATTTTAAAACTTAATTAGAAACTACATTTTTATTAAAATTACTGAAACATGTTGTTAGTCAATTTACAAACTACTGTGAACTGAACATTTTAAATTCAAACTGCCGAAGATTACATTTAAAATAACACGAAAGGCGAGCTCAGCGATGGGCTTTTTTTTTTTAAAAATGGTTATACTAAAAATTGTTGTTTATTTATCTCTTTACCTACATATATTAACGGCAAAAGTATGTTTAAATGATTGGTGCATAAATTTTTGATAAACTTTCTATTTCTGTTTTATCGTTTACTGGGTTTTTATGTTTGTTTATTTGGATCATTTCTAAAATGCATCGCGCTTTATAATTTCTTTCCTTATTTAAAATACTTGTATTATTGAAATTGAATCTATGACCTATGTTAATTGTATGTTTTTTAGAGCTGTGAGATTATTCTGATATTTATGACCTTTTGTTCTATTATGAAGTTGTTGTGATGTTTGTCCTATGTACACACCATTGCAATTGTCACAGGGGATTTTGTAAAAGACATGACTTTGGTTTTGTAATGGAATACTGTCTTTTAATTTTGAGAAACCAAATTTCAAATTATTGTGGTTTTTGTGTGCAAGTTTTATATCATATGAGTTAAGTATTTTATTAAGTTTTCCGGACAAATGAGGAACGTATGGGATGCTAAGATATTTGAAGGTATTTGGGTTTGTGTTTTTTGTGCTATTGACTTGTCTGGTGTTATAATATTGATGTATTTTGTTTTTAATGGTTTTTTGAATTAACGTTAAGGGATAGTTATTTTTTTTGTAAATTGATTTTTAGTGTGTTTAAAATTTCTTTTCTATATTTTGGATTGGTTAATGTAATGGCTCTATTGATTAAGGCAGACATAACATTTCTTTTATAACTAAAGGGTTGGGCAGAATGAAAATTTAAATAACAACCAGAAAATGTTGATTTGTGATATAATTTTATCAAAATTTTATTATATTCTCGAATCAAGGTAAGATCTAAATAATTTAACATTTGATTTTTTTCTATTTCAAGGGTAAATTGTAATTTCGGATGAAAATCGTTGAAAAACTGATGAAATTTTGTGATTTTGTCTTCCGGAATACACACGCAAGCAATCGTCCACATTCCTTTTATAAAATGTTGGTTTAAATTCTAAATTGGTAATTACATGTCTTTCGAGGTCTTCAAGACTAATTTCAAGTACTAATTTTACAAACAAGCATATATTTTGTTATTAAGTTTATCGAACGAAAAGTAAACGAAAATGATGTCTGATGGAAAGAAACGAAAAGTAGATGCAGAGGGTCGCCAGTTTCAAGAAAAATGGACCGAAGAATTCTTTTTTATCTTGCACAATGGTAAGCCTATTTGTTTGCTGTGTAATGAATTCATTTCAGTGATGAAAGAATTCTATATAAAGAAGCATTACTCAACTAAGCATCCTATGCTGCACTCACTGACAGGACAAATAAGAAAAGACAAAATCCAGAAGCTTACCGCAAATTTGGAAAAACAGTAGCAACTGTTTCATAAACAAAGAACACAACTTCATAATGTTGTGAAAGCTAGTTTTATAGTTAGTTCAAAATTGGCAAAGTCATTAAAACCATTTGCCGAAGGAGAATTTATCAAGGAGTGTATGTTAGAAGTTTGCAGTGTTTGTGTCCTGAAAAGGAAAATGAAATTTGAAAAAATTAGTTTGTCAAGACGAACTGTTGCCCGACGTATAGAAATGATATAAAAACAACTTTAACTGACCGTATGGCTGGTTTTGAATCATTTTCCATAGCATTAGACGAGAGCACATTTATCTGACACAGCTCAACTGGCTATATTTATTCGAGGTGTTGATAAAGAATTCACTGTTACTGAGGAAATATTTGCTTTACAGCCGCTAAAAGGAACCACTACAGGAGAGGACATTTTTAATGAAGTTGAAAAGGTACTCACAAGTTTTGGTTTGCCATGGTCAAAATTAGTTGGTGTATGCACAGATGGTGCACCTTTTATGGTCGGCTTACGTAAAAGTTTCATCGGAATTTTGTATGAAAAAGCAACTGAATTAAATATGCAAAAAGATGATCCATCCACCAACAGAACTTGTGTTCTAAGTTCATTCGACTCCAGATTGTTATGAATGTGGTAATAAAAACCATCAATTTTATTCGATCTCGAGGGCTTAACCATCGTCAGTTCAAGGCGTTTTAGGATAAAATATCAGCCGAATATGACGACGTAACGTATTATTGTGAAGTCGATGGTTAAGCAAAGGAAAAATGCTGAAACGGTTTTACGAACTTAGAAATGAGATAGCAGATTTTATGCAAATAAAAGATAAACCACTATCTGAATTGAGTGACCCAAAATGGATATGTGACTTAGCATTTCTGGTCGACCTTACAGGCCATTTGAATGATTTAAATTTGAAACTTCAAAAACAAGGACAGCTAGTAAATGATTTGTACAGTCGTTTGAAAGCGTTTCAAAACAAAATCCGCTTGTGGGAGGCACAATTGCTGTCTGGTAACAGTTACCATTTCACCACGCTCTCAGCGTATGAAAATACTGCTTATGCTCAATATGCTGAAGAACTCAAGTTACTGTCGGAGCAATTATCGAACAAATTTAGCGATTTTCAAAATATGGAAGACAGTTTCAATTTATTAGCTACTCCAACAAAAAGTAATGTACAAAATGCTCCAATACACTTGCAAATGGAGTTGATGGAGCTTCAAGAAAACTCACTCCTAAAATCTAAATTTGAAGCCGTGGAGTTATGCGATTTCTATAAAAAATACCTCGAAGAAGACCATTTTCCGGAGCTTAGAAAATTCGCAAGAAGATTGATTTGTGCGTTTGGCAGTACTTACAAATGCGAAACAGTTCTTTTCAATGATGAAAGTTAATAAATCAAAACATCGTACAAGGCTGACTGACGATAATTTGGAAAACTCTTTACGTCTTTGTATCAGTGGAATTCATCCAAACACCAATGGATTAGTTTCCCAAATTCAAGCTCAAGGGTCTCATTGATTTCGTTGTCGCTATTTAACTTTCGTAGTTTGTAATAATTCCAAATTTCACGATTTAATTATAATGTTGTACCTATTTTTTTCATTTCATTTTCTTATTTTAATAAATTGCATTATAATAACATTGTCGTATTATTTCATGTCTGATATCTATCGCTAAAAATTATGAACACTACTTTAAAATACACTACTTTTAAACGTGGCCCGCGAACGTATTTACACACTAAAATTCGGCCCACAATATGTCAAAGGTTGCCGATACTTGACTTAGGAATATTGACCACTTAGAAAATGTAATTAAACATTGTATCGCGGAAATCAAGCCTGTATTTTCACGGAACGTTACAAGAGAATTTAATAATAGATCGATAAAATGTTTACAAAATGGAGGGCAACATGTAGAAGTTTAATGTTTATTCTTTAGACTAATAAATATTTGTTGTTGACATTATAGTAAATGCATTGCGTTATATTTTTTGTTCTACATATGTGGTAATTAGCATTTGGACCTATTTAAAAAGAAAAACGAAATCAAAGTGATTATAAATCACAAAATTTCAGTTAGATGTAATTATCTTGTATCATTTGAAAACAAATCAAGATGTGCAGCAAAAATAATAATCCCATTTTAAAGTTTTCCTTTTCAAGGCTATACATTTTTTAAACTAATTTGGCATAGCATGCATGAATTTTCTCCAAATTATACACAGAATAGCGTATGACTATTGTATATGATCTCAATCAATTTTGTATACAGGGAAATTCCGAAAAAAATGATTAAATCTTATTTTTTGCCCTAATTAAGCGAAACTTCATATTTGGATATAACGTTCAATTTGAAATAATATTTATTATTTATTTTTATGTTTTTTCTTTTTTCGTGAGTTAGCGGCTGGTTTCTATATAATGAATTAAATTCTTTTAAACAATCAAACTCTTCATTTTACGTTTCGACAAACTTTATTACTGGTGTCTTCCTCAGAAAATTGTTTATTATAACTTACATTTTTTTTATCTAAAATTAATAAACGTTATTGTCATTACATTATAGAACTATGTATGAGTTTTTTTACTTACACATCTAGCGACAATCACACTCACATTTTAAAACTTAATTAGAAACTACATTTTTATTAAAATTACTGAAACATGTTGTTAGTCAATTTACAAACTACTGTGAACTGAACATTTTAAATTCAAACTGCCGAAGATTACATTTAAAATAACAGGAAAGGCGAGCTCAGCGATGGGCTTTTTTTTTTAAAAATGGTTATACTAAAAATTGTTGTTTATTTATCTCTTTACCTACATATATTAACGGCAAAAGTATGTTTAAATGATTGGTGCATAAATTTTTGATAAACTTTCTATTTCTGTTTTATCGTTTACTGCGTTTTTATGTTTGTTTATTTGGATCATTTCCAAAATGCATCGCGCTTTATAATTTCTTTCCTTATTTAAAATACTTGTATTATTGAAATTGAATGTATGACCTATGTTAATTGTATGTTTTTTAGAGCTGTGAGATTATTCTGATATTTATGACCTTTTGTTCTATTATGAAGTTGTTGTGATGTTTGTCCTATGTACACACCATTGCAATTGTTACAGGGGATTTTGTAAACGACATGACTTTGGTTTTGTAATGGAATACTGTCTTTTAATTTTGAGAAACCAATTTGAAATTATTTTGTTTTTGTGTGCAAGTTTTATATCATATGGGTTAAGTATTTTATTAAGTTTTTCGGACAAATGAGGAACGTATGGGATGCTAAGATATTTGAAGATATTTGGGTTTGTGTTTTTTGTGCTATTGACTTGTCTGGTGTTATAATATTGATGTATTTTGTTTTTAATGGTTTTTTGAATTAACGTTAAGGGATAGTTATTTTCTTGTAAATTGATTTTTACTGTGTTTAAAATTTCTTTTCTATATTTTGGATTGGTTAATGTCTATTGATTAAGGCAGACATAACATTTCTTTTATAACTAAAGGGTTGGGCAGAATGAAAATTTAAATAACGACCAGAAAATGTTGATTTGTGAAATAATTTTGTCAAAATTTTATTATTTTCTCGAATCAAGGTAAGATCTAAATAATTTAACATTTAATTTTTTTCTATTTCAAGGGTGAATTGTAATTTCGGATGAAAATCGTTGAAAGATTGATGAAATTTTGTGATTTTGTCTTCCGGAATACACACTAAGCAATCGTCCACATTCCTTTTATAAAATGTTGGTTTAAATTCTAAATTGGTAATTACATGTCTTTCGAGGTCTTCAAGACTAATTCCAAGTACTAATTTTACAAACAAGCATATATTTTGTTATTAAGTTTATCGAACGAAAAGTAAACGAAAATGATGTCTGATGGAAAGAAACGAAAAGTAGATGCAGAGGGTCGCCAGTTTCAAGAAAAATGGACCGAAGAATTCTTTTTTATCTTGCACAATGGTAAGCCTATTTGTTTGCTGTGTAATGAATTCATTTCAGTGATGAAAGAATTCTATATAAAGAGGCATTACTCAACTAAGCATCCTATGCTGCACTCACTGACAGGACAAATAAGAAAATCCAGAAGCTTACCAAATTTGGAAAAACAGCAGCAAATGTTTCATACTAGTTTTATAGTTAGTTCAAAATTGCCAAAGTCATTAAAACCATCTGCCGAAGGAGAATTTTTATTTTTTGTTTATTTATCAAGGAGTGTATGTTAGAAGTTTGCAGTGTTTTGTGTACTGAAAAGGAAAATGAATTTGAAAAAAATTGTTTGTCAAGACGAACTGTTGCTCGACGTATAGAAATGATGGCTAATGATATAAAAACAACTTTAACTGACCGTATGGCTGGTTTTGAATCATTTTCCATAGCATTAGACGAGAGCACCGATTTGTCTGTCAGCTCAACTGGCTATATTTATTCGAGGTGTTGATAAAGAGTTCACTGTTACTGAGGAATTGCTTGCTTTACAGCCGCTAAAAGGAACCACTACAGGAGAGGACATTTTTAATGAAGTTGAAAAGGTACTCACAAGTTTTGGTTTGCCATGGTCAAAATTAGTTGGTGCATGCACAGATGGTGCACCTTTTATGGTCGGCTTACGTAAAAGTTTCATCGGAATTTTGTATGAAAAAGCAACTGAATTAAATATGCAAAAAGATGATCCATCCACCAACAGAACTTGTGTTCTAAGTTCATTCGACTCCAGATTGTTATGAATGTGGTAATAAAAACCATCAATTTTATTCGATCTCGAGGGCCTTAACCATCGTCAGTTCAAGGCGTTTTAGGATAAAATATCAGCCGAATATGACGACGTAACGTATTATTGTGTTAAGTCAGATGGTTAAGCAAAGGAAAAATGCTGAAACGGTTTTACGAAATGAGATAGCAGATTTTATGCAAATAAAAGATAAACCACTATCTGAATTGAGTGACCCAAAATGGATATGTGACTTAGCATTTCTCGTCGACCTTACAGGCCATTTGGATGATTTAAATTTGAAACTTCAAAAACAAGGACAGTTAGTAAATGATTTGTACAGACGTTTGAAAGCGTTTCAAAACAAAATCCGCTTGTGGGAGGCACAGTTGCTGTCTGGTAACAGTTACCATTTCACCACGCTCTCTGCGTATGAAAATACTCAAAAAATGCTCAATATGCTGAAGAACTCAAGTTACTGTCGGAGGAATTTTCGAACAGATTTAGCGATTTTAAAAACATGGAAGACAGTTTCAATTTATTAGCTACTCCAACAAAAGGTAATGTACAAAATGCTCCAATACTTGCAAATGGAGTTGATGGAGCTTCAGGAAAACTCACTCCTAAAATCTAAATTTGAAGCCGTGGAGTTATGCGATTTCTACAAAAAATACCTCGAAGAAGACCATTTTCCGGAGCTTAGAAAATTCGCAAGAAGATTGATTTGTGCGTTTGGCAGTACTTACAAATGCGAACAGTTCTTTTCAATGATGAAAGTTAATAAATCAAAACATCGTACAAGGCTGACTGACGATAATTTGGAAAACTCTTTACGTCTTTGTATCAGTGGAATTCATCCAAACACCAATGGATTAGTTTCCCAAATTCAAGCTCAAGGGTCTCATTGATTTCCTTGTCGCTATTTAACTTTCGTAGTTTGTAATAATTCCAAATTTCACGATTTAATTATAATGTTGTACCTATTTTTTTCATTTCATTTTCTTATTTTAATAAATTGCATTATAATAACATTGTCGTATTATTTCATGTCTGATATCTATCGCTAAAAATTATGAACACTACTTTAAAATACACTACTTTTAAACGTGGCCCGCGAACGTATTTACACACTAAAATTCGGCCCACAATATGTCAAAGGTTGCCGATACTTGACTTAGGAATATTGACCACTTAGAAAATGTAATTAAACATTGTATCGCGGAAATCAAGCCTGTATTTTCACGGAACGTTACAAGAGAATTTAATAATAGATCGATAAAATGTTTACAAAATGGAGGGCAACATGTAGAAGTTTAATGTTTATTCTTTAGACTAATAAATATTTGTTGTTGACATTATAGTAAATGCATTGCGTTATATTTTTTGTTCTACATATGTGGTAATTAGCATTTGGACCTATTTAAAAAGAAAAACGAAATTAAAGTGATTATAAATCACAAAATTTCAGTTAGATGTAATTATCTTGTATCATTTGAAAACAAATCAAGATGTGCAGCAAAAATAATAATCCATTTTAAAGTTTTCCTTTCCAAGGCTATAAATTTTTTAAACTAATTTGGCATAGCATGCATGATTTTCTCTCACAAATTATACACAGAATAGCGTATGACTATTGTATGATCTCAATCAATTTTGTATACAGGGAAATTCCGAAGAAAATGATTAAATCTCATTTTTTGCCCTACTTAAGCGAAACTTCATATTTATATATAACGTTCAATTTGAAATAATATTTATTATTTATTTTATGTTTTTTCTTTTTTCGTAGTTAGCGGCTGGTTTCTATATAATGAATTATTTTTTTTTAAACAATCAAACTCTTCACTTTACGTTTCGACAAACTTTATAACTGTTGTCTTCCTCAGAAAACTGTTTATTTAACTTACATTTTTTTATCTAAAATTAATAAACGTTATTGTCATTATATTATAGAACTATGTATGAGTTTTTTTACTTACACATCTAGGGACAATCACACTGACATTTTAAAACTTAATTAGAAACTACATTTTTATTAAAATTACTGAAACATGTTGTTAGTCAATTTACAAACTACTGTGAACTGAAACATTTTTAAATTTCAAACTGCCGAAGATTACATTTAAAATAACAGGAAAGGCGAGTTCAGCGATGGTTTTTTTTTTTAAAATGGTTATACTAAAAATTGTTGTTTATTTATCTCTTTACCTACATATATTAACGGCAAAAGTATGTTTAAATGATTGGTGCATAAATTTTTGATAAACTTTCTATTTCTGTTTTATCGTTTACTGCGTTTTTATGTTTGTTTATTTGGATCATTTCCAAAATGCATCGCGCTTTATAATTTCTTTTTTTATTTAAAATACTTGTATTATTGAAATTGAATGTATGACCTATGTTAATTGTATGTTTTTTAGAGCTGTGAGGTTATTCTGATATTTATGACCTTTTGTTCTATTATAAAGTTGTTGTGATGTTTGTCCTATGTACACACCATTGCAATTGTTACAGGGGATTTTGTAAAAGACATGACTTTGGTTTTGTAATGGAATACTGTCTTTTAATTTTGAGAAACCAAATTTCAAATTATTGTGGTTTTTGTGTGCAAGTTTTATATCATATGAGTTAAGTATTTTATTAAGTTTTTCGGACAAATGAGGAACGTATGGGATGCTAAGATATTTTGAAGTTTTGGGTTTGTGTTTTTTGTGCTATTGACTTGTCTGATGTTATAATATTGATGTATTTTGTTTTTAATGGTTTTTTGAATTAACGTTAAGGGATAGTTATTTTCTTGTAAATTGATTTTTACTGTGTTTAAAATTTCTTTTCTATATTTTGGATTGGTTAATGTCTATTGATTAAGGCAGACATAACATTTCTTTTATAACTAAAGGGTTGGGCAGAATGAAAATTTAAATAACGACCAGAAAATGTTGATTTGTGAAATAATTTTGTCAAAATTTTATTATTTTCTCGAATCAAGGTAAGATCTAAATAATTTAACATTTGATTTTTTTCTATTTCAAGGGTGAATTGTAATTTCGGATGAAAATCGTTGAAAGATTGATGAAATTTTGTGATTTTGTCTTCCGGAATACACACTAAGCAATCGTCCACATACCTTTTATAAAACGTTGGTTTAAATTCTAAAATGGTAATTACATGTCTTTCGAGGTCTTCAAGACTAATTTCAAGTACTAATTTTACAAACAAATATATGGCTGCGCAATGGGCTCACCCATATCAAGCACAATAGCTCAATTAGTTCTTTAAACTAATTAAACTTAAAAATTATATAGAAACCAGCCGCTAACTCACGAAAAAAGAAAAAACATAAAAATAGCATTAACGGCTACGAACAAATCATCATCAAATTTATTGTTTATTATAATTTTTAAAGGAAGCGTGAAGGAATAGTGAACATGTTTAGTACCAATAAACATCATGTTCCAAACAAACGAACTTACTTGTGGTTTCTGTTTTCGCAGTCGGAGTTGTGGTGAAGTTCATCGGATTCGACGTCGGTAGCAAGGTACCGTTTGTAGGTTTGACATCCGGCGGGGGTGGTAATTCGTTTGGGACCTCCGGCGGGACCTCCGGGCGGTTTTCGGGCGTCTCCTCCTTGTTTGGAGAGGGCAATTCTGGCGGCGCCATTTCGTACGGCGCTGCGCGGCGAACATGTACAAAGAAAGAAAACGTTTAAGCCGGTAAACGGATCACATTTGGATCGAATAGATCTCGCACGGAGGCAACCAGAAACAGATACATATAAACACGGTACGAGTTATGGTAGGCGCGTATCCAGTTGAAGACGGGTCAATTGCTTGTATGATGCAAATTTTCGCCGGCACGTGAACGCGAACGCGCATACAATACGTGCGAACAAAAGTAGCGTACATGTGTTTTATATTAAGATAACGTCAGTGTTTCCTGTATGTCGTTGCTTTGGTATAGTTATGGAACCTTGGACACTCGCCACCCAATTTGATAAGGAATTGTTTAGGTATTATTTACCAGTGACGGTTGATAACGGCGTAATTATATATTATGGAATACCATTTCCAAATCAGATGGTCATTAGGATAGCTTTTTCTTAACCGCTCATAAATTGTTTCCTTTTTAAAAATTTCGGATTGCATAAAAATACCGTATTTAATACATATATTTGAACATATTCCTCAATTCAAAAACGATCAGTTGAACTTAAAATGTAAAAAAAAATATGTATTGAGATCTAATAATTATCTTCCATCATTAATTGGCAGATTACTTTCTAATCTTTCATGTCATCATAAACAAGATACTAATAGTTCAATTGTTGCAGGTCAACAAAGTCCTGAAATGAACATTAAATATCTATTTAAAAATGCAGTATATCCCTGACTTGACGTCACGATTAACAAGTCTATTTAAATCTTATCCAAACTTAAAAATAGTTACATGCTGCTAAGAAAATTATTCAACCCTTCAACAAAGTGAAAGACAAGTATCTAATGTTGTCTACTTTATATCATGCAAGAATTCTTCTTCCTACTACATAGGATAATCATTTCCTAAAAACTAAAGAACAGACTTGCTACACATAACAAAGATCTAAATAATAAATCCACCTCAACTGCCCTTAGTCGTTATTGTGTAGCACTTGATCATCATTTTAATTTAGACGAAGCCAGAATTTTAGCAACATTCTCTAGAAACGTTTATTTTTAGAAATGCGGTTCACAAAAAGCCGTTTAAATTTCATTAACCCTAAAAGATATACTGAAGGCTTTAGGGTGATTTTCACAACATCATTTTAAAGCTTTAAAGTTACTTTAAGTTGATGTTGCCATAAATAATACATAGAGTTTTGTTAAAGTGCTAAAGTAGTATTTATTATGAAACCGGCCCTTTAAATTGATTTCGCCTTTACTTGATGTAAATCTATTAGAATTAATGAAACAACAGCTACGCTGTATAGAACATATAGTATCTTAATGACATTTATGCTGATTTATTTAGTTGTTGATATCTTTCAACAATATTATAAAATTTTAACTTAAAAAAGATCAAGTTCAAATGTTTTAATATTGTTGTTACTCTTGTTTCTTTTATTTTGAATGTCATTGCATGTAATTGCTCTCAATATTTTGAACATCTGTGTATGTTATTTTTCTACGTCTTGGTACACTCTTTTTACTGAACTTCGTAACTGCACTACACATCGTACTTGCCTATAATTTTCTCAACTCAACTAACGATAAAATCTTACAAATTTACTGAATTGTAAGTGTATATTTAGTGCAATATGTTATTATATTTTGTTCACATCATTGTTCTTACATTGTAGCAAGGATAGGATTAGGATTAGAGTATTTCTGCAAGGCGTCCGTATTTTTTTTCTAGTTTCCAATTTGTCGTACTCAAGTCGTACTTTTGTCATTTTATAGTTATTTTAGCATTCAAACTTTCGTATGATGTGCGTTAACATTGCATTTCCAGTAGCATCACGTCTGAAGAGATATATATCTATATTTTTATATAATAATATTAATAATTAAACAATATGTCTCAAGTGAATATTGAAGAACATTTCACGGAAATGTTAATTGATATGGTGCACTGTCCGTATTTTTGCTTTTTAAAATATGGCAACCCTAAGCAAGGAGCATGTACATATAGAGAGTCCACAAGATAAGGAAAAATGATTTTACGATTTCACGGCAATAATTACCCGTAAAATGCTGCGATCTAGCGGCTGCATGAAAAAAATGGGTAGTAAATTACGATTTCGTATGATGTGACATCTAGTATTAAAAAAAATAACTTAGAAACCCAGAGACCCGGGTATTGCCCGGACGCTTACATGAAATACATATCTAAAATAGGAAATGAATGAGTAGGAGTATTGTTTCTTTGTTTGGTAATGAATCGAATCACAACATATAAACAAGGATTATCAATTATCAAGATATTTTTGCGTTAAATAATAAAAATTTAAGCGGCTAACTTGGTTTTCAGAATAATATTTTTATTCGATTCGTTTGTATAGACATTGCAAGACGTGTATTTTTAATTTTTCTCTCACCTGCATTATCTTCTTTTGTCCTCTTTAGTAGTAAGACGATGTATGTACTTTTGCAAACTATTTATTCTGCTGAATAGTTTCATAAATAAGATGGTAAATAAAAGCGGGTAGTATCGTATTTTCTTTCATATAATCCGTGATGATTTTACATTCCTGGAAAAGGCGTCTTATACAAGGGCGCGGTTTTTAAAACAAAAAACGCAACAGAAGAAGCGTTTTAAAAGCTTATGCAACTGTTTGTTATAAATAAAAGAAATGGTATGGAATGGTAAAGACGCAGATGTATAATAATTTGTATTAGTAACAACTAACATTAGTAGTAATTTATTTTTATATATTAAATCAAAGGAAGTGCTTGTCTGAATTTCTTACGTCTTTCTATGTCACGAATTGGAAAACTGTACATTTTTAATCCAGGTGTATTATATCTGGATTTTCCACAATTTATATACGCACACGTACTACCCGACATTGCGATAAATTAATACATCCTATAATATCAATTATAGGAGGTTGCGATCGTTTATAGGTGTATGTAATAATGTATTAACTAACGGATAAACGATTATTACAATCAAACCATGGGTTTATATTTTTTTTTTCTGGATACTGAAAAAAACATCTTTTGTAAAATCTAACTTCCTCTATCTATTACATGCATAAAGAATTCTCTTAGAACAAAACGTTTTGGCTTATTTTTATATGAACACCTGTCGATGATTAATCAACGGTAGACGATGCATTTTACTCCTTATTTACAAACAACAGCTGTGTTTAGATATTTATGAGAATAAAATCTCCTATTTTAGAAATTTTTTTCCCGACATTATTAATACGAAAGTCAATACGATATAGTGAAATTAAGACAAAGTAGACAATCGACAATGGATGAATTAATTGATAATTAGTTTATTCTATGTAGGTACTTATTTTGTTTTATTTTTTCATATTTTTTATTATGAATTACTTTTTAGATTAAACAAATATTATTTGTTATTCTAGTATGCTTGGTTAATTATTAATCCATTTACTACTATTGAAAACTTTAAGTTGGTCTACAATTAAAAAAAAGAACAAAGTGCCAAAGGCTTGGTTAATATATCTAATGTGACTATTAAGCGGCTTCTAATGTATATGTACTTACGTATTTATGAACAAGGATGTTTATTTAGAATATTTTAAAATACACCAAAAATAGTTACTTTATTTTTGTTAGAACCTAAAACACCTAGCTATTTATTGCGCAATTTATTGACCAATTTAACAATTTTAAATTGGTAGATGTAAAACGGCCTTTACAAACGTTCATTGTGCTGAAGCCGCCTTGGAATAGATACATTTTCGATTACAGTTGAAGCCGGTACTTCCTCGGCATATTCTGTTTTTTTTTCGGTTAAAATCCTCGGTTATTAAAATACTTAGTATACGCTTGAAAATAGGGTTATACTGCTTAAATTAATGCCTTCCATTTTAATTTGACGTTTGCCACGTTGAAACCCATTTTACTACACATAAAATATTCAACGATAAATATCATAATAAATAATTCATTCAGAGACATCTAGCTTGACTAGGAACAAATCTAACGACACTGCGCCTAAGCTTCTTGACGAGACCGCTCCGCTACTTTCGTCAAAAATTTATTGTCAGTTTTGAACATTGCGTGGCCTCTCTATATATACATACTCCCAGATTGTAGTCTGCTTTAAGGAAAGCAACAATATTTTGGTTGTCCAGAATTCAGCAATACAGAATACAAAATAAAAATTTGTTTAGCTTTTTACCACCTTGCTAATCCTTGATTAAATGTGGAGTCATGAGCGTTATTTTTGAGTTTATTAATTACGAGTACTCCGTTACCTCTCTCTACCCTAAAAATAAATAAAACTTCAAATAAAATGTGATTTTATCCCATTCAATCCTTAGCGTGTTTTGAATAAGATGTCATGAGTTGAATGGGACAGTACAAAACAAATCAAAAACATACAAAATTTTATTCAATAATTATAAAATGTAAAGTCTTGAACATCAGAATCGGTACTTTCTTCCAGTAACTTCGATTAGCAACTTGTTTAATTTTTTTTGTGAATTGTTGTTTCCGGGTTTTACGTTGTGCTTTTCTGCAAATAAATTCATTTCTGGCGTATTAGTTAAAATATTAGTAGTACTCTTTTTTCCAATCCTTTCACACTTTTTTGCTTTTGAGAAAGGCCTCGCTGATTCTCGTATTACAATCATGAAGTCTTGTACTTTTTGGTTGGTATGATATAGAGGATCTTGAGGTAGAAACAGCTGCTGAAGGTGAACAATTTTTAATGGGTTGTTTGACAAACTATTTATTTGACGTTTTCTATACTATATGTATGATAGAAATAAACAAACTATTATTTACTATCATCATTATTCTCTGATGAAGCAATAAATTGATTGCAAGAACTGAAATCTGAACATTTTAGTATTTTGTTTGAACTTTGGCTGCTATGCCCGTTATTAATCCTTCCTCTGCATTACCATATATCATTCGGTAAACAAGGATTCCCAGGTATATTCAACATTTATCGCATTGCAAGAGTTGCAAAGAAACCGTATTTAAACATATTTATCCAAAAAATATCATATCTGGTTTCGAGTCATTGGGCATACGATGGTAGTTCTGTCGATCAAAATTACACCATTCTATTTCGAATTTGAACTTGACGTCAATACCTTATACATCAAAAGTGCTATAAGAATGAAAATATTATCTTTAAATATATCTTACATTCCAATATACAGTGGTGTGCATTGTGCATAAGAAAGTAATCACTACTCGTTTTCAATTTTTACGAGTGGGCCCACGCCAGCAGCAGTTATGTAATCCTACACTTGAACAGAGCCTCCACTGTGCTTTACTGTGGATTGGCTGCAAGCTGGACTGAACGGTCCGTCGTAAAAATTGAGGGCCGTTTCAATGCGGAGCTATACCTACAAATTTTGCAGGAACATGCAGTACTGGCAGAACGTCACATTATTGGCGAAAATTTGACTTTTCAGCTTAATGATACGCCACCTCAAAGTCCAGACTTGAACATGATTGTGCAGGTGTGACATTTCTTGGACAAGCTAAATAGTGATTACTCTCTTATGCACACCACCGTACAGTATATTTTCTCTATACACTCCTAACCTATATCCCCAATTCAATAAGTACCTATACGGAAGATTCATTAAAAAGAAAAGAATAACAAAAAACTAAATTAAACTTTTGGCCAACATTACAATGTGAAAATCTGGACGTCATAACTGATTGGAGGTTAAAGGAAGAGCATCTTACGATGATTTAGCCTTTTTGGCATATATGAGTTTGATATGTATATACATAGGTATAATTTGTATAATGCCAATAAATTGATATTATTATTATTAATATAAAAGTCTGTCATAAGTCTTTCATATATTACAATTGATCATGTGTAGTCATGCATACCATGGCTATACATGGCATAAATTTCAAAATGAAACTCCTAATAGAAGTTCAAAAGACTCCATTTTAACGGAACATTATGTTTATGCATAAACATCTTTATTCGTCGACGAGGTATCGCACTATTCCACCCCTCGCTAAACACCCTGTATAAGTAAATACATCAACTTATTGAACAAAATAGCCTATCTACAAATAACTATACTAAAATAAATCTAGAATAATAATTTCATACGTACCAAAAGTAAAAATAAAATATCATAAAGAGTTATTGATTCACGCAAAACAATTAATTTTGCATGCTTTAATTCCCCATTAATAAAGTATAAAAGCAATCTAATAAGTAAATATTTACAACCGCTTGCGAGGTAATCATACCATCCTTGCGCGTGGGCAGTTATATTTGCATCATTTTAAGCGCCGTGGTAACCAGCACCTATTCGCGATGATACCGTGTCAGATTATTATTGTTGACACAATTATACTAACAAGATTAGATACGCGACTGAATAATTAAACAAGACAAAAATACCTCCACGCACTGGCCTCACTACCGAACAATAGATTAAGCTAGATGCGCTCACAGGCGTTGCAAATCTATATATAAATAAAACAATATGGAAATTATTACGTTTCGATCAAGGAATAAAATAAAAAAAGTGAACCAACCCAGCGAGAAATATTTATTCGAGGACGTTCGTAAAAGAATGAAATTGGAAGACGTAAAGATTACTCCTGTAAGAATGATTTGTTCTTTCTCTACGCTTCCTTACTGCGGTAGTTGTTCATTATCGATTTAAGTAGAGGGACATGTGTAGGTCGTAGGAAGGGTTCGAGGTTTAAGATTTCAGCGCAGCGTTTCAATAAATTGTGTCGTATCAGTTTCACGGGCAGTAGTTAAGGAAACGCGTCCGAAGAGTCGTATTTCAATCGTTCTTTTTAAGTTCTGAGCAACACGAACGCATTAATTTTAGTGTCTTGACGAGAATAGAAATTACTAGTCGACAACTAAAATAGAATTATATAAAAATTCTATTTACTTGTGCAATATTCGAAAAACTGTACAATACAGAAACTTATGGTATCTAAAAAATGCCAAAATTATATACAGCGTGTATCAAAAAGCACGCACTACATGGGATTTTTCTTTGTTATGGACTTTTAGAAAATTTGAGCACCTTTCACAATTAACTTGACATTGGAAGAGGCTAAAGAATAAAGTAGTTTTGTTTTTCGATGTAGAGGAAAGTGTTATTAGGAAAAGTTGTGCTGAAGTGGTAGTCGTACTTAAATATGAAATCATAGCCTCCTATCTCAAGAATAAACAATATTTTGTTTTCTGAAATCACTTTTTATGCATTCCACCTTTACAACATCTAACCTGCGTAGGCCTAACCTGACATATTATTTTCGTATAGCAGATTTCTCCTCATAAGTGCAGCAAATATACTTAGGTGTAGTCCAGAAATTGGCGCATAGATGGTGCATCTCCGATTTCATTCCAGTAATAGAACATATTTCGCACAAATAGGGTGGAATAGTACGGTTACAGCGTACTACCCTGGTATATTTACCAGATCAACATCTGTTAAGAGTCGTCGAAATTGGAAGGACGATTTCTTTAACGGCACACTATAACACTGGGATGGTCGCTGCGAACAACTCCCAATAACCACCAGGGGCAAAGACTCGGCGGTTTTACAACATCCCTCCAGCCGTATGCCCTCCATATATGATAAATATGGAGTGCATGGATTTTTACAGGTTATTCATTTTTATTTTAATCAGAAATGATTACGGCATTTTGTTGTGTTTACGCTTTTCTGTAAAACTGCATAAAAGTCTAGTCTTAAAAGTGAATAAATGTTATATCACGGAAAAAAAGAAATTGTTAATCAATAAAATATTCATTGACACAAACAGAGGTGGCTTGTTATATATAACAATAGGAAAGAAGGAATTAAATATGGCAAACACATATTTAATTCCTTCAAGTAACTTACTTTGTCAGTACTGGATACTCGATTCAATTTGTGTTTACAGTATTCGTTTTAACAAAGATAAACTGGATTAGGTTAAATATTCCAGAAAATTGGATTAAATGTGCCTACATATTTCAATCAATTAATTAACTATTTCTTTCAAATTAAACGTTTTTATTAGTTGTATTCATTTAGCCATACCAAGTATTTTGTAGGGGCTTAATTGATTGCACTGACTTCAGTTGACTAACCATTAACCATATTGTGCCAAAGCAAGTTGTTTTCATTCTAAAACTGTATATTACTACGTTATTGATTTAATAAATTAATTTTTCATAGGAACATGTAATGATTTCTTGAAACTGGATTTTAGTTAATCGTTTACTCTAAAAGCTTCTGCCAGTTGGTCTCCACATTGGGATTAATGCGAGTCGCAGCTCTGAGGAACATAGCTGCTATTAAGATAATTACTTGGTAAAGAGATACATGTTTTGTGAACGTGTTTGCCATATATTCAAGTTGCGCTAAATATACGCTCTTACTTTAGTGAAACAGGAGAACTGCCATCTTTACGGTAATGTCTGTACTCATATAATATATTCAATGTATTTGCTTAATTTGTTAAAAAGTGGCACGTCTTCCAACAAAACGGGTAATTCATTTCTTAAAAAATCCAAGTATACTTGTCCCGTTAAACGATTAGGGAGAAATAGTGGACCAATTAAACAGTCTCCAAAAATAGCAAGCCAAACATTTAGCGAAAAACGGTTTTGGTGATGCAGTTCAACAACAGCCTGGGGATTTTCATCTGCCCAGACGTGATTGTTATGAAAATTGAATATTCCGTCTCTTGTAAACCCAGCCTCGTCACTAAATAAAATCTGAGTCGCAAAATTAGGACTTTCGCCAGCTTTCGTAAAACCAATGACAAAAAACCCTACGTGCATCATAATCGAGAGGAGCAAGAACTTGCACGCGTTGAATGTGGTAGGGATAGAGCTGCTGTTCCCGCAGAATTCTCCAAATGAGAGGATACCTGGCGTTCAGTTCTGCGGCAAGTCGTCGAGTGCTAATATTTGGGTTATCTTCTACCCGTCTCAAAATATCTAATTCTACTGCGGAGAAGAAAACTGATCTAGGTCTACCAGAACCACCATTAATTTTAAATGAACCAGTTTCGGACAGCCGGATATGAAGTCTTGAGAAAATCTTAACACTCGGTAACAACCGATTTGGAAATTCTTCGGCATACATACGCCGTGCTTCAGTGGCATTACCATTCACACGACCGTACATAAAATGCATATCGGCCATTTCTGCATTTGTGTACTTATGCATAATTTGAGAACAAAAAAAAATTGACGCAAATGATAAATAATCTGATGACAGATGTCTGACAGAACTAATTTTAAGTCACAAGTTGTTTGACAAAGGGAACTATTCTCAAAACCGAAAAATGTTTTTTTTTTATTTTAAAATATGCAATCGACTATATGCCAAAAACAGTTGAATTGCGGACCCATGTTGACTAAGACTTTTTTGTTTATTACCACCAGTATTATAATTGGGTAAAATATCCGACAATCTTTTTTTAACACACTGTATATGATGATTGAATCACACTAAATAATAATATAATTCGTCAACACCAGCGCCTCTAATGCAGGTATCTCTTATCCGGATTTTTTAACTCAAAGCATTTCATTTTGCAGAGTAGAAGACAAAAACGTGTTTGTTATGTGATTAGTGTACTTGTAACTTGTAAGTATGCACTTACATACACGTACATATGTTATAAATATCACAAATTTAGGTTCACAATTCTTACATATACATATGTAAATCCTTTTTGCTTTCTTTTTAAGTTTACAGTAAATTACAACATTCTGAAATTGTTATTGGGAATAGCTTTTCAGTTTTATATATAAAGAATATTTGGCGTTAAGCATTAATGGTTTAATTGAAAAGGGTATACTTTTTCGACTCAAAACTATTATAATTATTTAAATGAAATCTTAATACTTTGTTGGATTTAACATTTAATAAATATTTGTTTGATTCAACTAATTTTTGCTAACAAAATATCATTGTATAGCCAAATAAACGAATATGATGGGCTAAATAAATTATTATTTGCGACACAAATATACAATATTCGTTGCTTTAACAAATCCTTTTTTTCCGTGTAGGAAAAGGAAAAACCTCTTGATCTTGCTTACGGTTTTCTGCTAATGTGCATAGTTTTCAAGTTCAAAATAAAGAAGACTTAAATCAACTGTCAATATCTTTAACTTAACAGAATGAACTGCTTTAACGAAAAATATATAAGATATTCCTTTTCAAGGATATACCAAATCGTGTTGCTCATATAGAAAACCCAAAAACTTTTGGTTAAATGCAATCCCTTTTAAATGAAGAGGATACTTCTATCAGTGTATTATTACTACTTATATGATACCTACATTGATATTAAATACGTTATATATACGTAGACATAGATGGCAATGTTAGTACAAATTTTGTTAGTCAGTTACCATATAGCTGTCGAACTAAAAATTAAAAGCGGGAAATTTGACCTACTGACAACCATTCACATTTTTTTGTGAAATATGTATTTATATGCATATTTATAGTGGAAGTAAAGACGACTAATTGAGCAATACTAATACGTTGAACTTGTACGAATTAAGGTATTGTGAGGTAATCATGAAGCATTTTCAAAACTTATATGATTACACTGACAACATAAAGTTATTAAAAAATGTATTCCTTTCAAAAAAGGAATTCCTGCACAAGGTTGGCGAGTCATTTCGACTATAAATAGTCCCCTTACATAAATCTAACTATAGGAGAGAAAAAAATAAAATAAAAACTGTATCTCATTTTTACTCCAAACAATGGGTACGTTTGGGGAAAATATGAGACACTTATGGACAAATGTGAGACATTCATATAACTTGCTTGTTGATCGTTACTTAATTCCTTGGGTAACAATAAGACAAACCATATAAAACTGCATGTAACAAAATTACGTATAATTTTAAGTAAGCGAGAATACTTATATTTTTTACTTATATAAGAAAACCTAATTATAAACTGCTCAAAAAAAAAAGACTAAAAATTCAGTACTCAATTCACATACTCCATATGTATGTATCCATGTATAAGTCAATGGGAAATGTGTAGTGTCAATTAGTTCCTTACCTACCAGCGTAAAGCGTAAGTAGGCGTAAATAAATCGCTTTTCCAAGAAACACTTTCAAAATGGTCGCAGTGAAAATGTTAGTTGTATTCATTCTATATCACCATATTCTGGCTAGACTATCTGTCGTCGTTATAACGTGGTGGCAAGCTCAACTCGCAGCCCCTAATATTGATTAACCATTTCCACATACCGTTCTGCATTTTCAATTAATATACCGTCTGTATCATTCCAAGAAATAAAACTGAAAAAAAAATTAATAGCTGAGGTTGGGTTGGTTTATATTACATATAGACGGGTTTTAACGCAGTTCACTTAACGTCGATATATTTTTAGAACTTGTCCATTAGAAAGCTAGTGGTATGTACTCATGTAAAGTTATGTTTGCCACACTTAGATTTACGATGAATTAAAAACCTTCAATTATAATCAGGCTAACAGTAGTGCACTTATAGCACTTCACAAATGAAAATTACAATTGTTATTGCATTGCATTAAAATCTATTTAAGAGAATTTGATTTTCTTTATACAGGCTGATTCAAATTAAGTGCGCACCATTGCTATCTCTGCTATTATTGATTCTAGAAAGTAAGTTAAATTAGTATTAGTGTTTTTAACGCTGATTAATATGTAATATACGAAAAAACAATTGCATGACGCATTGCTGAGAAATTTTGAAATTTATATATTTTTTTAAATTAAACACTCTGTATATTGTTTAAAAAAAATGGAAGATATTTTAATTTGTGATGCAAAAGTTTTAATCCAATATTGTCTTAAAACGAATAATAAAGAAGGTATGGTGGTTTTTAATTGATGCCAAAGGTATGTAAAATTTATAGTAGGCGTCTTTCACTTTAAGTCAAAACAAATAGTTGTTTGAAACTGTCAAAAACGCACTGAGCTTAAATCTTTTTACGCATTTAATTATTAATAAAAAAAAGTTGATTATTTCATTTTTGTGTTATTATCATTAGTAGCTTGCACAGTTTTCGTTATACTTAGTTCTAAGTATTAGATTAATATCTCACCATGGTATTTAACCATTTGGAGAAATGCGATATGCTAGAAGCATACATTGTATGCGGCAAACATTCAATAAAGACTGTCGAATATTACGCAGAATAACATCCTTTACGACAGCAGCCAGATTGACGTTACTTTCGAAAACTTTACAGACCGTTAGGCAACACGATTGCTTATTTAAGAAGAAAAAAACAAAGAAAAAATATCATTATCAACGAGAAGGTAGAAACTACAGTGTTAGCATATTTTGAAGCCCATCGCGAATTTCCATTAGAGACGCTACTAAGGAATTGGGTTTAAGTTACGCGTCAGTTCAGAGAATTTTAAAAAAGCATAAGTATATCCTATTTAAGTACCTCACAAACATTACAACCAGGAGATTCGAACAGGAGGTTGGCTTTCTGTGAATGGTTTATTAATTTTTGTGATGAAAATTTGAGCACAATGTATTTTATGGAGTGATGAAACAAATTTCTGCAATAGAGGAATGTTTAATAAAAAGAATGAACACTATTGGTCGCAAGAAAATTTATTAATAATGCAACCATATGCTGCACGAGTTAGATTTATTTTTAATGTGTGGTGCGGATTAATTGAAAGTCCAACTGTTAAACCAGGTCTCGAAAGGGATGGAGAGTCTTAGCTTAACTGCACGGACCGATAGAAAACAAGTTAGTAAACTTCCCTAGCTACTCGTGGGATCAACCATGCAGGAAGGACGATTATTAGCGGGACGACACCGCTAATAAACAGGAATTGGAGCAGGACCTCCATAAGAAGCCTACCATTTCCAAAGTAAAAGTACCTCACAAGGAAGGAGCAAATGCAGGAGCAAAACGACTGGAGCAGATTGGGAAACAGGATGGCATCCATCCCCTCTCAAATTGCGTAGCACTGTGCAACTGAAGGGCGTTGCACCTGGGAGCACGTGAAATCGAAGAGGGAGACGTGCCTAACTTGGGCCCTTCTGATATCCTACACTTTCTGAAAGGAATAGGATTGGAAGGCCAGCTGTAAAACAGCAAGAAGAGGGGACACAATAGATCTTTTAGGTCGCAGTGTAATATCACTATAACGGCCATTTGCACCGTTCGTGATTAAGTTATAATTAAAATTTAATCATAATTAAAGTTTAAATTCTCTTGCACCGACTGCTTAACTAATAATTAAATCCTTAATTCGTGATTATCTTTAATCAGTACCCAACGTACGAATTAACTCATAATTAAAGTTGGCGCAAGTGTAGTTTCTTTGTTTAGAATCGTGTTTATAGGCGATTATAGGTTATGTTATGCGGTTTTTTGGTCAGAATACAAATATCTGTGACTGTAAATTAAAATAGCTAGCTAATTAAAGTGTTCACTTTGAAAATTAGGACAAGGAATAGCGGCGTGCAAGAAGTGTATATTTGGCAGGGTTTTAGAAAGTCCAAGTTAAATCAAAAATTAATTCCTGAAATAAAAACTAACAATAAATGTATTTGAGGATTACTCGTGGTTTCAGGTGGGAATGACCCGGAGGTATTTCGTAATAGGAAAGGATATCTTTCTATAAATTCACAATTTTTATATGTTGCTAATTTAAAAATGATGGATATCGTAGTACGATGGCCAGGGAATACACACTTTAACGATCCATTCTTTACCATAAGCAACAGTAGATATGCCTCAAAAACATATTTATTGACCCCACTGTTAAATTCTGAAACAGCTGTAAAAAATCGTTATAATGAAAGCCATATTACAACACGGAATGTTATGGAAAGCATGTTTCTAAGAATGTTTTCCAATACTGGCATATGATTGTTGCTTAAAGCTAGATACCTTTATGGCAGTAGTAGTTGGTACCTCAGTATTGCACAACATAGCCATAAATGTGGATAAAGAGGAAATCAATGAAGAAAAATTAAATCAAGAATTTTTAAATGGACAACTTCATGAGATTAATTATGACGCTGTTGATGTTGCACCTGCTGCGACACAGGCATTACTAATTAATGATTATTTCAACAATTTGTAATTCATTGCTGTACAGACATTAACTTTTGAACATTTTTTTGTATTTGTTTTCTTTGGCTTTTGTATAAACGAAATATATTTTATTTACTCTAAATGCATTATCACTCTGATTTTTTTAAAAGAAGTATTGTGTATGTAATTAACCACTTATTTATTAAATAAAAGGAACAAAATATATAAAGAAATGATGGTAATAATAAAATAATTCTAACAAGTAATAGCAGAGGTCAAATAAAGTATCAAAAATTGGAGCATTTGCAGAACAAAACAAAAAAAGAATTGCATAATGAAAAAAAAACTGATTTCACATATTTATTTCCATTTTAAAACTACTACTCAACTTTTTTTTATTTCAATATCTAATTCTGTAGCAATTTTCTTCAATTTAAATTCCAATAACTTTCAAATGCCACTTAAAATCGCGCATCCGCATAGCGGCAATTTTCATTATAATGGAACAGTGTTCCCAATATAAATACAATTTTTGACTAAAAACTAAACTTAACGCACTACCAACCTATATTTCTGTCACAAACTTTTTAATTAACTAATCATTAATTAAATTTGTTCGGTGCAATCCTATTCATATTTAATTCGTAATTAAATTTAACCTTTGATTAGTTAATTAAAATGTTAATCACAGACAGTGCAAACGGCCGTAATAGTTTTTACTTTTGAAAAAGAGAAGTATTGAGATGAATATAAGTTAGCCCACTAACTTAAGATTTTCAATCCACATTTTAAACCAACTCTCTAGAAAATAAAGAAAATTTGTTTACACTAAATTAATAAAAAAATCAATGATGCAAACCGAATTCTGTAATGACTGAAATGAATTATAAAAGGGTGAAACGAACCTATGAAGAAAAACATCTTAAGTTCAAGAAATCACATCCCGTATATTTCACTTTCTTTTAGCAACTATCATAGGAAATACCATATCAGGAAAGGATCAATACCTCTCTGGCATCAAATCATACATCTCCTATAGATTCTCCTTTAACCTGCCTCCACATTTTGCCAACCAGAATCCAATCGAATATGCCTCCACGACAAGTTCATCTTTAAACGTCAACAGCACTCCCAGTATACAAAATTCACGCATATATTTCGATGTATAAATAGGTATAAAAGCTCGGCATTGTGATACCATTGGATGGAGAATTATGCCTGGAGCTAAGAAGCTCCCTACATCGGAAAAAAGAAATAGAAATTGATATATGATATAAGAACAAGGGATCAATACGCCTACGTCTGTATATAATATACCTAATGTGAAAGTCAAAGAGTAATATTATCTCAGTGGATTCAGCCAACCGATACTTAAATGTAGACTAAAAAGGTTTTCTTATGTATTATACACGGTTGAATAAAGTTTTGAATTCGGTGCCTAATTATAAAGGATACCTTTCCGAAATCGCTGCCATGTAAGGTTTTCAAATTAAAACTGGAAATATGTTTAACGGTACAATGAATATTCGGGTAAAGTTTTGCTTGCTCGAATGTTAAATTAAATTTTGCTTTTGAGGTCATATTCGCCGGGCAGTGTCATCCAACGCTTTGGGTTTACCACAACACTGGCAGATTGAATTTTGATAACAAGATCGCTTAATGTATCGTGTAAAAAGTTGGGCAATTATTATTATTTTTGTCTTCATAAATTTTCATATTTCCTCTGGGAAACACACAGTTGGAGACATGTTGCTTGTAAAGCCAATGCATATATGTAATTTCAAACTGCAAAATTATTGATAGAATTAGAAACTACAGCAATAAATAAATTTACAAAAGTAATAATGCACATCTTCTTTTCGTAAAAAAGTGAAGCCATTTCCAGTACGATAATTAACAGCAAATCACAGTAAAACATTTTTCTTCGAACACGTTAAGGGGAGGTTTACATGTATTTGACTGGAAAAATCGATTTTTGGTTTTTTGCATTTTTTGAAAGCTCCAAATATATAACACATGGTTAAAGCGGTTTCGTAATATTCGCATTGTTTAAGCCGCTGCGGCTTATTAAAAGAGCGGGTGTACCGAACACAAACGGAGCAAATTAGATGTACTATATTCGACTCGGGGCTGCTCGGGTCGAAATATCATACTTATTGTTTGTTAATGTATATATAGTTGTCTTTAATGATTAGAAATGCCACTGCAGTCGGGATCACAAATAAACGAGAGAGTAGCTATTTATATTACAATAATATGAAGCAATTAGATCCGAAATAAAACGCACATTTGAAGAAACTGATCTAACAATATTTCTTTTACTTAAAACACACTTTCCCACGCTTTAGAAAACTACTTACCATAAAATGTATCAATTTATTACAGATGCACTTACTTACACTAAATTTCTTATAAAAGCTGGTTAGAATATGATGGCAAAGGTAACCGCACTAATACGGATCATCAGAGTAGCACAGGAAAATGGAAGTCGATGCGATGCCTTAAAAGAAATTTTCGCACGATTTCGGATAGGCGACTAAGACAAGATAACTTTTTAAGCAATTTGTGATTTTTAGCCGTACGAAGATGTTACTGTTCAAGAAAAAAAGAGAATGCGTTGGAGATGTACAAAAAGAATGAGTGGACTTTGAAGAAAGGGCGCTGGTAAACTGACTGACAAAGTTATTGATAATTTAACAATAGTGTACTGTGGACTAGCAATTAGGACAACATCCAGATTCTGCATAAAAATGAAGCAGCTATTTGGGCTACATTTCATTATAAATGTTCAACCGACGCGGATCCACGACACATTTATTGTCCAAAAGGTGCAGACAGCCTGTGTAAGTGGCGCGTTGCAGAAGCAAGGTTGAGCTTGCTTCATTCATACATGACCCTCTTTTGCAAAAAAAAAAAAAAAAAATCAAGATGCTATTAGGCCGATTTATGAAGTTTTTTCTAGAGTGATTTCTTGCAAAGATGCATTGGAAAAATTGTCGAAACTGAAACGACTCATTTAGTTCATGTGTGTAAGAAACTAGCTCCAAAAGATTTACACTGCGACCCATAAACAATTCAACTTGCTACCTACATTGCCGCAAATTTATTCAATGAAGTTACTTTTCTGTATTACAAATAATGAATGCGGTGGGATTGCAGTAGGACTTGATGCCAAAAATTTCGTCATCAATTCTGATCGTCAGCGCATACAACGAGCAGAGCAGAGTATGTCCAGCGCTGCAAAACTTGCTGTGCTGTCTAAAGGGAAGCAACAAATTTTGCAAATGCAGCAGTATGAAGAAGAAGAAGGATTAATGTATGGTGCTGGAATAGCTGACTAAGTGTATGTTGAACTATTTGTAAAAAATTTTGCTGAGAAACTTTGAACGCGTTTTTCTCGAAACATGATTTTTCATATCTGCGTAAGTTCTAGTTCTTCAGTGTTCAATATATCAACTTAATTCTTTTGGTTTCTTAATGTAAACGGTTTTTATTGGAGGTTATACCTATAATATACTAAAAATTGCAATATTCCACATTTTATTATCCACATACACACAAAAAGAAATAGAAAATAATCAAATCAAAGTCCAGGTATCTGCCACATTGTTTGCTTTCGACTTATTTGGTTAAATTTAGGTATAACCTCCAACAAATTTAATATATTTCTAACTCTTCTTTTTATTTTCAATTTCGGATCACTTTTGCGTATGCTAGAGTTTACGCAGTTTGACCGTGTTTTCTGTACACATTGCTAGCTAGATACAAATAGCGAACGTTATAGTGGTCTTGTCTTTAAAAAAAATATTTTTTAATGTTCAAGTTTATATATTTATTAAAAAAAAGCCGTATTTCGTATATCTTTTCCTTTGTCTGAAAAAAAAGTTCAAAGTTTTTGGACTTTTTCCGATATATATATGTAAACCTCCCCTTAAAAACTTAGCTGTATTCAACAAAAAAAAAGTAATAATAACGGCACAGCTGGTTCAACAATGTTGCCTAGGCACTAGCCATAATCTTAACATATTACTACCTGCACTGTATTTGCTATTAGTCACATTTAGTGCTCGAACTTTCCTTTTGACTGACGTGAAATCTCCGAAAACACTGCAACCTTTTGGTTCTTGGTATTTAGTCTTTAGAAAACGATTAAAACTAGACTCTTATCCATATAAAAAGCCGTATGCCACTTAATATTTGCCATTTTAAATTAGGGAGAGTTAACAGAAAGCTGAAAAGTTGAAAATCAATAGATGTCGTTTAAATTTATAATCAACATAACTCACTTGTACCTGGGGGTTGGGAGTACCTACCAGGCGCATCCCGAGGTGGTAGATAGGGGAAAGGCCATCTTGTCAGGGTTCGCTCAAGACGAGATGATTAGTGGCGGCTATAAATTCGTCCTCTCTACTTAAAACCGGAGCAGGGTGAATGAAGATCGTTGCCGCGAACTACTCCCCCCTCGCCCGAGCTGCCGTGTCGTCGCTAAGGGCTGGCACAGGGTTCTACAACGATGCCGGTTGTTGCTTTCGGCTACCGAAAGCCCAACTGTTAAACCAGGTCCCGAAAGGGATGAGGGGTCTTGGCTTAACTGCACGGACCGAGAGGAGACAACCTCAACAAAAACCTAAATCCTAAGGTGGCGAATTAGGCTGATGGGATGCGTAGCTGGATAGAAGACCAGTCTACTAGTCCAACCTTGGGGCACCCGGCGCAACCCATTGTATTTAGCCTTACCTCTGCATGCGGGGCTCTGTGGAGGTGGACCTTTTCTTCCCTAGCTACTCGTGGAATCAACCATGGAGGAAGGACGTTTATTAGCGGGACGACGCCACTAATAAACAGGAATTAGAGCAAAACCTCCATAAGAAGCCTTCCACTTCCAAAGTGAGAGTACCTCACAAATAAGGAACAAAGGGAGGAGCCAAACGACTGGAGCAGATTGGGGAACAGAATGGCATCCATCTCCTCTAAAATTGCGTAGCGCTGTTCATCTCAAGGGCGTTGCACCTGGGAGCACGTGAAATCGAAGAGGGAGACTTACCTAGCTTGGGGCCTTCTGATATCCTATACTTTCTGAAAGGAATAGGATTGGAAGGCCAGCTGTAAAACAGCAAGAAGAGGGGACACAATAGATCTTTTAGATCACAGTGTAATATCACCCTTTCAATACACATACAACTCATTTGTAACCGATTGGAATATATTTAAATTGTTTTTGGAGATCAGTAGAGATGTATTCACCTATAACCTAACATAGATTTTTGCGAATTGTCAAGACAGCCAGATTACAGTTTCCTTTGTTGAATCTTTGAAATGGGTGTATAAGCAAAGGATGTTTGTCATGAGTGGTAACATAATTGCCGAGTATCAAAAATACAAGTATAAATCAACAAAGAATCAAAAAAAAAAAATTTGTCACTCCCCATGTAGCATGTAAATAAATATCTGGTTGCAAAATTATATTCAACATATTTAGACTGATCATTCAAATAGGATGGGAACAAGACAATAATGCCATCCCTGCTGTTGTCTAACCAAAGCTTTGGACACATAATTTATAAAAATAAAATGAAACTTACAACAGTTTTTCTTTTAAGAAATATCATTTTTACTTTATATTTTCCCGGATATTTCCTTTCTATACACTTTATAAGTTCCAAACCGAATTACTTTATTTAAACAGTGTTCTCGAACATCTCCTTCTAATAAACAAATTAATGTATGGGAAAAAATCCTCTTAATTATTATTACAGTTATTAATAGAAATACATTAATTTGTTTATTTCTTACTGTAAAAAGCTTGTAAACTTTGCATCTCCTTCTAATGTAGGCCGCACATTCTGAACATGTGCAAAATGATGTGGTAACCGCGCAATAAATAAATATAATTAAAACATTTTTTTCCAATCTAGCGACCTCTGTGTTTCTGTTGCGTAATTCATCGTAGTGTACTACACTGACAGCTATTGTACAACCAAATATTACACTAGTGTACCTTTAAAATTTAAAGCGATATCTTTAATTAAACGATTGATAATTAATTATAAATGATTGCAGTGCTCTCATCGATTTTTTTTACACTCTTTAAAGCGCCCTCTTAACATCGAGTTGTTAACTCATTCTTATTCAAAGACTTATGTGGAACAAGAAAGTATTTTATTTACTAAATTGGAAAGAGTAGAGGATCCAATATTCAGCCCTGTGGGACGCCACGGAGAAAGCGCTGTACCCAGCAGTAGATGCACCAAGGATACGCACTGTATGTTAAACAATTCAATATGAGTGATCCATAATTACAACTATCAAAAGCTCGACTAAAATCTAATAACGTCAAAACCGACCGAGCTGCTGCAATAATATGATATTATATTATCATATAGAAATCATTTAGTTAAGTAGGAACATTTGAATTGTTATGGGATCCATATAGTACTTAGAATTGGTAGCCTCATGTAGTTCCTTTTAGGTGGAGCACGGGGTTGGGATGATTTGTAATTATTTCGCTTTTCATAAATAAAGTGTCACAACCTGATAAAAGATCATTCGTCACAGATCTCGAAAACCCGGCTAGCAATTAGAGATGATGAGAATGATTCACCCAACGATAAAGTATAGATCAAAGCTGTGCGCACATAATGTTTTAAAGAAGCTTTGCCAGAACTGGTGGTATGCAAACAGGTCGAAGATCCTAATATTCAAAACAAAATCAACAGTGAAATGCTAACAAAATTCTTATAATTATATAGGTAGAACCTTCAGAAGTATTGGCGTTCGGATTAAAGAACATTTGAGGTGTTCCGGACTTATATTCTTATAATGAATCTTTCGGAAAACTTCTCAAAGGTAACGTCCATACCTTTAATACTAACAATGGTTTTCATATTTTACGTACCAGTAAAAAAAACAGCTTACTAAATAACTTGGAGGCATTAGAAATCGTGATAGGAGATATCTGACAGAAATCTTTCCCTTAATTCTCAGTTAATATTTGAAGCAACACCAACTTTTCAAATGTTACTTAACACATGACGCCTCTTACTGTTTGCATATATAGTCTTCAAGGTTTTCCTTTCCTGCTCTTTTATTTATTACTACTTTATTGATTTTGTTTTCCAAAAACAACTGCTGCAGCTAAAACATTTCTTCCAGATTATTCGATTGAAAACTAGACTTCAAGTCTTCAAATTTCCAGAATCATTTAAGTCGATGCGCCCTTAAATAATACATCTCACTTATTTTACTATATTTTATTCCGTATTTTGCAGTGTGTTTTAATGTTGATGTGGTACAAAAGTTTTATACAAATATTTTTATTAATCGTGCAATTCCAGCTTACACTTTATTTTTTTTACTGTTCTTAACTGATTAGTAATTAGCAAGGTAAATGAAAGTAAATGGTCCAATTTCTCACAAATTCTTTAACGACGACAACCGGTTTCATCCGCTAAGGGACATCTTCAGGTCAGAATTAAAAACAGTTTAAAAATTAAAAAACTGTTTTTAGTGGAAGAAACCGATTGTCCTCATTAAAGAATTTGTGAGAAATTGGACCATTTACTTCCATTTACCTTGGTATAATTTACCCACACAGAGCCAAAAACCATGAATTATATGGTTGGTAATTGTATTTTTGATTTTTTTTAATAACTTTTAATTTGATATTAACACATTTTATTTATTGATAAATTTTGTAAATACTACTTAATAATTTTCTAAACAATTATCCATTTTAAACTTAATATTCTCTTCATTGGATGTTCTTCAGCTGGCCGCTCGTTTTTATTAAAGGATTATGTGAGAAAATGGACCTATGTTTCAATTATTTACCTTCCTATTTCTAATATATCGTTGGCTTCATACAAAAATCTTCTTGAATTTTCGTCAAAATGAGAATTTAGTGCCATCTGTCTTCTATAAATGAAATACATTAAATTTGAAACCCCGTAAAAAATAAATATTATAGATGTATGAAAACCATAACAATAAAAATTTCGTAACTCTTTTAATTACAAACCCCAATACGAATTTCAATTGCTTCCCCTGCAAAATTAAAATTTTCGGAATGACGAAGTTCTCGTATGAGACTAACGTTATATCTATTTATTTAATATGCACTAATATTGTAATCCTTTGTTTGTTTTTGTTTTTAGATTTGCACATTTCTCTTTCTGCACCCTAAAAGCATTTATTTTAATAATGACGAAATTGGATGAAAATAGTAAGAATATCAGCCGCTAGATAGCATAGCAATCTGCAATCCATTCTGCAGTTTAATAAAAAGCACACAGACATGATAAACCATATTCAGAGATAAGAAAATAGTCAGAAACTACGAAACATCGCTAGGAATCCAATAACAGTGCTGCCCTATATTTCAGATGTATTTTCTTTTCCAACTTAATTTATTTGAGCTTTACATGCAAGATTTGAATTAATGTTTTAGGTTTCTTAATATCACATGCTATCAACTGTGCAAACTTTGGCATTATAAAATGTCTTAATCTAATAAATCTTTATATGACTTTCCCTTTAGTATAAATGCCATGCATCATACCAAGCTTAAACAGTTTTTTTATTTTCATTGCATTTATTCCTTTGACAAGAAAAGTACTATTTATAAATTATAAGGCATCTATGGTATAAAGAATAATTTACATAATCGTAACAAACTCTCAATATACTCAAATACTAAAATAAACTCAATTTATTTATTGGTTATTTATTGTAAACAGAAAGCTGTAGGATTATCATTATTCATGTATTATTTTTAAAGCGAAAAAAAAACTCACATCAAAATATATAGAAAGGAATTGAAAGGTCAAAAAAATGTTTATTTTTAGTTTAGTCGCAAGAATCATCGATCATGACGTGTCACCTTTGTACGAACTTCAGTTGATTGAATACAGAAAAAAAAAGCTTTAAAAAAATGTACGTATTTCTAATTTATGTTCTTTCTTTTTGTTATTAATTTTCATTCCTATTTTATATAATCTATTGCCATCCTGCGATTCACATATTTGCTGTTGTGTACCCAACTTCAATTGAACATAAACACGAATAACAAAATATCAACACTGAAAGCATCTTTATCAATATTAATCAATAGGAATCTCATCCCTACATCACGCATTAGGTCCACACTCTCTCTCGTTTCAAGGTTATTCCCATGTTGTCAAATATTTAAATTAAAATAAGCGGGAAATTTAAAATAGCCCATCCAAGTTTATGAATACGCATTTTATTTTAGCTAAAAGCATTTTTTTACTGAAATAAAAGTGCTTTTCCCCGATTATGTGAACCCAAATCGAGTATTAATATTACATAAATATATCGTTACATAACTATATATGATAAAGATGTGTGGATATAGCAAATAATGATGGGAAAGCCAATGTTCCTATTGATTTTTTCCCTGTAACGAGATAATTGAAGAAGACAAGGGATACTTGTAAAAATAGCTTCGCAGTGAAAGAAACGATTTAATGGGAAGGTGATGAATTAATCCATGACGCTTGGTTTAAACTGCGCCTTTGATCAAAAGCGAAGAGTGTCTACTCCTAATTGAGGTCAAAAAAATCAATTTAGCCATTGTATTTGAAATTAATATCTTCGTATATATGCGTATATATATATTAAACGGAAAATTAAGCATACTTCAAATTCATCTATCCGATAATAAAACGGTTTTCAAAGCTCTCTATGACGTACCCGTTTGGATAATTCGCAACGAATACGTAATCCAGATAACCACGTCATAAATGCGTGCCTAATCATTATAGATATTTCATTATAGTGATTGTGGCTATAAAAGTCTGAAAAGGATATTTAAAAGAGGACCGAGTGAGTACAAAATAAACAGGAAAGATTATGAATGAACACTTACGTTTTCCACTGGTCCTCGGTCACTATTAAGTAGATACTGCGTTGTCCTGACGTTCGCGGATTTCAAGAGCTTCCAAACATTTTGACGTGCACTGATTAAGCTCCCGCAGCTTCGGCCGTCCCAACAGCTTTTCCTCGAAAGCGGTACAGCTACGCCGCGCGAATCATGACAAAATGGCCGTCGTCGAACGCTGCTCCCAACGCTAATCGATACGGGAAAATGTCGACCCTTTACGCAAGACTCCTGAAAACATTCAAATCGTTGCGCATGAATCCTGAAACGGAGCCGTAGATATGGAGCGGAGTCGCGCTGAAATCGGACCTATATCTACCCATCAAATGGATGAGCGTATACTTAACGCGTACGCGAAACGAAAGGAAGAGGGGAAAAAAATGCTAACGAAATGGCATTATTAATTATGTATGTTGTTTTCATTCGGCTTTGATTTGGGTTCTCATTTATACAATGGAATAAATTTTACGCCAGCGCAAGATAACACCAAGATTAAAATTGATTTCAGTGAAGGTATATATCTTGGCAGAATCCGAAAAGGCTAAAAGATCACTGAAAAAATAGTGTAATTTGACAGTAGTGACTGATTACAATACGAATATGATTACATCATAAATTCTCAAATAAAAAAGTAAGGATGTATTGTATATGCCTCCTCTATAATATCTAAAGCACGGACAAACGCGTTTGGAGAAGCGGGGAAGCGGAAAACTCAGTGGCGTTGCCTACACGCAGTCACGCAGACACGCTCAACAACTAAATCTTATACAAAATAAAACAATTTGAAATTTCTCGCAACATTGACAAATACTTATCGGAACACTGAATTTACGAAAACCGGGGTGCCAGGCCACAGCACCTCTCCCAATTACTAAGGGGAAAACGAAAGTTACCACGAAAATTAAGTGTTTCTCCTCAGAAATTGCCGGCACACAAAAAAGCAATATTCTAAAGTGTCTCGCACTAAACAAACAATACCGTATCTCCGCACACAGGAGTGAAAACGTCGCTTCCGGGTGCTGATAACTACCCTGGGGTTGTAGTGGAAGTGTTCAACGTACCATCCATAGAAAGAAGTTCATAGGTGACTGCATCAAAAACTCTAGCCACTCTATGAGGTCCCACGAACGGTAGATCCAGTTTCGAAAAGCAATCGGTGTGGCAGTCGGTGTGGCATTAGTGGGTCTGCATCCTGTGGAACTTCTCCACTCCTTGGATGTACCTCTCGTATGGATTTCCAGAAGGATAGCTCATAAAACAGAAACATTCTTTTAAATCACGCTCAAACATGGCTTTGGGAATGGGATTATTCATGATCTTGACAGGCTTTGACTGGACTTCAAGAGAGTGCTCACCATCAACAACAATAATGGGGAACTTATCTTGTAAGGATACATACTGGTTCGAAATTTCCTCGACTTCAGCTTCAGACTTCTCATCACAATTGATTTCAATTTCATTTACTTCTTCTGGGGATTCTATCTGGGAACAGTTTACTTCTAATGCCTCTACCTCTGACTCACCAATACCTTCAACCTCGATATCCTCTTCGGATCCAACATCATCATTTATTTCATCATCTCCAACAACTTTTCCGCAACCTTGTATATCATTTTCTAAACTAACATCACAATTTTTCATTTTTTCATCATCAACATTTTCATCATCCTCTTGCCTTTCTCTACCTAAATCATTAACAACTTTCTCCTCATCAGAAGCATTTGAACCCCAATTGATTTTATCCCCTTCTGTCTGAATATCTTTCTTTTCTACATCAACAACACTATAATCTTTTCTCAACCACCCATCCAGTTTCTCTAAACACCTGTCTTGTTTCTGAATCATTTCTTTGAACATCGACATCAGGTCATTCACTCTAATAATACTTTCCTTAGTACTGTTTCCTTCGTCTCCCTGAATATCCTTTTCTTCCATCCTTCCCTTTGTTCCTGCCACAACCGACTCCTTCCGGCCGTGAGTTCCTTGGCTCCGCCAACTCTGGTCTCCAGGAACGTCCACTTCCTGTTCCCTGGTGGGCTTGTCCATCTTCATTCTCGCAGCGGTGTACATAAAATGTTTTTAAACGCCACAAATGTTAGCTTTATCAATGCAACGAGAAATTTTACTGATTACAATTACAACAACGTCGAGCCTCACGTTGGGAACAAATAAATATGCTGTGTACTTTTCTTTCATTGAAATAACAGTATTTTACGTACTGTGAACATTATTGGTTACCTGGGAAGCATCGGACCTTCTCCCTCGATATCCTCTTCGGATACACCATCACCATTTATTTCATCATCTCCAACAACTTTTCCGCAACTTTGTATATCATCATCTCCAACAACTTTTCCGCAACCTTGTATATCATTTTCTAAACTAACATCACAATTTTTCATTTTTAACACCAGTTCATGTGCTGTACCAATGTGAAGGCCTGGCGACGACAAGGTTTCTAATATTTGGGGAGGAGAACCACACAGCTAGTAGCAACACAAAGAAGCCGCTCTCAAAGATGATAGGCCTAGTTAAGAGGGCAAAATTAAAGAGCTTCTATCTTCAATAATAAGCGAGATCTCGAAAATGAATGCCTGTATATAAAGCTTAACTAATTAGTTTGTAATATACAATAACATAAAAGTCATTTTCATATAAAAGGAGTCCGTGGCAATACTTACACCTACACCGTATTTCATAAATCATCGTCTGTGATTGCAAATCGACACCTATGTTGAATCGTTTTGCAATTTATAATTAAAGGTACTACTGTATTGTACAATCAACTCAAAAAATTATGACCTAGATACGTGAAACGAATTTGTAAACGTAATTGCAACACATCTACTTGAAATGCAATGCCATCATAATCAGAGACGGTGTGAACTATGGTCTCGTAGATAATTTACTTTCCAGAATCAGCCCCTTGTAGTTTCCGCCATGATTTCATGTACAGTTTCGCTGATTTCATATACTAATTCTGATTTTTATTCTATTATATTTTAGTATATCATTAACTTTAGTTGTATGGTTTACCTGCATTCATTATATTAGTACTTACGTCAATAATGATTTACTTTTGTAGGTAGTTTTAGTTTAAATTGTTTCTATTTCAGTTTATTAACTGATGTATATATATATTGTGACTATTAGTTACATATGTAACTTATTGTCCACAATCTTTACAAACCTTTTTTTACCTTTACAAATATCGAAACCAGTTTGCCTGTTTGTTTACAATATGTATTAAAACGCAAAACGAGCGGTTTACTTGCTTTTTCTTTATTTAATCAAAAGGGCAAGCCTACAGTAAAAAAATTCTTAGAAAAATAAAATAATTATAACCACATATATATTTATAAATCTTTTAATCCACATTTTATGCAGAAATTCAAATAAATGTAATTCGATTTATGCCGTCATAAAAATCAATAGAAATAGAACATTAAGAATATTTTATATAATAATAATAATATTATTATTAATATTATTATTATATAAATTTTCTCCATATTTTTAAGACTAATTGGCATTTATGTATGATAGATTATACTGGTTAACAAGACTTTTGTCCCAACCACAAAATGCCTGATTCCCATATACTTTTGCATGCTGAAATCAATTGACATTTTAAAAAACTACATAAGCTAGCTTCTTACACCATACATACATATTTTACTAATTATCTTTAAAAGTATCCATTTTAGATGGATAATGAATATGACTTTTTTTGTATTTTTATAAGGACAACTTCATGAGAAAGAGAAAAGTAGGTAGTTGTGTTTAAAAAAAAAGTTTTGACACTTTTTCAATTCGAAAGTTTAACTGTAATTTTCGGACAGGCTGTATAATGTTTTCGAAAAATTTATTCAGTTTCGGATTTTACCCTACACGATCAACAATTCCACAAATTTCCAATTTTCCAAGTTAAATACCTTTGCAGTTATAAAAGTTCAGATGCATTCGTCCATCTGTCAAAAATTTTAAAAAAATACAAATATTTCAAATATGGTTGAAAATAACAACATAGTTGTTTTAACAAATTTACTTTAGATTTGAACGAGAAATTAAAAAATGTAATAATATATAGGGTGTTCCATTTAAAATAACAAAGTAGCCAGCCACTTCCTGTACAACCGGATGCCCTAGATTATTGAAATTATTTTAATTCAATAGCGCAGATCGGCTTTAGTATATTGCGAAATTTTCAGAATTTTCCAATGTATACTCTTTCATATATCGATCGATGCAGTTCGTCGTGAGACACCTGTATACTTTCACAAAATTTCATTACTTTGTCACTCTGAAACCCTGCCTGATAGAAAAATTCTAAAAATATGAAATCAATGTAAAAAGTACCACCAAGTTCACCCTCTTTACCTCGTGGGGCAAAATAAATCTGAAATTTTGTTGACCAGTGTTATTTTATACATCCATATTAACAAAATATTATAAAACCAAATCTTACATATTTTTATAACGGAATTAACGGCTCCAGTAAATTTATTTCTTCAAATAATTATACAAGAATTTGAAAGTATAACAATTCTTTTTGGTCAATTCAAGGGAATACACAATTTACGTTCTGATGACATATATAGATGTGGCGAGCCCGAATGTAATCAGGTTTTGACAACTCTGGGTAGTTTCTAAAAGCAAATAAGTCTTAAACATATTAATGATGCATTAAAAAAATCTTGTTACCGATCATAATTTTAATAACACTGAAATGTAATTACCTAGCTACACTAGCTTTATAAATAACCTTATATAATTATAGTATGCATGTATTTTTAGAAAAAGAAACGCTGCAATTTTGTAGGTACTAGATGCTTACTTTGTTCCAACGAAATTATTTGAAAAGAAAAACAAACAAATTAGAAAGAAATATACAACTAAAGATTCTCTAGAAGCATTTATGTTCATTGGCAAGCCCCTTGAATAAGTGGAAGAGCACCTTCGCCACATCAATGGTGCTAAGCTGTCCATTCAACCATTAGTATATTATCCAGGGATAATCCCATCTGGCACGCTTGCCGGCTTAGCGCTGTCTGACGTTTTTGTCGGCTTGACGCCGTCTGGCGTTCTTGCTGACTTGACGCCGTCTGGCATTCTTGCCGGTTTGACGCCACCGGAATCTCTTGGCAGCTTTGCTCTGTTGACGCTGGGCGCTTCTCTTGATTTGTGGGCCGCGCTATTGTCCACATTTATTTTAGAATGATATTTCTTTAGGGGATGTAGTATTTTGTTGAAAGTTTATGTTATTCTTTTTTGCTTCGGCCTTACAGTTCACATTTTTTTGTGCAGTTAGTTGGATCTTTTTAGCGATTATGGTTTGCTATTGACAAGACGTCTTTAAAACAACTGTATGTACAACTTGTAACTTTGTGTAAGGTATTTTAATTTTTTTTTAGCCTTTTGTTACCCCTAAAAACTTTATTTAACGGCATGTTTGATATTTGTATGATGATATTTTTTTAATTAGAGTTTATATCAAATATTGAATGTAGTATAATAGTTGAAGATGCTATGTACTTATATTTTTGTTTCGTTTTCAAACTAAAATACATTTTTCTTTATGTTTACTCTTATTTCAATTACACTCATTGGGTATTAAAGTAAGAACTGCATTTATTGGATTTATGATAATTAATACATTGTGAGAAATAACTAAATTATTAATATTATGAATAATGTTAATTACAGTAATAAATTAGATTTGTTGATCAATGAACAATTTACATTACAAGAAATACCATAGTTTTTTGGCATTATAAATATTGTAAGTTAAATGTATTGATCAATGAATATTTAGTCATTTCAAAAAGTATTTTTTGTTGAATCAAAAAATAATATTGATTAAAAAAAGCAATGCAAACACTTGCACTAATAAACGTTGTTCATGAAATCTATAAACCAAAATAATACAATAATTTACACTGTTTCATTAGTTCAATAAACGTATCAAATTGTAACTATCATATTCGTAGTATTGATGTAATTTTTCATTAGTATTACGTGTATTGTTTATTTTATCTTCTCATAATAATTGACATAGATAAACTAGTTACTAATAACTGACCACTTACTTATCATAGAAACTTACACTATTATGGAATACAATACATAATATATAATCATGATGACATATGAAGGGTATCATACACTACACATTACGTACCTTTTTGCTTGAGTGTAGGGAGAAGCCTGGAGGGGACATATGTCCTCGGGCGCAGCATCCAGGGCGTGCCCAATTTACAAAAATGTTAGAATGAAATGTTTCCATTGCCCTTTGGCAAACGCTGAAAACTTTAGCTACGCAACTGACAGATATTGAGAATTATCTGATTGGCATCTTGTGGTAAATGTTTTAGACGTTAATATTCCATTACGTAATGGAGAATTAACTTTAATAATTCATAGATGTCACATTAAAATATGTTAGTTTCATAATAATTATTAATGGCAGCTGATTAATTAAAGCTACATTGAGAACGAATTGGTAATCAAGGCGTACCGCAAATTCTTTGGATCCTCCTGCAGAATTTTGTTTGGGGCTCCTTGCTACAGCTGTATATCTATAGAATATTGAAATTATTGCTAACATAATATCTAAGGGCCCTTCAGATGGCTGGGTTCCCCGCCATGCGGGCGTTACAGGGGTGTATTTTACGCCACTGTCAATAAGGGATGATAAACTTTAGTAATCAATAAATCAGATCTCTAAAACCCAAGAAAATCCTACAAAAAGATAGATCGAAGAACACATATTACAGATCTAGATAATTTTGGGAGTGGAGCAAATTTCTAAGTTAAAGGTGGGGAATCAAACATTTTATTTCTCAGTGTAATTACACATCATGTTCTAATTATGTTATGAAGTGGGTTGTTCAACAATCCACAACTAGGAGGTTCTAAGATATTTCGAGAAACAAATAGATTCTACGCAATGATGGGCTTAATGTACCTGCGGTACCTCACACCATGACATTTTTTTTCAGGTGTGCTTTATGGGAATGACTCTCATTAACAAGACGTAGAATGTATTTTTATTTTCACTACGTCTATACGCAATACAGGTTTTACAGGAAGAAAAGATGAGTTTGTTCTTCTGGATTCTTACAAATTGTCATCATTTTTAGGATTTTTCTGCGAAACAAATGTCATGACATTCAAAGAAAAATTGACCAAACAACTGATTCGCCTGTTACACAGACACCGATCATATATAATCACATCACGCAGGACGTTGGATCACTAAACGACGAGCCATCACGAAGGAAACTTCGATCTCCCCGCTGAAGATATTCAACGCAGTTGTGAACTAAACGTACGGAAGTAATTTCACAAGATCACGGCTCAACAGCCCGGAAAAACTTATTACAGTGAATTCCGGTCGTGAAAGCCTACGCAACACTTTGAACTGATTCGGACTTTATTGATAGATTACGATGCTCAAGAAGGGAAATCTATTGAAATATATCCTACGGATGATTGTAAAAGTTCAAAATCTTAGATTCCAAACGCACAATGATGATATATTACGCCGTTTGCCACCGGTCTGATGATTGACATGTTTATTAAAACTAATCAAAGATTAGATTTAATTACGAATTAAATATGAATTGGATTGCACCAAACAAATTTAATTAATGATTAGTTGATTAAAAAATCTGCGACAGAAATATAGGTTGGTAGTGCGTTAAGTTTAGTTTTTAGTCAAAAATCGTATTTCTATTGGGAACACTGTTCCATCATAATGAAAATTGTCGTTATGCGAATGCGCGATTTTAAGCGGCATTTGAAAGTTATTGGAATTTAAACAGAAGCAAATTGCTACAGAATTAGATATTGAAATAAAAAAGTTGAGTAGTAGTTTTAAAATGGAATTAATATGTGAATGCAGGTTTTTTTTTCATTATGCAATTCTTTTATTTGTTTGTTCTGCAAATGCTCCAATTTTTGATACTTTATTTGACCTCTGCTATTACTTGTTAGAATTATTTTATTATTACCATCATTTTCTTATATATTTTGTTCCTTTCATTTAATAAATAAGTGGTTAGTTACATACACAATATTTCTTTTAAAAAAATCAAAGTGATAATGCATTTAGAATAAATAAAATATATTTCGTTTATACAAAAGCCAAAGAAAACAAATACAAAAAAATGTTCAAAAGTTAATTTCTATATAGCAATGAATTACAAATTGTTGAAATAATCATTAATTAGTAATGCCTGTGTCGCAGCAGGTACATCATCAACAGCGTCATAATGAATCTCATGAAGTTGTCATCTTAAAATTTCTTGATTTAATGTTTCTTCATTGATTTCCTCTTTACCATATTTATGGCTATATTTGCAATACTGAGGTAGCAACTACTACTGGCATAGAGTATCCAGCTTTAAGCAGCAACCATATGCAGTATTTGAAAACATCTTCTTAGAAACATGCTTTCAATGACATTCGTGTTGTAATATGGCTTTTTATTATACGTTTTTCTACGGGTCATTCCGACCTGAAACCAGAGTAATTCCTCAAATACATTGTCAGTTTTTATTTCGGGAATTAATTTTTTGATGTTACCTCTGGACTTTCTAAAACCCTGCCAATTAGCACTTCTGCCGCCGCTATCCCTCGTCCCTAATCTTTCCAGTGAACACGTTAATTAGCTAACTATTTCAATTTACAGTCACAGATATTGTATTATAACCAAAACCGCATAACATAAACCTATGATCGCTATAAACATGATTGTAGACAAAGAACTACGCTTGCGCCAACTTTAATTATGAGTTAATTCGTACCTGTGGTACTGATAAAAATAATCACGAATTAAGGATTTAATTATTAATTAAGCAGTCGGTGCAAAGGAATTTAAACTTTTTTATGATTAAATGTTAATTATAACTTAATCACGAACGGTGCAAACGGCCGATAATGATGATGATTTATGGAATTTGATCGAATAAAATCGAAAATTTGTGAAAAGTTTATTTAGAAAATATGCGGCAATGTTGGCAAATAAGGGTTATCCAACCAAATTAATTTTAAATGCAAATTGCAATGCATTTATATTTAATAGAAATTTTTCTGTTTTACCGAGTTTTATAGACTTAATATATTTTATTTAATTTGAAAATTAATAAAATATTCTCAATTTTTCCCATAATGTACGTTACATGAACACTAAGCTTCATTAAACACGGTTTCTGTCACATTCTTGCAAAAAAAAACATTAATATTTTGAAAAAATCTAATAGTATGTAGCTTGATGATTTTAAATTATTATGTTTCCATTCCAAGTCAACAAAGTACAGTACAGGCCAAAGATATTTACCATATAGGTACATATAAAAATGCGTTAAAAAAAAAACCCTTCTCAATTTAAGATATTACAAAATATTTAAGGACAAATCTTCGAAGAATTAACAAATCGGTTAAATATAATTAGTCAATTGGCTGCAGTGTTTCCAGAGACTTCTTGTTAGACAGTTCCCACAAAAGAAAACATCGGTCGTCAGTTGCTTCTTCCACCCAGTAAACCAAATTCAAATTTCCCGCAATTATATTTAGTAACTTCAACTCAAAGGTATTCAATTAACTAGTAATGTAATACAAAATTGTGGGTAATTTCATGCTTTAATGTGGAAGTTACCAAAAATAATTGCGGAAAATTGAATTTGGTTTACTGAGCAGGAACTCGGTTTAAGTGGGTGTTATTATAATTACCATGAAGATAGTAACTTTTTACACAGATAAACGATTTGTGAACAATATCCTCCTGTAAAGTTGAAAATTATAATAATAATATTATATAATAAATAAAATAATTATCATTTTAAATGAACGTTGTTTAAAACATTTCTCAAGGCGGTATAGCGCCATCTCATTGTAAAAAGCTATATTACATTCTAATTACAGATATCTTTCTAAATTATTTCCACTACCAAAATAATTAACAAATATATTTATATATACACATAAAACAATAACCAACAAATACTAAAAAATATAAAATATTGCAATATCGCTTTTATTAATTACAAAAATAAATCGCTACATTTTCTGCCTACATTTTACAAATGACTAAACTTTACTTTTGCTTTTGCTCCATATAATACCGCCTCTTCAAAGTGCGATATTTCTTCAACATATATAAGGTCTCCAATTCCTTCACAATGTATTGTCCATGTGCGATCATTTTCTCAATTTTTTCCGGGTCCGTGACGTCCTTATTTTTCAAAAAAGCCCTATGCAACCTTGTCCGAAAGAAATCATACCCGGAGGGATAATCTTTTCCTAAATGCAACAGCTTAAAGTATAAAATAAAATAAATACCCGTTCCTCCCATACGATTATTTTGTTTACTTACAGTTTTGTATAATTGAACAACACGACTACGTTGAGACATTTTGAATTTCCCTCCTAAAATACGAGATTGATGATCAAGGTCACGACTGTGATTGTGCGAGTATTGGAAAAACAAATGTTATTTACAAACAATGTAAATATAACAAAAAGCGGAATGTTATAAGCAACATTGTAGCTCTCTAGCTACACCACCAAATGAATTATTAATAATATATGTATTCTAAATACCAAAACTTACTTTTCTAGCACCAAACCAAATCAATTGAAAACATTTTGGAATATGAACTCTGCACTGATTTTTTGACAGTTTATCAAAGTATAACTAATTGTATTTAAATAAATGTGTAGTAATTATTCTAAAAAAAATATTAATAATAAATGTTATTTTGCTATCTCTGTGATAATTGTTGAATATTTTTATTAAGCTAGGACACGCACCACTTATTACAGGAATCTGTCATTCTGTCAATATTTTATAACCTTCAAAACTATTCATTTTTCATTTCTTTCGATCCCCTTTCAAATTCGGAAAGGATACTACTACTAACATATGTGGAGATATGTTTCGCTATCTATGAAGATAACTCTCATAAAGATGAGATAAAATTAATGCTTAAATCGTGCAAGAAGCAATACTGTTATGAAATGTGAAAGTTTGTGTAATGTTATTTATTTGATTCTGCTATAACCTATACCATTCACCTCAAACTATGGAAGCTAAATCTACAGATGGTGTTTTAAAAACTATGTTAGCTACTAATTTAGCGAAAAATACTCCTGCAGTTCCTGTGCCTGACTGGTCTACACCTGCTAGTGCTCAGCTTAGTGTGTCTTTACCATCAGTATGTATACAATAGTTATACTTGAATGTAATATAATGTTGTAACCATAATTAAATCACAGAACCCCTCAATAATGACAGTGAACATACCTGGCTCAGCAACGAATGATCCATTTCTCAACATCACGCTGCAGTTAGTAATCTTACCATGTAAATTATAAAATATGTTTTAATGTGGGAGCATTCGTAGGAATTGTGTTGCAACAGTCGAATTAGGTTGTGAGTTAAATTTAATGACAATAAATTTCCGCACCCGTAACTCCGAATACAATCCAGCAAGGTTCAGTGGCGTTATTATGAGAATAAGAGAACCTCGCACTACAGCGTTAATTTTCCGGACAGGCAAAATAATTTGCACGGGTGCTAGAAACGAACAAGATGCTTTATTAGCATCTAAAAAATTCACTAGGATTTTGCAGAAATTAAATTTCAATGTAAGTGCTTTCAATTTCCTTTTAGACGAATTAACAATTACTCTTTTTTGTAGGTGAAATTTACAAATTACAAAGTTCAAAACATTGTAGCATCTTGTGATTTGAGATTTCCTATAAAACTAGAAAACTTAAATCAAATGCATGGACAATTTAGCAGGTAAATAATTAATATTATGTTGAAATAGTCAAAATGAGCTTTTATCATCTCAGTTATGAACCTGAAGTATTTCCTGGCCTAGTATATAGGATGGTAAAGCCGCGGTTAGTTTTATTAGTGTTTGTTAATGGTAAATTGCTGTTTACTGGAGCTAAATCGAGGCAAGAAATTAAGGAAGCTTTTGATAATATATATCCAATACTTAAGAGTTTAAGGAAAAACTAGTTTTTATATGTGTATATGTTTTTCTCATTTCTTTCTTGAAATTAAATTTAGTTTTTATTATTTTATTTATATTCATTTGTTGTCAGCATCACAAAATATAAAATAAAATGTTTTATGTAATAATCATCTTTTATTTAATAAAAAGAAGAAAAGAATACAGATTTTTAAACATAATTCTTTTATGGAATTGCGCCATCTGGGCGCACTTTCTTCGAAGAAAAGTAAGTGTACTAGTCTGAAGATAGCAGCACAGGCAAATTAGAATACAATAATTCCCCTTTTAGCCGGCAGATGGCGATAAATGCGACAAAACTGTAATTATTTTTGCTTGTTAATATATACTTTGGCATTTTATTGAACTTTAACTATTTAACGCAATTTACTTTGTGGAATTCAGAAATAAATCAATAGATATAGATAAGATACGAACCCAAATTATACACCACGGATTATCAGCGTGAACAAAAAAAATAAAACTTTGATTTGTTTGAAAATTTCAAAAGCGTTTTAATTTTATTTCCAATTCTGCATATTTTGATGCAGTATTTTATGATCATCACGATTCATGTAGTATGCCTTTTTTTATTGTTATGAACTATTTACTTTTCGAAGTAGTGGTATAAATTGGTAATGTTTTAGAGAAAGAAAGAGGTACTTACAAATATTTTGATACAAAAAAAAAGAAAACTGGTTACTGGTGGGTCATTTTTTGAAGTTGTTCATGAAAAGAGAAGCAACTGAAAAGTTTTCCTGATTGGTATTTATTTGGCTATAGAATCAGGTAGGTAATAAAATGAAAGTAAAAGATTGAACATTATAAAAATTAGTTAATATAATATAAAAGAGATGTAATGGACCTCGATTCAAAAAATTCAAATTAAAAAAAATATATGGTTTTGGAAAAAAAAATTGGATACAGTTTATGTAGGAAAACTACTCTCATACTTGCAGAGAAATTTTGATGTTCTAACTTTCATCTACAGCAATTTTATAGTAATACGCAGCCAATATTTATTTTCTCATCTCCTAAACAGAGTCAAAATTATTATCCGTATCTTTAATAATGGATTTCGAAATTAACTATTACTTATTCAGCTCTGAAGATTTGTGTATATTTTGTTAGAACAAACTATGAGAACAAGAATTTGGGCAATTATCGAAACAATGGTATGTAGTTTCGCTCGATTGGAGTGATGAAGTGCAGTTAAGAAAACAATAAAGAAAAACAGTGGAGTGTATTTATTATCTTTTGTATACATTGTAATAAATAAACAAAACTTCATCACAATCTTGTATATAAAAATTTACCTGTCAAATTTAATCCGCGTTATTTCAAAATTTTTCATAATTCATTATTCATAATTCAAGACGGTAAAATAGATTTTTGTATGTTGTATTGTGATGTTGTTATATACCTCACCAATTTATATTTAATTTCGAAGATACTGAGGTATAAACGGTGTTAAGCTAGACTCTAGCCGAACTCGATTGTTTCACACTACCTGCAGAAATGCCAGAAGTCAGCGAACGTTTTGAACTCTTTCCAAACTTTAGGCTGTCTTCTGTAGATCTTCTAAATATGCGACTGCTATTTCGTGAACTGTCATCTGAATTTCTTCTAGATCTCTGCAACGTTGTAAACGATAGGTAAACTGATAATTATCAGAAAAATCATTTCTTTTAACAAATGTAGTAAATTCATCTAATAATTAATTTGTCTTACTCTCTCGGCGCTTCTTCTGGTGAGTGGCAAATATTTCTTCAATCGGGGCGTGACTTCAAGATATTCCTTAGAATTTTTATATAGGAATGGTTTCAAGCTCTTATAGAAACCATTCTCATTCTCTATCGCAAAATATAATATAACTTAAAATAATAATATCCGAGAAATAATTATTATCGTTATACTTTCATATTTGACCAAGATATAAGTCTTTTGAAACTGCATTAACTGTGTAGCATAATCATGTGGCTTCAATTCGTGTACCTTCACTAATTCTCCACTCTCGACGCAGAAAAAATCAATTTTTTCGCCTAAAGCGTAAACAACTGTCAAGTCAAACCTATTATATTACAATTGATTTAACAGTACCGCAGTTTATGTCGAATTTAACTTGATCTGCCACGTAATCGATTAAGATCTGAATGTAACAATTCGGGTTGAACAGGAGCGTCTTATTTTCTTGCAAATTCGCTTTACCCGCTGCAGCTCTCACAGAAATCGAACTAGATCTAGAGCAGGAACTGGAACCATTGACATCTTCTGATGATTGTATTTCTTGGTATTCTTCAATTACGAAAAAAAGTAGATTTTTAAGTCGTTAATTTCAAATCAAAAATATTACCTGCGTATTTTAAATAACAGAACATTCTTTGTTGAAAATATCCACTGTCAAACAGTTGTCAAGGTGCGGTGTTAAAGTGAAAACTCCCAATTATCGTTTTTATTCCGCTTATATCGTTTCCCATAAAAATTCATTCTCATTTATGATTCTCACGGTACATTCGGGTTTGCTTCCTTTACTCTGTAAGAAGTTGTTGAATTTTTACATACATAACTGTGATGTGTTTTTGACCTAAAATGGGGTGTAAATTACGACTTCTCGCCTATAATGTACCTAATGATTTTTTTTTTGTAAATTTAATTATAAAAAAAAGAAAAGTTTACGTAACAACTGCAGTAGGACCAAAAGTTTTTCGTAATTTTCTTGTATTACCAGTGTAAAGATACTTAGCTGACTAAATAGGAAGTAAATAAATTTCACTGTAAAAAGTTATGAATTTATTCCTGAAGTTACATGTAAAAATGCATCAGCTGCCACGCAATTCTATACATATAAGAATTTTACATCAATTGTACATAAAACTAAAACTTACTATTTATGTGGTCAAATATTTTTGCTGAGAAAGGACTATTGAAACGGGATTTGCTTGAAGTTATGTCACGACAACAAACAAGTACAATAAATACAGGGTGATATTTTTGAAAACGACTCACCTCAAATATTTCAGACACTAAAAGGAATTTTCGAAATCACTGCCTACTTTTAATTCAAGAGGAAACAGTTGGATGTATGAATCTACATTTTTGACCTTTCCCATATGCCCCCTCCCCTCCCAACGTCCGAAGTACTTCTCACAAATTTTAAATGGAACTCGTTCATTTATTGTTTAATTTATCATCGATTGGTTTTGCTTCAGTAAGTCAGCCCAAGTAGTGCATTTAGTTGTGATTGCCACTGCTATAGACACAACTACTTCATTATACACTGTAAAAAAAGTTGCAGAAAAATTACATGTAAAATCGTTGGTAACAAAGTTGCCTACAATTTTACAGGTAAATTTGCTTCATAAGGTAAAATTTCTACCATCTAGTAAATTTCACATGCTGATGTGTTTTTCAAGATTGTACTGTAAAATTCGTATGTAATATTTATATGAACTCTAATTTACCGAACACTGAAGTAATTTTCATATGTATTTTTTTATAAGAGAGCAAGCAACTTACCTAATTCTTTTATAGCACCTAATAGGTCATACTGAATCGTCAACAGTATCAGAATGAACACGCTTACGCGAAACCTACGATTGTTTGTGATATACATGATAATCATTGAAACCAATAATATGTTCGACAAACGACATAGAATTATCTACGCACACAGATAAATAATCCAATAAACCAATCACATGCGGCGTATGAATTTCGTATTTCCATGATTTCTATAGTTTTTACCCGAAAATTCAAGTAAAAACAAATAAATATAAAAGATCCACATATTTTCACAGCAAAATTAATAGGTTCACTAGTAAATTACATTTTTAAAAGTGCACAAATACTAAAAAAATGTCAATTTTACATTTTAAGTAAATTTTGAGAGTAAATATAAATTGTACATGTTTTTTCCTGTATTTTATCTTAAACTTACATGAAAAGCTTATAATTTTTAGCCGATATTTTTTCCCATGTTAAATATCCTAGAAAAAACATGTAAAGTAAAATTACATGATTCATTTGTGGTAAATCACAACGTTATTACATGTATATTCCTGATTTACCATGGCAAAATTACTGTAATGTTTTACAGTGTACTTTCAAGTTCCATTATATTACTTCAAAGTGAATTTAATTACGTTATAATAACATACACAACTTGAAAGTAGATTTAATAGGGGATGGTCACGTAATATTTACAATAAACAATAGTATTAACTGCGACCATCTGGTAAATATCACTTCAGAGTTATACACTTACATATTTCATTGAATACGAAAACGTAAATGCCAAGTGAAACAAAACGAATGCGCCATTACAATACAATTGCCATGGAAAAAATAAACAAGATTCTAATCCAACACAGATCCAAATTTTCAATTTCACTATTCATATTTTTAGTTAATTAAGAAGAGAGTAACGTACATTTCTTGACCTACGTGCTGATTAAAAAAGCAACGTTGCTAACACTTATCATTATTATCAATTAAACTTCATAGCATAAGCGAGCGTATTTTTGAGAGCTATCACAAAAAAGATTTTGTCGTCATTGACGTGAAATTCATGATTCAATAAGTGGTCTAACAGATATATTTATTTTATATACAAGTGGAAGTGGAAGTGGAAGAAACAGTAACAATGAATTGCAATGCATATAAAATAAAAATTACTTTTTCCGAACGTTCCAGCTACGTAGCAGCTACTATCTGCCACGTTATGACTACGTAACTATTACGTCCTATAAAAGTAACGATTACGTCGCCATAACGTAATTAGAACCTAATATTTGTTCCCCATTTTGGTAATATTTACGGATATATCACGTAATTAGAACGTAACAGCTACTAGTAATTTTTACTTTGTGGAAACCTTTAAGGTAACAAACACGTCATGGCGACTAAATGTGCTACTTGGGAGTAAGTTTTTGGTGTGACAATACCAGTTAAAGAAAGAAAAGCAGTAACATAAAATAAAACAAACAAAAATATTCACAGTAACTGCTCAAAATGACTATCGTTGTGCTCCATGCAATAGTAAAGCTGGCTTTCAAATTCTTGTCTCACTTTCTCCCCACAATTAGATCACCTAGCATTCCTGCCCAAACATCAGTTTTTTGAGGCTTCTAGATATGTTCCTCTCTTATAATGTGGGGATTTTTATCGCTCTAGTATCGTACATTATGTTTGTTCACATGTCGATTTTAGGAAAAAAAGAGCATTATTCATCACTAAAACAAATGTTCTTTACCAAATTTGGATTTGCAATAATCATTTGGATCATAGTTTCGCAAAATTCTAGTCGGCGGTCGCAATTGCATTCACTAAGCTTTTGCGCTATTTCTGTTTTAAAAGGGTGCAATTTATTCATCTTTGTGATTTTGTGGACCGTCGAGTAAGAAAGTCCATAAATACTGCAACTTTCCAATTACTTCGATCTCCACCAGTTCATCTACTATCTTATTTACAGGCTTTTTCTTATTGATCCAGTTGTTTCAAATTTTTGCACTAGTTTACGAACGTATTTATAATCTGTAGATCATAATATGCTTATTTGGATGCCTCTAACAATAAGTAAAATCCTTGCTCTGCAACGACCGTATTGCTCAGCACCATAAATGTAAATAACTTGCACCCTCTCAGCAATAGAGTACACCAACTAATGTGACAGTTGTTAACAATAACATTAACGACTTTTATTTTGTTTTTACCCTTTCTACACCCAACTGGCTAAACTGACTGTAAGATTGTACAGTATAAAAATTTTGAATACAAGATGTGCCTCTGCTTATCCAGCAAATATAAGACAATATTTCTGTAGAGAATTGGCAAAACTACATTAAACATGTTATCAAAGGTATAATAATTATATATAGTATTTAGCATAATGGTTTCATTTAATCCATTTTAGTTGAGGAAAACATGTGGACATTCAGATGTAAGATCAAGCCAAAGAATTTATTGTTGATTTAAAATCGATCTTATCGTCATCTTCATATTGGACATCCCATATAAGTTAATCATATACGCTTATGATTATAGATAATTTTAGATTTGTTGAGTCATTCTCGTAATATTTGTAAATTTTTACAACATGTAAGGCATGTATATTTTCATGAACATGAAACACAAAGAACAGAAGACAAAACGATTTATTTGATGTAGAATAAGTAATAATACCATCAATATTGTTTACTATTCACAATCATGAAATTCACAGCATTCAGACGGCAATACGAAAAATTAAATATTTAAATAGATTTGCATCGTTGGTACGCTTATAAAAAACTGAGAGTATACATAAAATGTCTGATTTCTAATCTTTTATTCACAGTTTTTTACATGGGATATTTCATTCATTGACACATTAATAAATTAACATATTTTTTAAACAAAATAAAAATTCAAATTACGAGATAGATATGTACAAAATTTCCAACATTCTTCTGACAGAGTTGGAAGTCAAAAGATCAAACAACATATTTATTTCTTCGGTTCCTAAAACCTTGTTTGAAAAGTCCTGCGACCAATACGGAAAAGCTATAGCATACGATCTCCATAAGAGTAATACTTATACTGAACTTGAACTAGATTATAGTTCTTTCACATCAGCAACTTAACAGATGACGCTGATAAATAAGGATCACATGAAAGCAAATGTTATGATTCACCACAATCTATTAGGCAAGAAACCACGCGGGAATATGATCAAGCAAATAATCAGTTTAAAACGATTGGAATTATCTTGCGCAAAGCGAAATATCAATAACCATAATCACATTGCAGCGTATAAATTTTATGTTTTAAAAGTTAGTTTTACCTGAAAATTCGAGTAAAAATAACGTGCACTAATAAAATTATATTTAATGTGCAATAAGTACATGTTTATCTTGAATTTTGCTTGCATTTTTTTAATAAATCATAACTAAAATGAAAAAACTATCAATTTTATGTTAAATAATCCAACAACAAAAATAGATAAAACAAGTTCATATGATTTATTGCAGTAAATTCGCGACATTATTTGTTAAAATCCCGAAAAACCCAGTATTCCGATTTCTCATAGTAAATTGCTGTAACTTTTTACAGTGATGTCTGAAAACCGATGACCAGTTTAAACATTTGAATAAAACTCATATTTACTCATATTGATTTTAAAATCATTATCATACTAGTAATTTTTACTTTGTGGAAACCTTTAAGGTAACAAACACGTCATGGCGACTAAATGTGCTACTTGGGAGTAAGTTTTTGGTGTGACAATAACAGTTAAAGAAAGAAAAGCAGTAACATAAAATAAAACAAACAAAAATATTCACAGTAACTGCTCAAAATGACCACCGTTGTGCTGCATGCCATAGTAAAGCTGGCTTTCAAATTCTTGTCTCACTTTCTCCCCACAATTAGATCACCTAGCATTCCTGCTCAAATATTAGTTTTTTGTGGCTGCTAGATATGTTCCTCTCTTATAATGTGGGGATTTTTATCGTTCCAGTATCGTACATTATGTTTGTTCACATATCCATTTAAGGAAAAAAGAGCATTATTCATCACTAAAACAAATGTTCTTTGCCAAATTTGGATTTGCAATAATCATTTGGATCATAGTTTCGCAAAATTCTAGCCGGCGGTCGCAATCGCCTTCACTAAGCTCTTGCACTATTTCTGTTTTAAAAGATTGAAATTTATTCATCTTTGTGACTTTGTGGACCGTCGAGTAAGAAAGTCCAGAAGATGCTGCAACTTTCCAATTACTTCGATCTCCACCAGTTCATCTACTATCTTATTTACACGCTTTTTCTTACTGATCCATTTGTTTCAAATTTTTGCACAAGTTTACGAACGTATTTATGATCTATAGATCATAATATGCTTATTTGGATGTCTCTAATTAAAAATCCTTGCTCTGCACAACGTATTGCTTAGCACCATAAATGTAAATAACTTGCACCGTCTCAGCAATAGAGTACACCAACTAATGTGACACTTGTCAACAATAACATTAACGACTTCTTTTATTTGGTTTTTACCCTTTCTACACCCAACTGGCTAAACTAACTGTAAGATTGTACAGTATAAAAATTTTAAATACAAGATGTGCCTCTGCTTATCCAGCAAATATAAGCCAATATTTCTGTAGAGAATTGGTAAAACTACATTAAACATATTATTATTATTAAACATGTTATTAAAGGTATAATAATTATACAGGCTGATTCTCAATATATGCGACAAACTTTAAGCGCTGATTCCTGAGGTTATTTTGATCATAAAAGTTCATAAGAACATATATCCAAAATCGCTTATTTCTAAAGTTGTACAATGTTTAATAGTAAGTTAACATAATTAATGTTTTTATTATAAATTAACAAAATAATTAGTAAAACAAATTAATTTATACTAACTGTGAAAATGACGCCCCAACTGCAATACAAGCTTCTATCCTCCGTCGTATTCACTGGCGAGTCCGTTCTAAAATACCAGGGATATTCGAATTATTGAAAAGCTGCGATATACGATTTCTCAGTTCATCGACATTTTCAATGGGAGTCGTATAAACTAATGATTTAAGGTGACCCCAGAGAAAAAAGTCCAAAGAATTTAAGTCTGGAGACCGAGGAGGCCACGGTTGTGGATCTCCCCGTCCTATCCACCGACCTGGATAAGTATTGTCCAAAAACTCGCGAGCAACTAAACTAAAATGCGCTGCAGCACCGTCATGCATAAAATACATTTGTAATCTTAATTGTAACGAAGCTCTTCAGCAGTAGGGGTAGCTCTTCTTCAAGAAAGTTGGCGTATACCTCGCCATTTAACGCGATCGTAAAAATGTGGACCTATCAGCGATCTCAACAATTCCGGTCCACACATTGACAGAGAATTGATGTTGATGACAGGCATTCACTAGTTTCGTGCGGATTTTCTTCGGCCATATGTGATTATTATGAAAATAAATTAATACGCGTTTCTAGAGAAGCCCTCATCGGTTGAAGAATATTTTGAGCCAAATAGTCAGGATTTTGTGCGATTTTGTGTTGCATCTATTGACAAAAAGCCACTCTTTGCGGAAAATCTGCCGGCAAAAGCGCCTGCACCACTTGAATGTGATATGGATTTCAATATTCTCCAAATTGTGGCTTGACTAATGTTTAAAGCAAACGCAATTTTTCTGGTTGTTGTAGTAGGCTGCTCCTCAATTTCATTTAGTACAATTTCTTCAACTTGTGGAGTTCTCGCTGTAAGATGGGTGCCCGTTATCAGTCGTCCGTTTTTTAAAATTTCCCGTTTCACTAAGACGTTGGTGAAGACGGGCAAATATTGAATGATGCGGGATGATACGGTTCGGGTTTCGTTCTTCATAAAGATGTCTAGCAGCACGCATTTTCCATTGGCAAGACCGTAAACGAAATGCATATCACACATCTCAGCCATCGTGTAATTCATTTTAGAAAATAGAAACTGGCAATAAACTGAATGAATACTCTGACAACTATTGACAAATAAACAATTCCCTCTCAACACAATAGTTTTTGAAGAACCAACTGTGATATTATATCGTGTTAGTCATAGTTCATAATTTGTTATTAAACATTCAATAACTTTAAAACCATTTTGGACATATACTCATATGCACTTTTATGATCAAAATAACCTCAGGAATCAGCTCTTAAAGTTTGTCGCATATATTGACAATTACCCTGTATAGTATTTAGCATAATGATTTCATTTAATCCATTTTAGTTGAGGAAAACATGTGGACATTCAGATGTAAGATGAAACCAAAGAATTTATTGTTGATTTAAAATCGATCTTATCACCATCTTAATATTGGACATCCGATATAAGTTCATCATACACTTATAATTATAGAAATAATCTTTAATTTGTTGCAGGCATATCTCTGTAAATATTTGTAAATTTATTACAACATGTAAAGCCATGTATATTTTCATGAAAATTAACACAAAAACAGAAGACAAAACATTTATTTGATGTAGAATAAGTAATAATGCCATCAATATTATTCTAACTTTCACATCGATAGGATTGGCCAGGATTGACATTCAACAGCAACATCAAATTTACCAAGGCATTCAGAGCGGCAATATACGAAAAATTCAATATTTAAATAGATTTGGCATCGTTGGGTACGCGTTATTAAAAACTGGAGTACACATAAAATGCTCTGGATTCTATTCATTCATCTTTTATTCACAGTTTTTTACATGGGATATTTCATTCATTGACACATTAATAAATTAACATATTTTTTTTTAAACAAAAATAAAAATCTCAAAAATTACGAGATAGATATGTACATAAAATTTCAAACATTAATTCTGACAGAGTTGGAACGTCAAAAGATAAGCTACATATTTATTTCTTCGGTTTCTAAAACCTTGTTTTAAAAGTCCTGGCGCACCAATACGGAAACGCTATAGCAGTACGATCTCCATAAGAGTAATACTTTCTACTGAACTTGAACTAGATTATAGTTCTTTCACATCAGCACTTAACAGATGACGCTGATAAATAAGGATCAACATGCCAAGCAAATGTCTATGATTCACCACAATTATTAGGCAACCACGCGATATGATCAAGCCAATAATCAGTTTAACAAACGATTGGAATTATCTGTGCGCAAAGGGAAAATCATCTAATAACCATAATCACATTGCCGCGTATAAATTTTATGTTTTAAAAGTTAGTTTTACCTGAAAATTCAGTAAAAATAACGTTCACTAATAAAATTATATTTAATGTGCAATAAGTACATGTCTTTTCTTGCAATTTTGTTTTGCATTTTTTTATTACATCTCTAAGTACATGAAAAAACTATCAATTTTAATGTTAAATATCCAACAACAAAAAATAGATAAAACAAAGTTCATATGATTTATTGCAGTAAATTCGCGACATTATTTGTTAAAATCCGTAAAACCCCAGGTAATTCCCGATTTCTCATAGTAAAATTGCTGTAACTTTTTACAGTGATGTCTGAAAACCGATGACCAGTTTAAACATTTGAATAAAACTCATATTTACTTAATATATCTACTAATTTTCATATTTACCTAATTCATAATACATAATTGAATGATTATTGTTTATTACAGCATTGGTCTGATTAGGCATTGCCAAATTTATATTTTTTTTCAGCTGCTCTAGAATTGAACAGAGAAATCACTCTGATTTGCATTTATCCGCATTTTTCTGGCCACTTGTATGGAAACTACGTCACAAACTGAAAAAAAAAAATGGATCATTGAATAATTATAAAAAATCAATGCCAAAAAAAGTGTAGAGGTGAATGTTTTTCCACAATTATTTTAACGTACTTTCCAGCTAACTATTAATTATTTCCATTTTACAATATATACTATTACAGAATATACGTATACAAATGCGCAATTAATTATAACACAAGACAAATTCCTTACCGCACACAACTCCACTTTTTTTTTTTTAAAACGCGGAGTTGTCAATTGAAAGCTGTTCTATAATTACTCGAACTAAACATCGTTCTGCTACCTTTCGGATTTGCGGTCAAATACAGTCTTGCACATATACCACAAATGATCACGACCTTCACCAGGTTATAGAATAAAAATACTTCCCTTTTTATAGACTTCTTTTGACCGCACTTGTTTCTATTGAAAAAACAGTGTTAATTGGTCGGTTTTAAATGATTCATTGAGGTGTTTACTTACCGAATCTATCGGAAAGTCGTTAGCGTGCGATTAAAAAGCGGTTCTAATGTGTCCAAATACTTCCTTTGTCACGTAGCTATTATTATGTTTGGACTGATCTATGTAGTTTAGTTGAGACATAAATAATAATATCTTAGATGATTATATAATGGAAACGGCCATAAAGTTGGGATTTTTTTTAGTCGAATCATACGATAATTTATAAAAACTTTTTTCCCAAGAATGTCTTTAATGTTAATGAAATCAATTTAATGAAAATTGGTAATTTGAAGAATTAATTAATTAAGTTCGAATTATGGAATACATATTTAGTTGTTTTAAATAATCTACAAGACAAATTTAATTCAAATTTAGTCAATTACGTAATTCTTCAAGAATTTTACACAATATTGTGAATAATTAACTTATTGTTGTATTAGGTACTTTGGTTTGACTAATTTTTATGAATAAACCATTTAAGCTGTCATATTTAATTTTTGGAAACAAAAGTACGCCAACATTATATCTAACATCTGTATACCAGCTTTGATCTTATTCGAGAATAAACTAATTAGAAATTCTAACGTGTAGGGTTCACTTTGACCCAATTTTACTTGTAAATTGTACTAATTTCTTACTAATTATACACTTCATATACTCAACCTTGCACTAATATAAACAGATCCTAGCGAAAGACAAACAGGAATATCTTCCAAGACCTTCGACTGTATATACCTTAAGGGAATTATCTTTGTTATTTGAAATGCAGTTAAATTTAAAGTGAATAGGTAACATTCCTTATACAACAGATAACAGATACACCAAAATGCCAAATATTGAATCTCAGATTTAATAATATTTCGGCATATATAAACTTAATGAATCATTCAGCAATCAACATATTTAGATGTCGATGACATTAACAATACAAACAAATAAAATTGGAAGACTCACTACACCCGAAAACACTTACTGATGTTTACATCAACATTATGATTGCCAATCAATACTGGCTATATATCGTTTCAGTTGACAAACCTAAATAATACATATATAGATAAAGAGTTAACGTGGATTGCTTTTACGGAGAACTTCGGTCTCTTGCTTTAAAAGCTATTACATTGGTGTACAAACACTTGAACTGGACAATATACCAACTTCTTATACCATGTTGGCATATTTGATGATTCAACCAATAATTAGTTCACTCGGCGGCTTTTTATATTTAAATATTCGGAAACTACTGAATGTTTAAATCAATTACGTAGAAAGTAGTTGGCCGAATATTGTTGACTCAATCTAAAATGTATTTAATTGAATACTTTCCAAATGTTGCCTGAAGAAATTTATTATTTTGAGTCAAAATTTAAAGTACATTTACCATTGCCCCCAGAAAACAATAAGCGTTGGATTAAATAATTATCATTTTATTCTAAAATGTATGAGTTTTATGCGTTACTTTTTACAATACTTCAGGGCATTCACTAGGCAGGCAAAAGTATCACTAAAGGTTAGCCACACTAGATTCCACATGACAGACGTGTAATAAATTGTCATTAAGCTACTGTTCAACCATACTAAAGATGAATTGCTGTCTTCCTGCATTATTATTTGATAAATAGATATTAAACTCGAAAGAAAATACAGAAAAATACTTATTCTTGAAAACATCAAAATATTAAGGTGTATAACATGTGTGCCAACTTATACTGTCAACTCCCTATTTTCTATTTTCAATTAAAAATTAAGATTTGTCGGCCCAAAAAATATTGTGTATCACACGGCCAGAAACTCCTTTGCGAGTATGAGTACGGTTTGTGGACCGAGATGGTAGCCGAGGACCACAAGTACTAGTAAAACTGTAGTTTCTGGCCAAATGATACAAATAACTATGATTGCATTAAATAGTAAGATTGTGTTAAGCCAAAAAACTTTGTTTTAGCCAATTACATTGTTACAGGAAAACTATGCAGACATTCAATTAACTTTGCAAGGAACATATTTGTTCAGATGTCACGGTATTATATACATTAATACTATGAAGTGTAAAATGTCTAAAACCAGACATCATATACTGGGTGTTTAGAACAGAATTATATACATTTGTTTTGCCCTAACCCGACTCCGTAGTTTAGTTTTGTTACGTCCCCATATTTAGATTTAAGTTCCTTCAGTTCTAAGAAGTTAATAGTGGAGACATCTTTCCCTTTTTCGATTCTTTATTTATTCTGTCAGACACCCTCTTCATTTGTAATTTACGACCACCAGAGTTCCTTTGTACACCACACGGAATCACTTTTGTAACCCCACCAAGGGAAAATGGTCAGTGTGACAAGGGACTACTCGTTCAAAACCATATTGGTAATAGGCAGTTCTTTTCCGACATTTCAAGCGACAATACATTTGTAAATATCTTACTATGTAAATATATGAAAATACAAAAAAAAAGATTTTGTGTGTTTTGTTATTTAAATACATCAACGTAGAAGTGACAAATCCAGCACCAACGCAATCACAAAATTCTACACTGGGTGTCCCAGTAAGAGTGGATATCTTGGAAACTACAATAGTTGAAGGGAAATGGAAAAGAATTTCATAATTAAGGTGGCAAAGGCAAATTTATAGGGAAAATATTTTTTAAATTCCAATCATGACTGCTAAACGGCGTAGTTGAGGGTAGAGGGGCGAAATTTAAATTAACTGGTAAAAGTTGCAGCATTAGCTGATATTTGCTACAATTTTAAATACTGCATTAAAAATCTTTATTGCGCATCACTTTGGTTAAAGACATTTGTGATATTATGAACTACAAATGTAGTAGACGTTGCTGAATCATGTAAAACTAAACCTGCTACAACTTCTGTGATTTTTATCCGAATTAAGGAAAATTGGACTTATTTGAAAGAGCATTTAGCACCGTTTTAAATGTCACAATTTGCAGTACCCGTTAGTGTTCAAGAAATTCACCAGATGAAGTTATCCCCCAACTGTACGAGTATGTCTGAAGTATCTCTAAAAATTCAAATATAACTATATTTGTAACTTTGTAGTGGAGGTAATTCAATTCAAACTTAATCTCTAATTCTAAATTATAACAAATAAAGTAAGTATTTTTTTTTATTTTTGTTTTTAATATTTTAGTGTTTTCGTTCCGTTTACAATTTTATCTAACTTTCACAATTTCGTCTTCATTTTTACTTTTTTGTATTTTGAACAATTTTAGCCAACATTATTATGAAATGAAAGGTTAGATAAGAGTAATTAAATTCGTTCTTTCGCTTCAGTAAGCACTTTAATATTGATACTGGTTTCGGCTTTTAACAGCCATCTTTCAGATCAACGTCAATAGTATAAGTCAATGTCTATCATTAAGTTACAAAAAGCACAAACCATGACATAAAATTGTGGACACCGACTTTATATTTATGGTTTCACGATTATATAGTATTATTATACTTTGACTTAATCCTTTTGTTTTATTTACTGTAAATATTAAGTTTTTTTCCTTCTAATTAGCATTACTTTTTTATTATTGATCAATTAACGTTGTAACTTGTATCAGTTCATCATATTTTAATTTCAAAAATTTAACTTATAATCTATTAAATTACTTTAATTTTTATTTTATTATACATAAATGAACATAAAACGCATTTCTTAAATTTTTCCTTATTTCTGGCTTCGCGATGTCTTTCGTACCGAAGCAGGAGTGAGTTCATCAACTCAACCTGAAGCATGCCTGCCGTGATATTTCCCATTATAATGAACGAGTTTGTGAAACATTTGCCCTGACTTTTATTCATTGGTTTTTTTTAATCTCTAATGTTGATCTAATCAAAATACTAACTGACATACACTTCAAGTTTTATGTCTCTTCGTCCAATTCCTTTTTTCTGACCTTAACGAGACCACCTTATTTCCTGAAACATTGTAGTCCTAACTAATTTCACTACTGTTACACTTATCTAAACCTTTTACAGCTTTCCGCAACGACTTTTTGCAGTTTCGGCAAATATTGTAATCTATCGTGGCTGATAGAATGATGCCTACATTTTCTGTTAGCATTATTGCATATATTGAACACATGGCTTCTGCCGGCCGTATACTAAACTATCTTTAACTATCATACTTCATCTGGAATCTGGAAGAGGGTCAGGCAGTTCAATTATATAGCTTTTAAAGCCTTCGACAGAGTCGACCACCAATTTCTGTTGTGGAAATTACAATTTTATGGCGTCACAGGTAGACTTTGGATTGGATGTGATCATATTTATTACATCGGTCACAATGCGTGCGTTTGGACACTACTACTTCTAAACTCTAACGTCCGGCGTACCAAAGGGTAGGACCAATTTTATCTTTACTTTTAATTAAATAGTAATATTAAATTATAATATGAGACCTTACTGGGTCCAGTAATGGGCGATGAATAATAATCAAACCATGCTGGTGTTATCTCTTTTGATATAAGAAAAAATTGCCAACATGGTATATATATGCAAAATATTACAAAACAATGAAATTGTTTTAATTATTTTTTTTGTAAGTTTTTTTATATGTATGGCGAAACCCATTATATTATTATTCAAATGTATTTTATGTTACGTTACCTACAGTTATTGTAACTTTATGTTTACAACCACGAAATGGCAAACCACTGAATAATGGTAACAAAAATCAGAATCAAAATGTCAAATGAAAGTCGGTGTAGCATTCACTTCGCCTTTGTTTCAAAATTTTTATTGGTTTAGTAGATTTTTTTAACCACAAACAATTTTTAGATTCATTAATTTTAACGCAAACTTTTTACGTAAGGTAGTCAAATACCGTGGAGAAGTTCGAGATCGGCTTTGCCAGTTCATTCACTGAAATACTGAACCAGCCGCAACCGCAAAGAGTAATTATAATATTAGAAAAATACTTGTAATTTAATAGCTTACGAGCGGCAAAAAATGAACTATAAAAGTTTCTTCTATACTAAGTAAATAAAAAAAAGCAGCGGTTACATGAAAATACCAGACAAAAATTTAAGTGCGTCTGTAATCCAATTAAAGTAGATGATAAATAATAAAAATAAAAAAGTACCGAAACGCAAATTGAGCAATATGTGTGCATATGGACTTAGGAAAATTTTATGTTTGGTTTGAAACATAGGAGGTTATTTACATAAATCGTTATCGAAAATAATTGTATGATGATGTAGGAGTTTTACGTTTATTAGTGAAGCCTTCTTTTATACGAAGCAAAAGCTTGTTATATTAAAATTGCTACTCCAATAGCTATTTAAATTAGTAGCTTTGAATCTCCAGTTTCTTGCATCAAACAAACTGATCGATCGCTTCGTTAGTAACCATTTATTTTAAAAGTAAGTTTTTTATGTGACTGATAATTTTAAATTAAACTACATACTTATACATGTGGATGTGAAACATTTCTAATTTTGTAACTTTGATGATGTTATGCTCTTGAAAATTATAAACATTTTTTTAAACCTTGATTTTTCTATAAATGATTAAAATTTCTAAAATTATATGTGAACATTTTTTTCTTCTAAGTATATCAAAAAACCTTACCAATTATGCTGCATTCAATGCTTCATTCAAGCTTTACTTTTGATTTAGTGTTATATGTCAATTTGACTATCTCACTTGACACTATGTAAGTTCTTATTTTTAAAATATAGGCGATTTCGGAATTGGTTTAATATTTAGCAAAAAATACAATAAATTTAATGATTACATAACAAGATCAACCCCTTTTTAACTTAGAATGTAGGTAAAATACTTTATATTATAATTCTTTATTCTTCTTTCTATTTCCGATACTATTCTTTCTTCAATTTCCTGCCCAATTATAAAATAAATAATCCATTCTTGATTAATTCTATCTTCTAACGTCGAATTCACACTTATGACTACAAGAAAATACAACCCAGCATTCAAATCAGATCCAATTTTCCATTTCCAATTTCCAGAATGTTCCTTGGTTTACGATTACTCCCTTAAAATGATTTGAATCTATTCTTATTGAAGAAACTTCTTAGTAATTTTGAAAACTTTTTTACTGCTATCATAATATTCTTCTTCTTTTTCAATTCACCATAAACAATCTTTCTTTCATTTATTCATAATTTTCAAAACAGCCTTCTAAATCATTACTTTCCGAAATTTGTCAATTTGACAATTTTGCCAAATGATTAAATCAAGTTATGTAATAAAAAAATACAAAATTCAAACATGACTAAAATTTTTATTAACTTGAAAAATTAAAGCCAAATATTTTATTTCTGTTATTTATAATTATTGTATATTAAATAGAACACTGTATTATATTTTGTGGTTATACTTTTTTTGTACTTATCAATGTATGTTTATTTTTAGATATAAATATATTTTTCCCCCCAAATTACCTAATATGCCAAGCATAAACTGTCAAGGATTTTAGAATATTGTAATAAATTCAAATGGAATTTATTTATACATTAGGAATATTATTAATTATTGGTGAGTTAATGATTAATGTTTTATATATACGTCCTAATTGTAATAATTCTAGGTCTAATAAAGGGTAAAAGGGGGTAAGAATATTAGAATATTTGATAAAATGTGTATACTTGCCCTCAAAAAAATTCATGCATTGGTTTAACAAAACGTTTTTTGTTATTTTATTTCGGTTGAACCAAATACATACACAGTAAAGAACAATCGGTTGCAAAATCAACATAAGATTTGTGTTAAAATTTTAATGTTGCTATAATAGAAAAATTATAAAAGAAATAGAACCAGCATGGAGCAAATAAGATTTTGTTTTAGATGCAATGTGCGTTAAAACAACATTTTTTTCTGTTCTGTCTAACACTAAAATTATATTAAAGTGTATTGCGTTTTGCTCTTAGCGGTTTTTGAGGTGGGAAACCAAGTTTTTTTAACAAAATGATGCACAATTTTGTTAGCGAGATTAAAAAGCTATCACTTGGCCGAAAGATGGCGCACAACGAAACTCATGACGATGGTTTCGGGATTTGTTCGTATGATTTAGATGAAGACGAGGCGATTTCATATTTACCTGGTATAAAGGCCTGAGATAACAAGGTACTAACTTATTTTTGCGATTGTCCCTCAATGCGGAGGATGGAAGGACAACTTTGGCACTGTAGTTCATAATTTTACTGTCATGGAGACTGTGGTAATTATGGTGATACGTATAATCGAATGATCGTGATAATCGATGATCATTCGTTTATTACTCATTGGAAGAAAATGTTTTTTTCTTAAGTCCTCACTTCCTTTCTTGTGTGTAATTTTTCCCGATTCTTAATATAATGACCTTTTTTTTTATTATTCCTCTCAATTCTTCTATGTATCCTTATTATAATCATCGAACAGGATCATTCCAATAAAATTCACAAACGATTATCATTCAAACAAATCGTTCATAATCGATTATCATTTATATAAATCATTCATAATCGAATGATGCCTTTTTCGTCATTCGATTATGCCCATCGCTAGGTAATTAGCTAAGATTTTTATTAGATGTAACAAAAAAGTGTTCAGTTTGATGGCATTCTAGGTTGGATTGATAATTGTATTTTTTTGGAAATGCATTAAAAAAGGTTGCTTTAAATAAAATAAAAAAAAACTGTTTAGAATGGGAAGATAATATAATTGAAAAACAGGTCAACTTTCTCACACAATTCTTTAATAAAGACAACCCGTTTCGTTCGATTATTCGGACATCCTTACTAATCAGTTAAGAAGTGGTTTGAGAAGAATAGGTGAGAAAGTGGACCTGTTTTTCAATTATTTACCTTTCTTATTATTGACTCACACAGAGTCAAAAATTGATTAAATATTTAGAATGAATAAAATAGTTTTACAGGAATTTTTTAATTAATTTAAATAAAATATTTTAAATTGCTAATACTCCTATGGTGTTACATAAAATCAATTTAACAGCTGAATCAACATATTTCATGCATTGAGTGGGTAATTAATTGTATTTCTATTACCACAGATTGGTGTTTAATTCGTATGTTTATATCAACCAAATCTTACTTTTCAACTAACTAACAAAATTAATTTAACATTAATCTTTATGTACGCTCAAGTAAAACAGCCTGTTCATATTTAAATAAAAATCGTTATTGAATTTACAATTTTTTAGTTGAATCAATGCCTGTATTTTTCTGAGTGTGCCTAGAATTTTAATTTTGTAAATTAACACATCGTAATGTTAGAAGTGTTGAAGTCTGCAGATTTTTTGACGAGCCTGTATGTCTTTATATTTATTATATTACTCAATTATAGAGTCAAAACATGGTCATAAAGATCTCCTCGGATTTCACAAATTTGATGCTGCAGTTAGCATCTGACTGAGTTGTGAAATTCCCACGGTTACAAATATTTCATAATATTGGGTTTTTTGGTGTGGTTCAAAACGGCCATATGATCATTAGAAGGTTAACATAGTAGAATGATACAATTAAAATTTCTTAACAACAACAAAATTTATTTGTAATTTTTTTTATTGAATTAGCATTTTACAGCAACTTACTGTTTCATCAGCAATAAATCAACACGTAAATAACACATCCGAAGACAAATAACATATACTCTCTGTCTATCTTATGTTTTAATCAACTTCATTGATGTATCATACGAGTAAAGATAATCTTCTGATTTGACTATTTTTCTCAAGTATTGCTATTGAAAAAGGAAGCAAAGTTTCCGCTTATCTCACAGAAAAAGATACAAGGATTATTTCATGAATTTGACAGATAGAGATTGTCCTATTACTACTTTGTTTAAGTATAGTGATCCCAAAATGAGATGTACATATGTCGTCATGGTAATGTCGACTTAGAATAGGCGAGAAACTAAAATCATTAATGGTGGAGGTGATTTTTTTTACGATAGAAATTACATTAAATACTTCTGTCAAAGTGACAGGAACTTTAGGAGTGTTCCCCTTAAACTCAAAATTGAAATTTAAGCTAATACTGAAAAACCGCGCATAAGATATCCTGTTTATACGGTTTTTAATCTGACTCAGAAGTATCGATTTTGATTCATACGGACAAAAATCGATGACGTTAGTTAAAACATAAAATAGACAGATAGTAGTTTGTGAAAAGGAAGAAATATAAAATTTAGTAGCAAGAAAATGTAGTACCTCTTAGTTTTTATTGTTCGTTTATCATGATATGTTGAGTATTTTTTATGTCTTGCCTCTCCACATTAGCGGTTATTTAAAGTTAAAACGTTCCACTGTTTTAACTTTTTATTTTAATCCTTGTATTTGCTAAAACTCTGAAAATTATAAAAATAGTTAACAAAAAAAATCTTTTCTTTAACAAATCTCTCTCGAGTCAGCATGTGCATATACTATTGGTTCGGTTAACATGTAACTTTATACATTGTGTTTCTCCCATTTACAATTGTAAAATGTTTTCCTAAAATTATGACACAAAACTATGTTAGTTTACACAGAGTGTGAACACAAATTTTAATGTGGATCGTAATTCGTAAATTTTAATTTTGTGTAAATTAATTAACTAAACTAAAATGATCATAGACGCTACCAAAAAAAATAAAATAAAAAAAAAATGTAATTTATTACAGATAGATGGCTATGGAAAAGGTTTACAATAAACCGAAACGTAACCAGTTGTGACGCTCGATTTATTCCCATATTCAGTTCCAACAGATGAAGATACAATTAATGAACAATACTTATTGATCATACAGCGTACAATATTTGAAATCATTAATGTACTCTAATTCTACTTATGTAAATCTAAAGCCGCATGCACAGCAGCCACAGCAGCACTCGACACAGCTTTAAAAATTTGTTATGTTAAGAACCCTCTAAATACACTTATGACATCACAAGTTTGTAACCTAGTAAATCTTTAGACACATACATATATTTCCTCTGAAATACGCAATTATTTATTTCTGTTTCCATTATTCGTAGATATTAACCCAATATTATCTCTAACATGGTTTTGGCGTAAGATCACATGATTAACATGTATGCAGATTTTCTAGTAATGTTTCAAATGACTACGTATGTGTCATTTCTTAAAATATATGTTACAGTGATGTAGAATAGGAATCCCTCTTATATGTAAAAAGAAAAAGATGTATAAATATACCACTCTCAGACTTCGAACATTAATTTACTAAATGATCTCATTTTTTAACCCGTATCTATTTAAAATTTGCAATTTTTTTTTAAAAGCATTTGTTTATTATTGTATTAACAAACAACATTAATGAATTAATGTAACGTTTTACTACAACACAGATAATTCTGTTGTTTTTTTTTGTTTTGATTTAACATTTCTTTTTTTCTTAAGGAAGTTGCATTTAAGGGCGGCACCATACAAGGTGTATCAGATATAGAGGTAAATATAATAATATGTAGCAGCTGTAATCATATACAATCAAAAAGTCTTAATGCACAGGGGGCTATCTGTAAGCATTAACGAGAAAAAAATATTTTATAAATGCCGTGGGCTAGAGCCGCACCTGTGCCCAACCTAAATGCTGTCCCGAGTATATTGCCACATACCACTATCATACAGCCATTACCGCTGTTAGTTTTGTGTGAATCGCCGCTTGGAGTGCAAGCCACTTCGAACATTTTATTTAAATTTCTTCCGTCTCGAAAAACGACATTTTCAGGCCATCATATATTCATATAAAGAAAATCGAAGCTTGATGCATCAGCAAAAGCGCGGAATGTATAGATTATTGCGATATATAGTAAAAGGCGTGTTTGCAAATTTTCTGTATCTACATTTATTTCTGTGTTAATTCGATTCAATTCATTTGCGTTATATGATTAAATAAATCAAAAGAAATAACTCAGATTCATGTTGTGGTACCGTTTATTAACAACTAACTCTCGATTCGACAAGCAAAAGAAAATATATTACGTTTTTTTGTAACTACTGAATCGCATATCCGGTGAAACTCGAACGTCTTATCAGGATATTAAAAATAATACCTTTGTAGACTTACGTAGAATGCTCTTAACAAAAAAGGAATGTTTATTTTATAAAAAGAAGAAATTTAAAATGCCTCAGTTTTGCTATTTTTACAAGGGCACACTGGCCTTTATTTATTCAGAATGACGTTAAATGAACTTACGGCATACCATTAAGAATAATACTAAATGAGTGCAATGTATTTATACATAATACCACGTTTAGCGGGTGCTTAACATGACATTTCCTTGCAATAGGCCCGGACTAAAGAATTTTTGGCTCTAAATTTTACTTTTTTTTATTCTTTAATGATGAAATTCGGTTTCGGTGGGTTTGTGCTTTATATGTCGTGTAGTTAACACCCAAGCAAAATTTACTTTTTTATTTGATACACCCTGTATATAGCGAACGGGCCTGCGACTAAGAAACAATAGTTAAAATTATTACTTACAATTAGCATTATGCGAAAAAATGAACTTTTCAAGTATTCCCTTATTGATTAATTCTATATAATTAAAATAACACTATATGGTCATAACAAGTTTTAAAATACATGTAATAAAATATATAAAATTGGAAAATACACACATGATATTCTAAAATCTGAATCAAACCTAAAGCGAGAAATTCTGTTAGATGAAAACCATTCCCTGCTCCTTTAATAAACATACTTCTATCAAAAATCTAGACGATGCGACGCAAACAAACGACAAAACAACCAATCCAGAACTAGCAATTCAAAAACTACACAGGAATTATTCATTCTGTTCATTTTTGCATATATAAAAAAAAATACATTTTTATGAATTTTTATTTTATTTTATTGTAGATTTTGAATATTTTACGAAAAAGAAATTTCTGCATACAATTTTGATATTAAATCAATAAAATATACCGCTTTCCCAAAAGCTGTAAACTGCAATTCACGGTGCGTAATTATCATGAAACAACCACGGAATTCCCTTCATCACTTACGCACGATGACTGTGCTCTTTTTAACATAAATATCCCTCTTACCATTAACTCCTACACAACCTTCGGATATCCTTCCTGTAATATTGAGAAATAGAGATTGACGTGTACCGATTTGTATAGTAGGTATATTCAAAATAACAACCTGTACGCACGGCGCTCCATATCCCGGTTAGATTAGATTACGCCAAAAATTATTACTCACAATTACTATTACTATTACTTAGGAGCTTACTAACGAGTCACTAGTGCCCCCCGGAAGTGAAATCTCTTTCACATTTTCGTTACGCATAATGTCTTTGCGGTAAACGATATTTTTGTGAATGAATTCTGTTTAAAGCGTAACTACCGGATCTGAAGTGTCGCAATGAACCGATGAATCGCTTCCGATGAGAATAGAGAGAAATCTGGTGAGAAATGCGACCGTGATATCAGTAGCCGGCAAACGCGTGACCTTAGCCAATATCGTGGTAATTATTCAACTACCAATCGGGGGAAAGCTAGACGTAATCTATTCGGTAATATGATTTATAAATGTGGTAGAATACAGCCACTTGAAGAATTGTTGAACTGACAAATAACGAAATAAAGAAAAAGAAGGAATATGTAAAATACATTGACATTTAAATTGTTTAAATATTTTATTTAGATATTTCTATTGTCATATAAAGTATAACGATCTGGAAACCTGCACTCTTTGTTTGTTTGTAATATTTTGTTTTCGAACCGTCCCACAGTGGTGCCAAATCCCAAAAAGCTGGCCAAAAGTCGAAAAAAAAAGTTCCTATGTAGAAACTTTTAACTATCGGAATAGCTATAGAATTACATGTAGTATGTATTACCAACATTAGAGCAAGCCATGCATTCACACCTATTTGTAAAATTTACTTCCTTTGTAACGGTCGAGCGCATCACTGCTGAAATCATGAAACACAAGTGTAAGTACGTTTTTCTAAACACGATAAAAAGTTTATAGGTTAACATTTTTCAATCCTATAAAATGGATTCTTTCCTTGAAGATGAATACAAAAATAATCTGTTGATCAAAATTAATGTTCACAACATGCTAATAAATCAGTTGTCAATCTTATTGACGTAATTTACAAGATTGACTTTAGAGAAATCGTCAGAAAAAAAGCAAAAAGTAAAAAGTCTTGATGGATCTTGCCTCGAAACAAATTGTAGGCTGTTGATTGAATGTTTCTCTAAAACATATCAAGTAGTTGGCTACCCATATGTGTCTCTAAGGTTTTTATGCTAGATTTTGTGTAATGATGCCAGAAAAATCAAGTGAAATATGTTGTTTGAAGGGAAAATGTAAAAATATCTACCGCTACAACGAATGATACATCAAAAACAGTATACAGCTATAGGCGGCCATATTTTGTGGTCATATCTTGTTGCGATCCTTACGCTACACGACATACGTATGTGGTAAATTCATGAGACAGTTTTGGAAAAAAGTGGGCACATAACATATGTGTACTTATGAATATCAAAATAATTGGTAATATGTGTAGTAGATTATCTTCCATTTCTGACTGTTTCGTGAATATAAATGCAGTTTTATATTAAGTAAGTCCGACACTTTGAACCCGCCATTTTGTTTTTTTCAAAAATAGCCTTCATATTGGCAATAAGCGACCTGTAAAACCCTCATATACCGAGTTTCGTGAATATAAATGCAGTTTTATATTAATAAGTCCGACATTTTGAATCCGCCATTTTGTTTCTTCAAAATTGCCATCATATTGGTAATCGGCAGTTGAAAAACCCTCATATACCGAGTTTCATGAATATACATGCAGTTTTGCACTAAGTAGTCCGCCATTTTGGATCCGCCATTTTGTTTTTTTCCAAAAATGCCCTTCATATTGGTAATAAGCGACTTGCCAAATCCTCATATACCGGATTTCGCCAGAATCAAATAATAGCTTCATATTTTGGCCAGCTTTTCGGGATTTGGGACCACTGTGCGTCCGTAAACCAGCAGGTGTCTGCCTGCGTTAGTGTTTTTTCGTTGCATCCCCACTCCTCTTTATTTAGAAAGGACGTAATCAGTATGCCTCGATCATTGGTCGAGTACACATCATGGACGAAGGCATTCCCCAGCATGTTGTTGGAAGTAACCGATTCTTACAGCTTATTGTCCACACAGATATGAGTATGTGGCGATTGATTTGCTATTTGCCATAGAAGACATGCATTTAGTCTGGCGTCTATTTACACAACAATGTGCAAGAATGGTAGGTCAGAAGACCTTCTAGTACCAATGACGGAGAAGAAGAGCTTGCTTTTCTGATTGCCACACTTGCCATCCTTTGAATGGAGCTCTGGCTTGCTATGCCTTATCACAGCAAGCTATTGCTCCATAGGTTATGGTTGGACGTATTACCATAACATAGAGCCCATGAACTAGCTTTTGGGATAGCCCCCAAGACTTCTCCCATATCCTTCGGCAAATACGGATTCCAGGATGGTGTCTTATCAAATAAGAGGCCTAGATATTTGACATTATCTGCAAATGCAAGCTTTACATCTTAGTATCAAATGTTCCACCCTTTTCTTCCTGGTGAACGGTACTATCGTGGTTTTATTGGGGTTAATGCTCATGCTTTCTTCAGGTTAAAGGGAGTGAATAAATTTCTCTCTCCACCAATATTCTTAACAGTATGACAATATCGTCCGCATAGGCCTGCACCTCAGCTCCAAGCATCTCAATGATATCCAGCAGGTCGTCCACTCAGTAGCAATCATAATAGTGAAGACAGAATCCCCCTCACCCTTTCCCCAACTAAATCAACGATATAATATTTGGATTAAACTTTTTATGTGTTGAATCAGCAGTAAAATATGAACATTTTTCCTATTTCTATATAATGAAGTCTTTGTAGGAATAGCAAAGTAATCACTTTTGTAACTGAATTAGTCAGAAAAATTAGTAAATATATCCAGGTATTTTGCAAAACATCTGACTGAAATGCATAGATAAAGAATCAAATTATAGTATCTGCTTGACTTGCAAGAGCGGGAGACACTTTACAATGTCAGGCCAGCAAATTTAATTCAACATCAAGTTCTTTTGCTTTTTTAATGTTTAACCTTAGTGACTGTTATGAGACTATGAATATACAACCTTTGAAAGTTTCTTCTCTTGACCATATATACACAGGGTGACCTAGAAAAAACTATAATGCATAGCACCACGAGATAGAGGAGCAAAAAATAACAAAAAGAGTTCCTGTACACTGATGTCCGATTGCTGTTTTTTATATTGTTCTTGTATTTTAGTATTATCTAAGCAATGAAAAATATGTTAAGGTAGGCTGTAATTTCATGAAACAAAACATTTGACAAATGTCAAACCAATATTAGCATAGTGTCTTAAAAGTTTTATTTCAAAATGATGCGCTATACTTTCGTAGAATGCAGGGACATGATCATGTATTATGGCAAAACTCGTTCAAATTCTTCCGAAGCTCAACGGATCTATCGAGAGAGATACCCATTAAGGTATTCCTAATGTTAGGCCATTTATTGGCGGACATAAGCGTTTGAGAGAAGATGGTTACTTTAAAAAAACCAAAATTCGATTCTAGGGTTAACAGAACTCGTCGTACTGTTGCAAATGAAGAAGTTATTTTGCAAATAATAGAAGACAATTCTAGAATAAGCACCAGAAGAATAAGTGCAGCTGTGCCGAATGTCAATCGTGAATCTGTTAGGGAAGTCCTCAAAGAACAACTTCTTCATCCATTTCATTTCCAAAAAATCCATCACCTATTGAAACATGATTTCCTACCGCGTTTACAATATTGCGGGTGATTGCAAAATAAAGGGCTAAACTTTCTGTCATTAATTTTGTTTACCGATGAAGCAGATTTTAGTCGCGATGACATTTTGAATATTGACAATATGCATTATTGGAGCGATGAAAACCCTCATCAGAACGTAATACGGAATCACCAGTATGGGTTTTCCATTAATTTCATTCCATTTACTAATTGGTCCATTTCAAATGGCCAGACGATTGACAGGCGAACTCTATCGATTTTTTTTTGGAAAATGAACTGAATACTTTATTAGAAGATGTTCCATTGAATATTATAAGAAGAATGTACTACATGCATGCTGCGCGCCAGTTCACTATTTTAGGAGAGTAAGAGAATTTCTGCAAAAAAAAAATTAGAAATAGGCGGATTCGTGGCGGGGGACCTATACCATGGCCAGCTCATAGTCGCGACCTTAATCCCCTCGATTTTTCATTTTGGTGATTTATGAAAAGTGGAGTGTATGCTGCAGAACTAAATATGGAACAGAATTGTGCTGACAGATTGCGTAAAGATGCTAATATATTTCAAAGATGCCGTCAGTCATTAACACGAAGATTGGAAATGTGTATTTAGGAACAAGGTCACCAATTTGAACACCTTATGCAGAACTAATATCTTATATTTTTTAATGTTGTTTTGTTTAAGAAAAGCCTTTTACTTAACAGCTTGTAACTTGAAAACAAAAAGCAATCGGACATTAGTGTATAGGAACTTTTTTTGTTATTTCTTGGTCCTCTATCACATGTTGCTATGCATTGTAGTTTTTTCTGGTATCCTGCATAATTCTTCTCTTTGTCTTGGTTTTTAGATCAGAAAAAATATGGAACATCAACGACGTTTCGCTTTTATTGCAAAATCTTTTCCAAGTAAACATATAAAAATATAAATGGTAATAAAACCATTACTGGGTTGGTAACTGGACACTGTCCTCTGAAAAAGCATCTATACAACACAGGCCGTGTAAGCGAACCTGGTGTAGAGATGCGAACTAACATCGAGGAAACGAGTTTACATGTAATCTGCAGCATGTGAGGAACTAAAGGTACTCAGGCAGAAATATTTCGGGAGAGATCTATTGAGCCCTCGAAGGTCCTCAGTTTCCACTGGGCAAGATACTGGGCTTTATAGAGAACACCAAGCTGCTCGAGTGGAAATAAGAGAATCAATAGGGATGGTACAATGAGCACCAAGCTCAAGTGCCCACCCTAACTTGAATGAATGAATGAAATGAATGAATAAATGGTAATAAAAATTATTTATAAATCAATTTTTTGTTTAATAAATAACAAAATCATAATTGTTTTGTTTACTATAAATTTTGAATATATCGTTTTGTTTTATTTAAAAATTGCGTTTCAATATAGTATGTTTCGATTATTTATTGTTAATCGAATATGAAAATATTATTGAATTTTGAATTAAATGCATCTTTAAAATATTGTATTTACATAGTTATAAAATTATTTTATATATAATTTTGAGAAATATTGTATGTTTGTTTTATCATTAACTGCGTTTTTATGTTTATAAATTTGAATCATCAAATATATTACGTGTTTTGAAATTTTGTCCGTTGTTTATATTGTTATAATCAAATGTATGATTTTGAGTTATTTCATGTTTTTTAAGACTGTAAGATCTTTGTTATATTTTTGTCTTTTTATTCTATTTTCTAAATATTGCATGGTTTCACCAATATATACACCATTACAATTTTGACGGTCTATTTTATAAACTATGTGTGATATTTTATTTTTTCAATATTCCATTTTAATTTTGTATAGATTTGGTTTTCTAGCTTGTTTTTAATTCTATGGTTTGAAATTTTTTTCGGATAAATGTTATTTACACAATATAAACTTAATTTTATAACTAAATACAATATTTTTTAAAGGTCTATTTAATTACAAAATTCAATAATATTTTCATATTGGACTAACAATAAATAATCAAAACATACTACATTGAAACGGAATCTTTAAATAAAACGAAACCACATATTCAAAATTTATAGTAAAAAAAAAAATTATGATTTTGCCATTTATTAACAAAAAAATATTTATAAATAATTTTCATTACCATATACAATTTATATCTTTATATGTTTACTCCTTTGCACTTTTGCAATAAAAGCGAAAACGTCGTTGATATACATTTACATATTTTTTCTACCTAAAAACTAATATAAAGGGAAATTAAGGCACGGCTTGATGAAGACACTAATAGCTGCTAATTGATTTAGTCTCATAGTCTATGAATAAATTATTACAATTAGGATGTACTCTCATTCTCATTATTATTTTCCAATTCAGACATTCTACTTTAATTTTTTAGTCAATTTTTTGCTAAATACTTTAGGCGTTACTTGTAATCTTCATTCAGTTGTCCCACATTATTTTTTTTTGTGTCGGCAATAAGAAAACTGAATACACATCTATGTGATCATTGCAAATTCACGGTACTAAAACTTGATCCTAAAAAGGGTCTTTTCTAATCTCCTCTCTTGAACTAGAAACGATGATTTTGTATATTTAACTTATTTTTAGAAAAAAGATGGATTTTTATCTCTTTTGTCATTAATTCAATAATAATACAAACATTTCCATATTGGTAAATTGGAAACATGCAGATAGGCAAATACTTGGTCGGCAGTGTACACCGTTCATGCCATGAAAACGGTGTTTTCCTAATAAAAGGGTTTAACCCAGTTTTATTAAAAATTATAATTATTACTTAGCGGTTTTTCCAAGCTTGCTTACTTATTCACAAAGGCCATAATAATACAGGGCAAGTTTGCATCATTATCAGAGGTAACCCTTTATTAGATAATGGCATTCAAACACAAAGTTCGGTAAGCCTCTTAAGAGAGGATTAAAATTTAAGAGAGGATAATTATCTGTATAGGAAATTAGTTCAAATTTTACTGGAGCTATTATAATTCTGTACCTAATTCCTATTCTTCTTTGAACATTGCGTGATTAGTAAATCCTTATCGATGCCTCAATTGGTACCTCATTAAATATACATAAATAGTTGTTTAACAAGTTTATTTTTAATAGAACTTCAACAGATATTGAAGTAAGAGTGTCTAACAACAGATAATGCACAATAACTTGTTTGATGGATGTTAAAACAATTACAACAATATGTGTGGATCTATAGTCGAAATAATACTTTAATTATAATAATATCTCAGAGTATGTTGAATATTTCAGTTATCTAGTATAATTTTACAATAATTAAATCGCATTGATCGAAACCAGCGGTCGAATCTTTTTGCATGCGCCTATATAGGTATATACTATTTCAATATCAACTCAGTCATATTATACCGAACTGACCTACGATCGTGTAAGGTAAGATATCACAACTTGCACGTCAGGGCACGTGAAAGAAAGGTCCCGATTCGCGGAATTTCCCACCACGCGAAACCGCAACCGTACATCCCCCTATATTCTCCCAAATATAAATAAAACAATACAGAAGCCGTCTACACATATATTAACATTACGTTCTGAGTGTGTTCAGTTGGTGAATACTAGCAACAGAAAGCGAAAGTATGTGGCTTGCGACCAGTTTTTGTTTGGCGGTTTTCTTGTGTTCCCTAGTGGACACGAAGTGCTCTCCGTTACCTACGAACTCGGAGGAAGTTAACAGTGATGTATCGAAAGTAACGCAAGTCGATGGTGATGGGATCGGAGCGGAAAATGTTGAAACGAAGCCAGGTAAAATATCAGGTTCCACTTAATCAATATTTAACATTTCAGTTCTTAATAATAATTCTATATAATTGAATCTAATTTAATACCCTGCTAATATTATTAACTTCTTAAGATATTAACAGGTAATGTTTATATGTACAATTAAGAAATTAAGTATTTGGATAGTCTTATAATACGTAGGCAATACAATTCAAAGTTACGAAGTAAAATATTACTTCTTCTCTTTCACGATGGTTCAAATTTAAGCGAGACCTAGAATGACTTTTATATCCAAAACAAGTTTTTGCTGCATCGGTTTATTACAGTCAGTAGTGTACTTCCTCCAGAATTTTTAAATATTATTCTTGACCATATTCTCACTCCATTGTAAAGTGAAATAAACATTTAACCTAATGAAAGTATTTATATTTATATTTATATGAGCCATGCTGTTAAAGGAAAAAAGTATAATAGTAGAATACATATATATTGTAATGTTATTCTCTCTCTCTCAGGGTTAATTAATTTTTTATGGATCGGTTTGTCTGAACATGCATTCGATTCCACAATGATCAATATCCTAAATTTTGATATAAAAATAACAAAATAAAAATTAATTGATGTTAAATATTTAAATTTTATATATAATTTATATTGTGTCATTTACAATTATGTAACAAAACCCTATATCAATCCCTACTAGCTCAAAATATACATATAGTGTATGTGTGTGTGTAAGTAACTAGATAAATTTTGTAATCAAATTAAAAATAAAACATTAAAATCCGACCTTGTATCAAATCTTCTTTCAGCTCCTCTTCAATTTCAAACTTAACTCCAATCAACCTTCAACAGTATCTCCCGAAACACTTCTTCTACACCTTTTTCTTTAGTAACTCCTCCTTCTCAATATTTTCACCTTAGCTTAAAACCAACCATTGAATCATATTTCTTCAAACAGTATTTCTAACGATGATAATTCTATTAACTTGTTTCTAATACTTTTTATTTTATATGTTCTTAATTTTCAGAATTTTACTTTTATCTTTTCTAGGTCAATCCATCATTCTCTTGTAACTAAACAATAATAATCCCTTTTTTTTATATCACCATGTGCACCAAACACATATATCATAAATTGTACACAGCCTCCCAAACATCATATTTATATTCTGACAATTTTTAAATGACTGCAATTTTGAAATCAACATCTATAAAGTGTTATATGTTTCTTTATGTTAAATTAAACATTAATTTCGATTATAAAATAATATAAATTATATATTTTGAGTTTATGCAAATACTAAAAATCTATAATAAGTACATACATGAATGAATACCAATCTAATATTACATTACATTACAATATGTTTCAATTAATCAATCGAATCAATAAACTTCAACTGGAATTACTACTTCGCAAATAATCCATTTAATTTGGACAAAAGCATGTTTGAAAAATTTATTCCTAAATACTTGTATGCAAGACTACAAAGAATAAAATTTTCTTGATATAAGAAAAAAGCAACTAGTGAAAATTTCGTAGGAATTTGTATAAACAGGGTGAGCCAACATATTCGCGTCGGTTTATATACGAAAAGTGGTAGCATATTTTCAATTTTTTTTGTTAAAGGTTATACAGGTTCAGAACGACCACATTTCAAAATTATTTTGAAGTATACAGGTAACTCAAAGAAAAGTTACACACCAAAGTTGTGAAATCTTGATAGTAGAGACTAAATAAAGGCAAGTTAGTGTTAGGTTTTTTATACCTACCTCGTTTACGTAATAATTAACTATTCTTCAAAATGTAGACTAAAATTTCAGAGGCATGCTTGTCATGCATATTAAGCTAGATATTTTAAACTGTATTTATTTTTTAACTAAAGCATTAAACTTGATAATAAAATTAAAGTAATGCAAAAAAATTATACAGGGTGAACAAAAACAGTTAATTACTTAATTTTCGCTATCTTTAAAGGCAAGTAACTTTCTTATTTTAAATGGAACACGCTGTATTTATTACCCTGTTCAGATTCTAATTTTAACGGTCTTTAAAATTGTATTAATGCTTGCTATACCTGTCTGTTATAGTTCCTTAGTAATTTAGAATTTTCTTTTTCAAATATTAATTCCTAGCCATTATTTTTTTTTTTTTTTGAAGTAGGCTTGGACAAAACTGCTGTTATTTTTCAACATAGATAGACGATATTCATCAGCCTCACTCTTCAACTGGCTTTTTACGTACTAATTAAAAGTCATAACTAAGTAAACTTCAGAAATGTAGTTTATTAAAACGGATAAACTGATATGTTAAAAACTGCTAATGTTTTAGAAAGTGTTCAAAATGATGGCGGCGATTTTCATTGTGGAAGCGTACTCTTTCTTGAAACGGGTCTTTAACATCATTCAAATCATTTGCTTATAGATTATAGATCGAAACGCCATTTTTCTTCGCTCTTTCATATTGTCGGGCGAAATTGGTGGTATGTCATAAAAAATATGTTTATTGTATCCCTATAAAAAAAAATCTGTGCTTGTTAGGTCTGGAGATCTTGCTGGCCAATTCTGTAGGCCTATCTAACTATTGGGGATACTGCCTATCTAATTCATTCCGAACGCTAAATGCGCAGGAGCACCGAATATGCCATAATATACAGGGTGTTCCATTTAATTTTGGTGTGCAACTATTCTTTGAGTCAGCCTGTATACTTCAAAATAATTTTTAAATATGGTCCTTCTGAATCCGTATAACCCTTAGCAAAAACAATTTGAAAACATGTTACAGCTTTTTGTATATAAACCGACGTGAATGTGGTGGCCCAGCCTGTATATGTAATATATAAACAAATTATTAAACTAATACCCTAGAACGTAATACATAAATAAAGTATTTTTGGACGATAAATACATATTTAAATGCATTTTTTAAACATGATTGAGATCAATGCATTCATATAATGAGAAGATTGGTTAAACGTTAAATGAAAACTCCCGAAATCTCTTCCTAAATTGTGTTCTTCCGTTCGAAATAGAGGTATACAATTACATGTATGCATGTGCTATGATCGAGTGAATCAATAGGACCATTGTATATTAAATCTTTTATTTAGTAAATGAACCGCATAATGTTTGGTTTTAAAATATGGTTTTTTGTGTATTATGTTGTTTACTGCCAAAGAATTCTTTTTTGTAAAAACATTGGAATGAATTTTAACCGAATTCCTATTTTTAAATTACACTTTGAAAAATGGTTGTTGGGACTCTTCGTGTTCCATATTTGTACTTGTATGTACTCGTCAATTTAATTTAGATAGAAAAGCTTTTTTTTATTTTAGAATATATATCAATTTTCTATACTTAATACAATTTGTTTATTCAGATTGAATAAAATTTATTACTTATTAATAATATTTAGTGTGGACTTAATAACAAAATCTGCTTTTCGAGAAAACGCTTAAAACTACGAGATATCTGTTAGGCCAATTTTCAAACAGAAATTTTCAATGTTTTAATTTCATATTATAATAGTTTAATGAATCTAATTCGATTATAATTTAAAAATTATGAAGGTTTTGCATTTTCAAAATAAGTATCCTAATATACAAAAAGCCAAACATCGCTCCTTTTGTTTAAGAACTATTAATTGTAATAATTCTGCTAGAAGCAAGCAATGTTTAGCATCTAGTTTTTATGCAGTAACGAACTCTTTGGCAGCATATACGTTTTTTTTTATTATTTACGGCAAATATTGCCGAACTTCTCCGCGCAACGTCATCACATCTCACAACCATTAAAATTAAAGCGTCAAGGCAAATGTTTAATTGTTTACTTATTACAGGTTCAGATTATTAAACCGTAAAAATAAAAGGTTGAAGAAAAAAAACTATTTGAAAAGGTAAAAAGTGATATATTAACAGTAATTAAAACAATTACCAATGTTAAATTGCAATGTTAAAATGATTTACAGTTATTAAAATTTTGAGGTTCACAAATTTAAATTATCTCACGGAATAAAACAAAAAGAAGGTGATATATTAAAACTAATTAAAAATTTTGGGTTTACAAAGGTTAAATTTTAAGATATACAACAACAACAACAACAAAATGAAATGTATAGCGTTCAAAAAAGAATAATAAAAATATGTTACACAATAAAGTTTACCAAATTTTAAGACTTTGAAATTTTGAATATCAATTAAATTAAAAACGAAGTAGGGGATATGTGACGATATCGTAAAACTACTCTGCAACAGCTAGCCTACTCGATCGAGCATGCATAAAAGTAAGGATTGCGGACTATAATTTAATGTTATTTAAAATATTGTAATCGTTAAAATAAGCAAACGTAAATTTTGAAGAGAAAATTAACTTATTTTCTCTTAAATAGACACAGACATGACACAAACACACATGTACAGAGTCGGATTCTTTGACGGCCCCCAACGCTGATGGTGTTGAATTAATTCAATTATTTATTATAACTTAAAAATACTTTCAATTCTGCAAGTTTCAACGTAAGATTTGCACTAGAAGTTCGAAAAATGGCCTAGTTCTATAAGAGAGATGTACAGCCTAACATTAGGTCTTCCAGTATTCTATTCAACGAAATTTTGTAATTTCATGTAGAGTAATCTCCAGTAGACAATATAAATTGGTTACCTTTGTCTAACCCAAGTAGGTATTTTAGTAATCCTTAACTTTAATAACTTTAAAACATCTTACCACAAATTGTACTACGCAGCACGCAGGTTTCGATAGCAATGCTATCATCATCGGCAGTACTGCACTGAAACAGGTTAAATTCATTTTGAAAATAAATACGACATATCAGAACGAATAACAGGAACAGATAAACCTAACCTTAAAGCGGTTCATAGACGAATAAGGGTTATAATAATAACACAAAACAATCCTTTATAACTGATAAATTTTCAAGTTCTTCTACAGCTGAAAAAGTTTTTATCCGGCAGTCAATTCAAAATGAGGAATAGATTTTGTTTTATTCTCTTATAAATTTTGCAAATCCTTAAATATATATTTTTATTTCTCAAATTCCATCAATTTCTCTTTAATATATTTCTCTTTTCCACAGAGAATATCCAAATATCTTTGAAATAAAAGTCCCTAAGTGATGTTATTATCGACATACAAATATTTAGACAAAAATCGTTTTAAGTCTACAAAATGTCCCTATCAAAAGAAAATTAACTTGAAAAAAAGACACAACATATAAGCTTTTTCGGCAGTGGAAATACTTTTATATTTATCGTTGCCAGTTCCAGCATGCTGCAAAAATGCTTGTGAAATAAATAAATTCGAATCACATAGCACGTACTCGTCTCCACGAAAATAAAATTCCCATGCACGAGATAAGACGTCCACGAAGTGGGGTTTTAAAAAGCAAGCGGTGACTTCGAGATGATTCCAACATTTCCTTCCCGTTCATCTCAAAAAGCAGTAGACGATAAATTGCTTTAGGTTTTTATTTACATCAACTCTAACGTTGGAGATTTCTTCCTATTTATTTCTATTTTTAACAAGACGCGTGCAGTAACTAACAAAGGAGACTTTACCATTTTCTTATTATTTACCTGTTTTTATATTTGTTTTGACATTTCCTTTACTATGATACATTTATAAATCATAATGTAATATGAGTTACTGTAAAAATGAAATGATACATATACATATAACATAACAACATAAACAAGATTGATAAATTGCCGCTGTATATAAGAAACAAAGATTGATTTTATTTATTAGGTACAATATTTTTCGCGTGTCTCTCAAATTTGTCATGAAATGTCCTTGAATTACAGATTCAGCGGAGCTTAAGGTTGACATTAAAATCACACCTTACTTTATGGATTTTAAATGCGAAATCGCTAGCATTCAATTTTATATTATATAGACAAAGCAGTAAATATCTTGTACTTGAGCCAAAAATGATAGCTATAAAACATAACACCGCTCCTACAAAGCAGTTTTAGCATTTAGAAGCCGGTGCCACTCCTTTTGCTTGTGATCACAGTAAAATTCAAGCAAAAAAGTAAAATAGAGCAGAACAAGAGCAATAAAGATTCTACAGCAAAATAAGATAGGTCTATAGTTTACTTTATTATAGATAATGTTATTACATTTTGTTACAATACGACATAAATATCTTTTTTTGGCTGTAACAGCAAACAAAAATTATTTTAAAATAATAGAACAGGTTCCCCTAGTAAAACAGATTGCATGTTATTTAGCCTTTAATAATGTAACAAACAAATATTTACATATGTTTCAATTAGATGAATACACATAACATCATATAAAATAGAATACATTGCTAGTCCTCAAGAACATTCATATTTAAATTCCATATATCAATACGTTTATGAATTTATGTATTCATAATTGTTTTATGTTAATTCGACAGCATGATTCGTTATTTTTGTATATTTACTTATTACTTATAGGATTACTCTATTGATGTGCATAAATTAAAACTCCCAATCTGTAAATAACATACACTTGTAAATAATACCAAAATATCCATATGTAGTATATGTAGAGTCACTTTAATTTCTAAGTGAAGTGTCACTCATTTACGATTACACTATATACAGGGTGTATCAAATAAAAAAGTAAATTTTGCTTGGGTGTTAACTACACGACATATAAAGCACAAACCCGCCGAAACCGGATTTCATCATTAAAAAATAAAAAAAAGTAAAATTTAGAGCCAAAAATTCTTTAGTCCGGGCCTGATGCAAGGAAACGTTAGGCGCCCGCTAAACGTGGTATTATGTATAAATACATTGCACTCATTTAGTATTATTCTTAATGGTATGCCGTAAATTCATTTAACGTCATTCTGAATAAATAAAGGCCCTTGTAAAAATAGCAAAACTGAGGCATTTTAAATTTTTCTTCTTTTTATAAAATAAACATTCCTTTTTTGTTAAGAGCATTCTACGTAAGTCTACAAAGTATTATTTTTAATATCCTGATAAGACGTTCAAGTTTCGCCGGATATGCGACTCCAGTAGTTACAGTCCAGTAGTTTGCTTTGTCGAATCGAAAGTTAGTTGTTAATAAACGGTACCACATGAATCTGAGTTATTTCTTTTGGATTTATTTAGTCAAATAACGCAAAATGAATTGAATCGAATTACACAGAAATAAATGTAGACACAGAAAATTTGCAAACACGCCTTTTTACTATGATGTCGCGCGAAAATGAATCTACACACATCCGCGCTTTTGTCGATGCATCAAGCTTCGATTTTCTTTATATAAAATCATGATGGTCCTGAAAAGAATCGCTTTTTCGAGACGGGAAGAATTTAAATAAAATCATCGAAGTGGCTTGCACTCCAAGCGGCGATCCACACAAAACTAACAGCGGTAATGGCTGAATGATAGTGGTATGTGGGGGTATACTCGGGACAGCATTTAGGTTGGGTACAGGTGCGGCTCTAGCCCACGGCATTTACAAAATATATTTTTTTGTCGTTAATGCTTACAGATAGACCCCCTGTGCATTAAGACTTTTTGATAGTATATGATTACAGCTGCTACATATTATTATATTTACCTCTATATCTGATACATCCTGTATATGGTCTCCACGTCCCTCTGCTGACAGACGCAAGTCTTTATGGCACTTTTGTCCTATAGTGTCGGCGAAACCTGAGCTCGCCGGAGATGTTATTTTATTAATATGCCTCGCAAACTGTTAAGGCTTCTTCGGTTACGTGCCTTCTCTTCTCTTACGTTTTGTCACAAGACACCGCGCAGCGGTAAGATCTAAACAGTCGTGGACTCTACGGATCCGAACCCTAGGGAGAGGTCGATTCTGGGGCTCAACGACTCGGGCCGGAAGTGGGTTTGAGGACTCGCTCGCCCTCAGCCAAAACCGGGCACCCAATTCCATAAAATGGTCCCTCACGGAGGGAATCCTTAAATCGTCCCGCAGTTATTGATTTCTCACCATGCATAGGGTCGCAACGATAAGACACAACATGCGATTTTGCAGAACCTCCATGATGGTGAGGTGGGTCTCGGCCATGGTACAGAGGGCGAATATGTCAGGATCGGCCTCAGGCATGCAGTGTAAAGCAGTAACTTAGATTTGTAATCGAGCCTGCTCCGCCGAGCTAATAAGGGCATCAATTGGATCTTTGCAGCCTGAAACCGATCCCTTACTTCCTTGACATGTTGGCGAAAAGTCAGGCCCCGATCGATCCAGAGCCCCAGGTATTTAACATAGTCCGCCCAGGGAACGACACTTCCATCTATCTCAATACGGTCAGACGGAACGGCCCTTTTTCGCTTGAAGCGAACTGTCACAGACTTTTCGGGCTTGATCCTCAATTTCCACGTCTTGGCCCAGGAAACAATCCGGTCAATCGCAGCCTGCACTCGCCGGATCACCATTCCCTCAAATCTCCCTGCCGAGTAAACAGCAGTATCGTCGGCATATAAGACAAGGTTAACCGCCGGACATTTAGAGATGTCACTTCTATAAATTATGAATAACTCTGGACCAATAAGAGAGTCCTAGGGCACCCCCGCCCCAATCGGACGAACCGAGGAGCAGACGCTCTCGACCCTAACCGAAAAGGTTCGCCTCGTCAAATAAGATTTAATCAGTCTTGTCATATTCGGGTTTATTCCAATCCGTGCCATCTTGCATAGCACGGTGCACTATAATTCTAAAATGTATCTCTGCCAGTTGAAAAAATAGTTTATTGTTGGGCTTTAGATAACTGAATATGATCCTTCAGAAGCAATTTTGTAGTTAGAATTATGAAGTACTTAGGTTTCCATGTAAACATCAATTCATTTCTAAATTTTAAACTCTGAATAAGGGAATAATAATAAATTAAGCGGTGTGACTGGATTTTTCAAAAACTACATTAAGTGGGGATGAAGTGATTTTCTAAATAATGAAATGGTGGTGAGTCAATTTTAAAAAGAATAAATTAGCTAGGAGGAGTCGATTTTCCCAAAAAAAATAAATTATGTAGGATCCCAAAAAAAAAAAAAATGAGTGGGGGTGAGTAAGATCGCATTTTATGGCTTTCAGATTCAATTATTGATCTATGGCATTTAAAATTTGCAGATTTGCAGTTGAAAAAAACAGAATTTTATATCTCAGAAAAAAAATATCTTATTATAAATATCATGAGTTTATTTTAACAGTTTTGCTACACTAATACAATAATTTATTTACAAAAATTTATTTAAAGTCTAAATTTTTCGTTACATAATAGAAGTAGAGCTTGACAAACATGTCAAAAATAAATTTAAATTTGCAAGGATAACTTTAACGCCAACATATATGCTACTAGATTAGTAAACACCTAAAAAGAGATTACAAAATCCGCTTTAATGGCACGAAACTTGAATACAAAGCTTGGTAAACAACACTATTATTCAACAGGAGATTATTGTTCTATATTTCTGGATGATCATCAATATTGTATAAGGTTTTAAACTAGTCAAGCATTGAAAATTCTTCTCTAAACTTCAACAGAGAAGCTGGATCACCGCAGAGACAGGTATTTGATCAAGAAACGGGGTCGATTTGGTTTTCGTTTTTATTTGTTACAGGTTTTCTATTAATATAAAAGTAATTGTTTTTTTAAAAATAGTATAGTTAAGAATTATATAGCCGTTAACGGCGAATTACTTGCTTAATTAATTTTCTGATGGTTTTTGATGCGTTGTTGCAAAATAAAAATGTTTTGAACGTGATATCAATAATCTACATTTATTGAGTAAATTTTCATCGACAGAACGAAATCTGTCATTGTTGTAATGAAATATTATTTGCAATCATTGATTAAGTAATGACAAGATTCTTTAGTGAAATGAATTAATTTTCATTATTATAACAAATCGTATCAAACTGTGCATAATTATTAATAATATTTGTTAGGGTAACTATGTTTCATACTTTCAATAAATAATTTTGTTAATAATATGAATATGAAAGAAAATATATTGTTATTTGTATGTACAATTTTCATATAATTATTTAATATATGAACGCAATAAAGTTTTGAATGATACCTCCTTCGATAGTTCAATGGTTTGTAATTTATTGCAAGAACAAACAGATAGCATTCTGAATGAGTGGCAGTGGTTGTATTACCTGCTTACGCCGCTGTCGCTTGCTGATTGAAAGTTTGCCGTGTGACACCTAGAGGGCATGCATCTAAACTCTGATCTCTTATGGGGGAATCGAGACTAATACTTGAGACACGATACTGATGAATGTGAATTTGCACTTGGCGGAAACTTACATTTATATTCTCTTTTCCGCTTGTATGGTGATTTCTCCACAATGCGATTAGTCAATCAATGCGATATCAATGAATTAAGTTCATTATTTTAATTAGAAGTTTATTCTATAACAATAACTAAAATATATTAGTATTATGAATAATACAAATAAGTGATTACGACATCAACAAGTAATATTCATTGTATTAATGTCTTTCTTCATTCTCTACTGGAGTTCATACATAAAATTACATTAAAACTCGCGCTCATTTAGTAAACCAAATAAAGCTGTTAAAACAAAACTAGTGCTGGTTACAATAATAACATATTTTATTGAGCCAAACAAGCTACTATTTCATTTTCAATGATTTTTGGTTTCATTAATACAATTAATGATTTATTACTCAATAAATTCGGTTGTCATTTAATAAAATATTTTTCATTGGTTTGATAAACTCGTTCTTTAGACCAATTTTAATACATTATTTCATGTGAACAATGCATTAAACTGTTAATTGCATCTAAGGGCCAAACGGCCAAACTTTTTAATAAGGAGTCAAAAATAAAATCATGTATGACTTATTTTGCTTACAAGCAACTACAATGTATTTAAAACCATTAAACAAAACTATTACAGAAAAGGAAACAAAAAATAATTATTTTTAGTCAAGTTTGTAAAATAACATACAATGTTCAAAATTTAGTGAAAATTAGTTAAGTGCGCAAATCTTCAGCATTTCAGCCATAAAAATGAGAAATAAATTGCTTTAATTACGAATATCCGAGAATGAAGACAAGCGTAAAAAGCAGTTGTTTGGTAAAGTCTGGCTGCCACTTTTCGGACTACAACAATTGTATGAGCTGAAGACTCTTTCATGTGACGTAATATTAATATGCCTGTACACGCAAATGTTTGTAATTCCGACTTTTGTCCAGCTTTTTTGGTATAAATGCCAGCCTGTATATCGGTGATCCGATTTGAATTCATTTTTGTGGAAGTATATTGAAAAACATGAATTTCTGGGACCTTTCTCGAGCATATTCGGAAATCTGTGTGGGAGAGTTGTTATTTGTTTGAAATGTAGTACTGATAATTTGGTAGTAGATGTATGTTTTTATTCTTATATTTAAAATTAAAAATAAGAATAGATAAATTTGTGTAACAGTAAGTGTAAAAAGCCTACTGGCTGTGAATTTACGGTGACATAATTCGCTGAATGGAACACATTATACGTAAAACTTGTTTTTGAACATCATAGATTGTAGTAATGAAATGGTTTCCCCGTAGTGTTTCCGCTCAGTAGAATTGCAAATTTTTATTAGATATAAAAGGCAAGTTTCAAGAAACATTCTTACACTTTTTTTTTAATATATGCATGTACGCAGAACCATATATTATACTTAAATTACTTTCTTAAGCAAATATAAGTAATAATAATGCGATGCAACACGTACTTTCGTGTAACTCCTACTGCAATCATGTATATACAACTTTTTAGGTCGTTAACTTACACCAGGAATCTTTACGTTTATTAATTTTTTTTTATTTCTGTTGAAGAATATCAGGTTTGCAACTCGTTCATGCTAACCTTGCATAAGCACCAAGTGGCAAATTCTTGTGTTTTAACTCACTTAATCAGATGTTTAACATTAAAATCGCCTTAACAAGAACTGTCTATCGTAAATGTTTATTCAGGCATTAATTATAATTTACAGGCTGATTAAAATTAAAAAAATAAAGATATTTTAATTTGTGATGCAAAAGTTTTAATACAATATTGTCTTATAACGAATAATAAAGAAGTTATGGTGGTTTTTAATGAATGCCAAAGATATCTAAAATTTATAGTAGGCTTCTTCCACTTTAAGTTAAAACAAATAGTATGTTGTTTGAAACTGTCAAAAACGCACTGAGCTTAAATCTTTTACACGTTTAATTATTAAAAAAAAAATGTTATTTCATTTTTGTGTTGTGTTCTTTACTTCCAATTGTTTTTATTAAATTATTATCATTAGTAGTTTGAACAGTTTTCGTTATATTTAGTTCTAAGTATTAGATAATATCTCGCCATGGTATTTTCTCATTTGGAGAAATGCTATATGCTGGAAGCATACATTGTATGCGGCAAAAAATCAGTAAGGACTGTCGAATATTATGCAGAACAGTATCTCTTACGACTGCAGCCAGATCGACGTTACTTCCGAAAACTTTACAGACAATTTAGGCAACACGATTGCTTATTTAAGAAGAAAAGAACAAAGAAAAATATTATTATCAACGAGGACATTTTTTTAATTTAAAAAACAACTGATGCACCTGAAGAAGACGGAAAAGCCGAAACCGGTAGTGCAGAAAAGTTTTTATTATCAAATGCAGTCAATAAAATAAAATATAGTAATTGGGAAGTACTTTTTCTACACCTTTTTCTTAACTGATCAACCCAATTATGGACATAAAATTACCATTGAATAAACAAGCAAGTATAGGTAACACACGGGATGAAAATGAACAATCTAGTGCTAAGGTGAGTCATAAGAAGAGCAAAACTACATGAACATATTATGACCAATCAGACAATAATAGCGTATGCAAACGGTGTTACAACAATTGAGAATACAATAAATGGCTTCGATGACTGTATACAGAAAATAGGAAAATGTTTAAGGCTGGAAGAGAATATGTACGCACGACAAAATTTTCTAAAAACAAAGAGATACAATTTTGAAGCAGTCAGCTCTTTCAACTATTTGGGAGAAGAAAGCATGCATACGATAGGAATAAATGCCTATTAAGGAGTAAAATGCTAAGGAAGAAAGCTATGCGTTAAAAACAATGGCAATAGCAAACACTGTTGAGACCAAACCTAGCAGAGGATAGAAGCAAGATTGAAAAGAAAAATAAGATCAGACCAGAATTACCATAGAAAAATTTGGGCAGTACTGAGGAGAAAACTAAGGGAAATGGTTAGGAAGATAACACAGAGGATCTCCCTGGGATCCAGAAGCAGAGGAAGGATTATATCACTTGAATGTACTTCAATCACTGCCTTAGCATGAACGATTTCGTAATTGTATTACCTTTTGCATACTCAAGGGTAAAACCACTCTTTTTGATTTAACAAACTACTGTTTCTTTCCTTCAAACTCCTTCATTATGAATTCTCAATATATTAACTGGTTTCACAACTTTTGAATTTTTTTAAGCTCTTGATACATATTTAAATATCTCATTCATTTTTTTTTGTTGAAACATTCTGTACAATAACGCGCGTTTATGTAATCAGGTATTTTTTATAATAGGTGTCTCGCACCGTACACTTATGCCATAAAAAAATATACCTAATTAATAGAAATACCACTAAACTAAAGATATTTCGCAATGAAAGTGCGTCCAATGTCTTGTTAATTCATGCATATGTATACCTACAGTACGTGATACCGGAGTAAACAAAAAATTATTAATACCTTATCAAATGAAACAGCAAAAATTGGAAATTACGGAAGCCTTGAATATAGATTATAATTAACCTACGTTCACATTTAATATAAATGTGTAATTCCATTATTCCTTTGTTTATTATTATACAAAAGGTTGTTGATATTATTTACTTGTGGGTACGCAAAACAATAATTTGCATATAATACAGTAGCATTATTATAATCAGATGCGATAAATACTAATTATGCAATCGTGATGATTTTGATTTAATTTGAATTTTCTTGTATCAATGTTACTGAAGAATTATATACAGGTGCTCTACTACAAATTTCAACGATCAGTATATAGGAAACCAGTCACTGATTTTTTTTTTATAGTATACTAACACAGCGGCTTGCTTTAATCGAGCAAAATATACATAAATCTCTAGCACTTTCAGTAATAGAGGGTTCACATGAAATAGTATTCACATAATTGCGAACCTAGTGCATTATATTTTTGTTATTAACAATCATAGGGAAATTATTTAGTTAGAGTAGGAACATTTCAATTGTTATGGAATGCATATAGTACTTACACAGAATAGGTAGCCTTGTTAGCTTTTCATAAATAAGGTAATAGAGGGTGCTGACATATAGTTCCTTGTTTTAAATAGAACGCTGTGTATATTTCTAAATTGCTTTTGAAATGCTAATTCCAATTTAGACAGAAATTTCTCTAGAGAAAAGTAACATTTGTTTTTGTTTATCGGATATTTTTATAACTAACGATCTATATACATAAGTGTCCGGTAAAGGTGTTTTGATTTTGAAGAAGACAATAGAGGATGTCATTATGATTGAAAAATTCAATGTACCTACGCTTTTGACTTTTGACGTTCATAAATCAGCTTGTAGCGGAATATTTTTACCAAAGAAGAAAGTTTATACCGGGTGTCCACACTTAAGTGTGCACTATTGATAACTTGGTTTAGTACTATTTTTTTATGACGGTTACAAAATTCAAAAAACAATTCAGCGTCGCGTTCTCTAGATAATCGTCCAAAATAATTTTGTTTATATGGAAATCGCAAACTGAACAAAAAAGTCTTACTACAACACTATTATAAAAAAAATGTCAAATAAAGCAACTACTTTATTTGACTTTTTTTGACTCTGAGAAATCTTTATCTTTGCTTTGTTTGCTTGAAATTGATATACCTATGGATAATTAAAGCGTCACATTTATTAAAACTTTTAATTCAATAAACAAATAAAAATAAATACAAAAATAGTCAAGAAAAGTACTCAAATTAAATGTTCAAAGACACCTTTCCATTTCAATGATTTTCTACTGGTCTCCACATGAAGAAATCTAATGGCGTCATGTCAGGTGAACGCGCGGGTTACTGAATAAGGCCATTTGTGCCAATTCATCCATTTCCAAATAATCTTTCTAATAAGTCACTTCTGTCACGGTGATTATGTGCGAGCGCTCCATCTTGGTGAAAGTAAATAATCTGTCTGTCTATCAAATTTAACTCATCCAGAAAATTTTCTATTTTCTAAATTTTTGGCAATAATACCACATATCTTTTTCGTGTTAAAGAACCTCGATAGAAAAATGGCCCAACAATTCTACTACTGCTCAATAACTACTTTATTTGACATTTTTTTTATAATAGTGTACTAAGACTTTTTTGTTCAATTTGTGATTCTCTTTTAAATTGCAAAAAAAAAATATACAGCGCGTTCCTTAAAAAAAAAAAAATTTGGACCAATATCTAGAGAACGCGACACTGAATTGTTTTTTTCTGTTTTCACAATTGTAACCGTCATAAAAAATAGTACTACTTTGTCCATTTGACCGATTCTGTACCTCCAAAGATAACAAAGTTATTAATAGTGCACACTATTAATTAACTATGACACCCGGTATACACTTTCTTAATTATAATGAAATCTTCTACAAGCTCCCTCAAAATCAAACCAGCTTCACCGAACATTCTGTATATTTTTAAAATATAGGCATATTGAACACGTGCAGGTTAACCGCAAATCTAGAGTTGTCTGGGCTCCACAAGTGACTTTACGAGCATATATCGGAAAGTATTTTAATTATTTTTTCCTCTTCCAAGTTTACAACTGAAATTAATGTATTGCACAGCAATGGATTCAGAAAAAAAAACATCTCTATCCAATGTAGCAAAAAAAATATATACCGAGCAATTTGATAAAACTAGTTGACTGTCGAAAAAAAAATTAATATGGCGTTCGAAAAGAAATAAATGTAATCTCAAACGTACCATTCATCAACCCATTTCATTTGGTGCTAAACTTATGAAAATCGGAATGTAAAAGTGTTACAGCTTGGGGTGTTTTTGTGTGACACCCTGTATAATAGACACTAGATTTCTAAAATAAGTTTATAAAGAGTCACAAGAATGGTTGATAACAATATTAAAAATAACATCCAATACAGCTTCCTTAATTGTGCAATAATTACAAATTGTGAAATAACAATATGAAGGCTAATTATCTCGTTGTCTATCTATAAGTCGTTAAAACTGAGTAATATTTAAGAAAATTGAAGAGAAATCGCAATTCAAATTACTATTAGGTATAAAGATGTACAGACGGTTTTCAGAATCACTGCAGAGCCAGCAACATGCATGGGAAAATTGAAGGCGCGTATGCAAAAGATAATGCTAATTATCAATACGTCACTTGAAAAGTGTAATTGAGCTTCGCATTTATTTAAAACAATAGCTGTTATAGAAACAATCAAAAGCGTGTAATAAAAATTTACTTGCGTGCGTACTGCTGGCTTTTCAGTGATTCTGAAAACCGTCTGTGTATTTTAATACCTAAAGCGACGAAGTCTATGATGTAAGAATAAGTAAGTAATATATATGTAAATTATTAAGCTAAAGGTGAAGCTGTTATTTATAGATGTATGTATATTTTATACACACACTCATCAGCTATCACACATCTCAATGATTCACGAAAGGTTTTTTTTTTTAAATTATTATAAATTATAAGAAAGATATAATTTAAACCTGTATTGAATAGTATAGATAATTAAATAACAGTACAAATGCGCAGTAAATTATTATAATATCTACATCTTCTTGAGAAAAATGATTCACTTTATTATTATTTTACCGCATCCGATTACAACATGGTTAATTGATTGAAAAACACATCTTAAGTGATTTTAATAATGATTATTATTGTAAAAAAAAAGTATGTCAAGATCGTAATAATTCAGTTCGTTTTGCAATCAAATAATAATCGTCAGTAATAATCTTAACGAATAATAAAAACACTGCCAATGAATAACTGGATTTTTTTTTATTATCCTAATTAGTATGTTTTAAAACGCTCAGTAATCGAATGAATCTTTATACAATACAAAATTCGACACATGCACTTTCGTTTTCATTCTGAAATGTAGGTCGATATACCGAAAGAATTTGTGAATATCTGTGACCGATCACGTTACAGAATCGTCCGAAAAATTTTGGCGTATCTCCAGTGAAAGTATGCATAATGTACAACATAATGGATGCCGTCTTTTTGCGCAACCTATCTATTAAATTCAGCCGAATGCCAACGTCTGTCGATATCCGTGGGATGTGACCTTCCCAATTGTTTGCCTAATCACAGTTCGATGTATGTATGTAAGGAAAAATATATTCTCTTATATTTGTAAACTATGAGAGGTATTGGTAGTTTACCGCTGCAAATTCATTAACAAATTTATCGCGTGGGTTTTTGTTCGTACGAACGTGAAAATATGTAAATGCAAAGCGCGTAATAAAATATTTATTGCTAATTTAAACATGAATTCTTGCGATATCTATTTTTGTCTACCTCTTATTGATTCTTACTCACGTCTGTCTCTAAAGCAGCAGCTTTTGGGACATCCGACGCACAAATATGGTAATAGTTATTTGTATCACTAGGCCAGAAACTACAGTTTTGCGAGTATGAGTACGGTGGGCCGAGGCCCACAAATACTCGCAAAATAGTTTCTGGCCATGTGATACACAATGTTTTTTGGGCCGACAATTCTTAATTTTAAATTGAAAATAGAAAAGAAATTTGGACACTAGGGAGTTGACAGTACAAGTTGGCACACATGTTACATACCTTAGTATTTTGACGTTTCCGAGAATAGTTCTTTTTCTGTAATTTTCTTTCTAGTTTAATATCTATTTATCAATAATAAGTGCAATGAAGACACCAGTTCATCTTAGCATGTTTGAACAATAGCTTAATGCTTAATGACAATTTATTACACGTTGGTCATGTGGAATCTAGTGCAGCCAACCTTTAGTAACATTTTCATGCATAATATTTTCATTTATAGAATTTCTTAGCTCTCGCCCCCTAAAAAGTTTAGTATTGGTATAAGAAATGCCGATAGAGGCTTAAATTTCCGAATACGAGACTTTTTAGCAATACATTAGAAATTATTTCAATATTAGTATTTAAATTTCATTTAAACAGGTAGATTAGCTTAGATTATTAAATTAAAAACGCTGATATATAAATGTGTTTATTTTTAATCTACTGCGCAAATACGGCACCATCCAATAAAAATATTTAGATACTTGTATTCGTGATATGTGACGTTAGAGTTTTAGTTTTGCGTTTATAGATAGATACACTAGAATGTCGCGAAATGTAAAGATAATATACTTGATTGAAATAAAGAAAAGCCAACTACTCGGTTCTAAACTTCCACAAGTGATGTCCGCGTCCTTTTACAGTATGAGAGACAGAAAGAGACACAATTTGTGTTTAGTTTTGACAACTTATTCGATATAGCGCTTGCGGGTGCTATCAAAACGATTAAAATAGAATATTAGCAGTTTTGAATCGCTCCAAGAGAGCTGGGTGAAGAGGCTGTATCAATGGAATTGATAAAAATTTGGAATAAAATGAGAATCGAACAAACAAACCTAAAAAGGAAGAATATAAAAGAAAACGGCGGTACGAAAATTAGCAATTCCTTCAACTTTGGGTTTACTACTTGACGATTTTGACTTAGATTCTAGTGTTGTAGTACAACAGACAGGAGGTGACGATAAAATAAAGGAGATTGAAGTGCAAGACGCAACACCTGAGTCTTTGGTTTATTCACTAAATGAACTAGCAAATAACGTTTATTTACACGGAAAAACATTGTTGTCAAAAAACCAACAATTGTAAAACAGTTAACTACAATTGTAGTTAACTGTTAACTGACAACAATTTTTTTTTCCGTGTATCGATACTGAGAGACTGAGAGAGCTACAATGATTAAAACCCGATTTAAGCGTTCCCCTCCTGAGTATGGTATTTTTCAATGGGGTGAAAAGTGTTTGTTAAATATCGCTGATTGGCCAGCTGAACGGTTGCCAATTGCTGTTACCAGTAAGAATGTAAAGCAATTCTTGGGGTGCCGGAACTCAAGTTTATCAATGATACTACAGAACGATCTATAATTAATAGAAGGTTTCCATAGTTTGTTAACCAAAAGTTAAGACCAAATGCAATACCACCTAGAATATTCAAGAACATAAAAATAAGTATCCAGACTGCAAGAAAGACACATTAAAGCAGTCATTCTAACCATTCGTTTCCAACATTATTTTCTTTATAGAGTATTGAATGTTTCGTTAAGTTAATTCTAATTAGATATGTTTTGTAATTGAAATTGTTACTGTCTTAACATTGCACACATATGGAACTAATCATACATAATTTTAAATGAATATAATTCTAATGAAAAAATAACTGATTTTGCAAAACTTTCGCTTGGCATCGGCACGGGAAAGAATTAAGTTATCATGCTGAACTTTAAGGTATGTTATTATCACATCATATATAAACTTTTAAAGGGGTAAGAACAAAATAATACCAAAGTACAAAAATAAGGAACACCTAATGTGTATTAAAGTGGGTTAACAAGAAAGTTTTTTTTGTATTTAGTAGCTTTTCACTTAAAACGTCGCAGAGATAGTCCTATGCAAAATTGTCTTAAATATTCTGGAAGGACTGACAGATTTATCTTATTTATCAATATGCATGACCATGTTTTTCTGTTTTTTTTTATCTGTTCATATTCCGTTTATGCCCCTGGCTCACAAAAGCCGTATTTTACTAGAGTTATACTGGTACACCAAGTACGGTTAATTTAGATTCAAGAAACTCATGTTAATTTACAATTTACACTTGGCATAAGTACTTTGAAAGAATTGAGAATTTTTACCTTCTTATTCCTGGATAAAGCATAACACTAGGCAATAAGTTTAAAATTCTTTACTTTTTTTTGTAATAACTATGTGCAGTTTTGCTTGTTCTTATAGTCATAGTAATAACAATGAAAAAAATATATTCTGGCACGTCAGGTTTTCGTACAAACGTTATTGAAAAACAAATTGAAATCTAATTACTAATCTATTAATTAAAAAATTGATAATTGAATCCATAATCATCTGAATAAAAATATGTTAGTACGAATCTACTGGTATTAGTTTCTGATATCTATATCTAATTTATCTATTTTTCGTGCCACTTGCTATTGTTTTACCATTTTCTATAAATTTAATTCCTGTAGTAGTCATATTTAGTGGTATAAGTGACCATTTGTGCCTTCATTGCTTTAGGCCATATTATACTTAGAACACACACATTCTTTCTATTTACTTCATGTTTTGCTAACACATATAATAATAATAATAATAAATAATAATAATAATAATATTGAGTTTATTTCAATAACTTTTACATAATACATTTACGTAACAGTAAATTAAACAATTACATGAGCAATTAGTGTTATTGGAACATTAGGGATTTGGTTCAGAAGAGCGATATAAATCGCGCTTCTGTTCTTCCATCAAATCCCCAAAATGAGTTTAATGGAACTAGAAATAGCCTAAAGATAAAATATAACCAACTTAACCTAAATATAATTTCAACTCCGTGATGCTTATAGGATGTATATGCTTAAGAAAAACATAACACCAAAGTTAAATGAATGAAGGTAATACTCAGAGGGAAAGAAAAGTAAGTAAAAGATTGTATACGCAATGAAAAACAACAGGTACACTATAAAGTATAGTTTGAAGTAAGCAAATTTTATTTTAAACTTAGTTCTCCAACTTAGTTCTCCAAAATTTACGAAATTTGAGTCAAAATAAGACCTTGTAGTCTATCTTCGAATTCTTTAAGTTTACCGAAATGTTTTTTTTTTTCTCACTACTGGGACTACTCTTATAGCTAATAAAGGTTCTACTTTCTCTTTCAATGCTTCTGATATCGTGTTCTTGGGTTTGGCTTGTAGCTATTTCTTTTCTTTAAAAAAACTTTTGGATACCATCCCCAATCGAAGAAAAGCACACTTATTATTTTTGCAACAAATAAGAATCTTGTTGCACATATTTACAAATGGTTTCATACCATTAAGTTTTGCTGTAAGAGAAGGCAGCTTTACTAAACTGTTTTGCTTTTAGGTTCTTATTAACTGTATTAGAAAGTCTTCTATTACTATTTTACAGTAGAAATTTCGAGTAATATAAATAAAAAGAAATAAATATCTAAATGAATATTCTTTTTTTAATTCTAATATTTTCAAACCATTCTAAAATAATTACATTGTAATATCATAACAATTAATATAACTGGCATGTAGCATACATAACATTTTCTTTGCATGTCATTATTAATATTCTAACCTATCATATTTAATTCCAACTTTCTTTTCCAGTAAACTTCATCCCTTCAAACATTCGCAACAAGAGAAACTTCGACTATTCAGACTATTATTTCGGCGGTAGCAGTGAGGAAGGTAATGGCTTCAGATATTTCCAAAAACCCGTTTACCAACACGGTTTCGGTCGCTACTGGAAAGTCCATCAACCCGTTACTTATTCCGGATACGGCTTTTTTCCAGGCTACCAACATCATCATCACCATCACCACAAGAAATGCAAATATCCCCACGAATTTAGCGGCGAATACGATGGAAATTTTTCCGAAGAAAAAAGTGGCCCTATTGGCGATATCACCGTGAAACCCTTACCCGTTCCCACACAAAAACCGATAACACCGCCACCTATAGAGACCGAGCCTCCAACTACTACTACCACAACAACCACTGAATACATTCCTGTCATAGATATAAGGAGTAGTAATTAACATCTTCTTTTAATCCTAATATCTAATTCTTTTGTAAATATGTGTTTTCTGACTAGGTAATTAACCTGATAGTATTTTATTTAAGAAAATAAATCATCAATACCCGTATTATGAGTGCGCCAATTGAAAATGTCCTTCCAATTGGGCGAGACATCTAAAAATACATTTAATTCGGTTGTAAACTTCCTACACAGCTAATACCGGAGCTGCGTTCTGCGAAATTACCGATTAAATTGACCATAAAGAGGAGGAAAATAGAACGAAATACTATAGGGTTAATATCGATTTTCCACTCTCTCACTTTATTTGTAAGTACGTAATAAATTATTTAATGTTTTGTGTCTTTTTATCGAATTAAATATCTTTTTTTATATATGTTTACTTGTTTTATTTCTACTTAACTCTATTTATGTTTCTTTGCGAGTTTTGCGATAGCTATAAGTGTACTTAAGTGTTGGCATAAGGAGTCATAATACAATACAGCTCTTATCTATCTAATTTTCCTTGACAACCGTGCTACACCTAAACTACTATTATATTTGATGTTATTGTTAAGAAATGTTCTTTTTCGACAATGAAACAAATTAAGCCAGAGAAATAAATTTATAACCAAATAGATTAATACAACAATTCTATCTAATCTGTTACTAAACTTAGGCTCGAAATGCACAGACAAATCAAAAGCCATTTGTAACCAACATGCAAATGAATATTTTTTTGCATCGTGGTTCTTTACAAAAAATCTTTTTGTAATATAATTTTACATAGGAAATTATTATCGTCATAGTGTCTTAAATACAAAGATAATGGATAATAAACAATCTTTAATATTGTAATGCCAATTACAGGGCATATAATATTTAATGAGCAAGAAATCATAAAAAATAACGAACACTATAAACAATCTTAGGGTGGCGCGTTTAGCAGTTCTGTCACAAATTCAATTATCCAGTCTTTAGCCCTCCTTCAGGCGAGGCGATTAGTTGATTCCACTAGCTGAACGGACGATTGTCAAGGAGCATACTGATATAAACCCTTTTGCACTTGTCCACTTCTTCGGTTTCAATAGGTCTTCAATGACAATCAACTAGTTGAGAGTTAACCAGGCAACTTGCTTGAATCATCTCAACCGTCTCGTCTGGAACAGATCCTAGGGAAAAATGACGTCGCACAAAAGCTTCTGTAGCCTGGAAAGTAGGATAATAACATCCACCATTCGTGAGGCTACCATCGAAGCGAAGGCAGGGGGAGGTTGCCCGCAGGGTGGAGTTTTATCTCCCTTGCTGTGGGCTAGCCTAGTGGACGAACTAGTCCGAAAGTTGACCGTAAAGGGCTTTCATTGTCTGGTGTATGCTGACGACCTTACAATAGTCGTTAGAGGGCGGTTTCCAAAGGTTCTGGTGGAACGTATGCAAACTGCTCTAAACACGGTTGACAGATGGTGTAAACAAGAACGACTATCAGTAAATGCTCAGAAAACACAAGTTGTCACGTTCACAAGAAATAAAAAGAACGCTAGAAGGCCTACAATCTAAGGAGGTGAAAGGATTCCATATGTCAAAGAGACGAAATATCTTGGGGTATGGTTCGATCAAAGACTTACGTGGAACCCACATATCCAGAACACAACCAACAATCGTCCCAGGTAGGTGCAGGAGGCTGTGTGGGAGGAATTAGGGCCTTAGCCCAAATATGACTCTGTGGTTATACAAAAGGGTAATTATTAGACCCATATGCCCATAGTGTCTGTGTGCCGCGGATGCTTTGAGATCAACTCCCATTTTGGAATGAAAATCATTCTAAACTACCACCGCCAAATAGACTTATGTACAGTCAATCACCAATAAGTAAATCGCACGTGTTGAGTATTAAACGACTATTAGATAAACTTGAACTCTTCCCTTTTGGGGATGCTGTGGTTCAAAAATTCAACTTAGATAGGAAATATCGATTTATAAAACCAGATAAGAAGGCCAGGTTAACCTCTTAGCTAATGCCCTAACTTCCGTACGCGATCGCCACTCATCAGTGAGTGGACATTCAAATAAGACATTACCCCATCACATTCACAATACGAATCATTTATCTTCCCAATTCTACTTACATACATACATACTTCTTTGACAGTCAGTTTACCGTTAAAGCGATTAGTCCCAAAAGGATGGACTCTAAGCTGATTTCGGACTGCATAAGCGCCTTAAATGAGGTGGGTACCCAAAGGGAATTAACATTGGCCTGGGCTCTTAGTCACTCGGGCGTGAAAGAAACGAAGCGGCAAACCAGCTAGTCAAACGAGGTTCGTCAAGGTTATTCGTTGGTGTTGACCCTTGCTTTGATATTACCAAATCGTAAATTAAAAAATCCATCAATAAATGGATACAAAAACAGCCCTGAGAATGGTGGGAAATATCACCGGGACAGAGACAGGCAAAGTAGTTTCTAAAGGAATTAAAGGCCTGAATTTACTAAGGACCTACTGAATAAAGATAGAAAGCTGCAAATTTCTCCTAGACCCCTCACCACAAACTGCACTAAACTGGACGTACGTTTCGATAGGAGAAATTTGCAGCATTACCAGTACCACAGTTTGGAGCATTTTTGTCAAAGATAAAAATATTGTCAAAATGATGCTGACTCGTCACTATAGACTAAATAGGCATATGTACAACATAAGGCTGGCAGATGGCGCTATTTGCAGATTCTGCCAAGAGGAGGAAGAAATACCAGTGCCTGGCGAGGACAAGGTTTCTGATAATGAGCGTGGAGAACTCCACAACTAGCACATACACAAAGCAGCTGCTCTCAAAGATGATAGCGGATCACAATAGATTTGAAATGTTTCCAACCCTAATCTAATCTAATCTTAGAAAGAGTTTGAATTTAGAACTAACCTTATACAAAAAACAAAGATATAAAATAAAAAAGAATGTCTACTTACAATCTAAGACTAAAGAACTACATATGCATAATAGCATATTGTTACAAAAATAATGATAATAATCAAAACTGTATCTGCTTATTTCAAAGGGACATAAAAAATAAATGCAACTTGTAAAAAGGGAGAAGTGCACATCAATCCAATTGGGTATCTAGTTTTTTACTTCAAATTCACCATCAATCATAGAAATGTCATGATATTTTTTATTAATATTAAACGTAAACGACCTTTCAAATAAGGTTATTCTATGAGGATATATAGATATAAAATCGCGAAAATGAGTGGCTCAATCTACATTGATCATAACACAATCCACACACAACACACGTTCTTATAGCATACGTTCCATGTCATATACATACCCTTAAAATTCACTCTTAAGAATAACTATCCAGAAGATTTTTATTTATTATACCTAAAATAAAAAATGATACCTGTGATTTTAATTTCAGATTTCGGTGAACGAAGTAAACGTCAAAATTTCTTCGAAGACACTCAAGATCCAGACTTCGAATCTGAATTTCCAAGCAGACCTTTATTTGTATCCAAAGGCAACGAGATTTCCCAACCTGCACCTTTAGCTTCAACTGATGAAACTGACGCAAACAATCCGTCTGAAAGCAAGCCGAGTGAGAACGAAAGTCCGACAACTGAAGCGGCACCTCCTACCACAAATGCATCAGTAGAATTGGAGGTCATCCCAGCCGTGGCGCATCATGAAGAACATTATCAATTTGATAATAATAGACAGACTCCTGAAAGAGAAGGATTTCATTTCAGGAAAAATTTATTTTGGTTTAACAATTTCGGAAGACCAAGGCCATCATTTAACTACGATTATCGACAACAGCCGTTCCATCATTATCATCCAGGATTGCACGACTATCGGTTCTATTTCTTTTACGATCCTTATGGAGGTTATCCTCGATTCCCATCGAGATTTAGGAATACTGAACAAAATTATCAACAAAATGAGCATAAGCACGATGCTCTTGGAACTACTACAGAAGCAATTCCGAATTTTTCACTTGACATAGATGTTAGACTAAATTATTAGTTTAATATGCTTGTGTTGTAGCTTTTTTCCGATTTATATTATTGTTGGGGTTGATCTAAAAAGTGAAATTATACATTCCTAATTAAGAGAAATATTTTGTTTAAAAAATACCTCAAAACTGCTCCAGTCAGAGCATTATAAATAGTAAACATAACTGCGCCATATTAGCCGAATGCCTTAAGGGTTATCGACTAGTGCGAGAAATCCCGGGTTCGAATCTCACTCTGGTCAATTATGGTAACTGGTTTATTCCGGGCCGTAATGATGATTATGAGAGAGATTTGGTTCCGCGGGGCTGAGCAATTAATTGCTTAAGCATCATATTCCGCAAATAAAATAACTAATTTAAACAATTTAGCTCATTTAGCAATTAGTTCTTTGTACCATCTTTAACAAAATAAATACGAATTAAGCATCTCAAATCATCGATTATGCGGAAAAATCCGCATAGTAATATTTACACCTGACTGTTGGACGAAAATTGTAATAAGAACTTTTACTATTATGCGAAATTTTAAAACAACGTCGCTGCAGTTTTATATACCACAGTTACAAAAAAAAAGATAAAATTGTTAGAAGATATTGTAGTACAATCTTCTAGAAAGTATCGTGTAATGTTTTACAATATTTTACATCTAGCAAATATAATAAATTGCGTATGATGAAGTGAGAGAAAGTTATAAACGAGAATTTTTATACTGAAAACTTTATATAGCACTCGAACACTATTTCACGGATCGAATTAACAATTAATTAACTGTAATATTTTAATTTCCACTAATATTAAGAAGGGTGTCGATCTGCCAAGATCTTCACCATGCCTCAAAATTTACGAATTGCTGTTTCTGAAGCAAGAAAGCAAATGTTAAGACGGGTATCGGCCAGTCGACATGACAGTAATAATTATATCCGCTAACTATTAATATCTTCGACATCCGTTAAGGTTTACGTATTATCGTTAACGAAATCAACAAACAAACCCTCAAACTAATAAAATTTTGTTTATTTTAGATATATTGTCAACATTAAGAAAATAATTGCTATAAAAAGCGATCACATTATTTTGTTACTTCTAGTTTCTTAACCCATTAATTTCACTTAATAATAATAATAATAATAATAATAATAATAATAATATACTTATTTCCTACAGGCGGAAGCCCAAATATAGGAAAGTTAAATAATTAAATCTTAATCTTAGCGAATACAAAACTATAAATTAAACAAATAGACTATAAATTAATAATAACTTCTCTTATTTCACCAAAAGTGTCGTAATGTATGTCACATAAAAGCGAAATATCTTTGTAATTATTACACATAGTGACTACCGGAGACTTAACTAAGACATTAGTTCTGTTTCTATTACAATAAAACATACATTGGTAACGGGTTTCAAACCTTGGAACAAGAAAATTAATTTTATTCAAAAGTCAGGAGCTATTTATATTATTATTTAACAAGCCAAATAAAAGTTTTATATTTTGTATTATCCGTCTCTTTTGTAATGACACAAAGTTAAATCTTGATAGCATAATGTTATAATCTAGTCCTCTGTCTGGATAAGCACCATCAATTTTGTAAAATAAGTATTTTAAAAATCTTCTCTGAATTGCCTCAATGTTATTGATATGTATCTGATAGATCGGGTACCAAACCAAGGATGCGTATTCAAGTTTTGATCTAACAAATGCAAAGTAAAGAAGGGATAAACAACTTACATTTTCAAAATAGCGACAGTTTCTGCATATAAAACCATACATTCGATAAGCAGCTGCAACTATGAAATTTATGTGATTGACGAAAGAGAGTTTACTATCAAAGACAACGCCCAAATCTTTAACAGTTTCACATCGATTGAAATCTTCATCATTCAAGCAGTAGGAGTTGTTAATACAATTCATTTTTCTTGTGTAAGTGACAGTTTTACATTTATCGATGTTGAGGTTTAAATGGTTGCGAGCACACAACTCACTTACAGCCTGTAAATCGTTTTGCAAGCTGACACAGTCTGCGATAGATGTAATTTCTTTGTATACTTTTAAATCGTCAGCAAATATCAAATGTTCGCAATTAATGACATCGGCAATATAATTTATAAATAATAAAATAACACTGGCCCAAGGTTCGATCCTTGCGGTGAACCAGAAGATGGTTGAAATGTCTCAGATCGTACATGCAAATATTCCACAAACTGTCTCTTTCATGTAGATAGGCTTCAAATAAGGTTAAGAGTGATGGTGAAAAACCGATAATCCACAATTTCCACAAGAGCACATAATGGTCAACTTGATCAAATGCTTTCTGAAAGACGGTATATATTACATCAACTTGACGTTGTTTATCAAGGCTTTCAGAAACTAATTGAGTAAAATACCCTAAGTTGGTGACTGTAGAGCGCTTAGGCATGAATCTGCTGAGTTGGTGAAATAACAGTCCTAATCGAATTATATATATCATCACATATTATAGACTCAAAGATTTTTGCAAAGTTATATAAAATAGAAATAGGTCTATAATTGCATACGTTTTCTGAGCTTCCACTTTTTAATATAGGGCATACTCGAGCAGTCTTCCATATTTTTGGTAATTCTGAACACTTCAAAATAAGGTTGAATAAGTAAAAAAGAGGTTTTACAAATATCCTATCTGTTTCGCGTCGCGGCCAATTTAACCCCCTAGCTAATGCCCTAACTTTCGCTTACGCGACCGCCACTCATCAGTGAGTGGACATTCAAATAAGACATGCTCCGCTGTATCTACCCCACCACATTCACAATGCGAATCATTCACCCTCTCAATTCTACATAGATATGATTTAAAGTTACTGTGACCTGTTATTCATTCTACCGCTTGATACGATAAATTAACCCTAAAACATGTAACGCTACCAATAAGTTTCAATCAAGGTATTATCCCGCCTACTCTACCAATAATTATCAATTTATCCCTAAACGCGTTTTTAACTACACTGCGCCGATATTAGCCGAAATCTAATAATCGAGCTATCTCCCCTAGAAACCGCCTGTTTCGCTAATTGTTTTCCCCTGTCATTACCGATTGTATCTACGTAAGCCCTAGCCCAAAAAAGTTTTATTTCCCCCTCACGCAACATATCCCAAATATCTAACAACAAATCAGTCGGATTTTTTAAATTCCCTAACGCCTCTAATACAGATAGGCTATCTGTTATAATTCTCACGTCCCGTATAAATTCCCATTCGCGCTTAATATAAACTACTGCCTGATTTATTGCAACTCATTCTGCCTGAGAAATATTGCAATGATCCCCTAATTTAAACTTTTGATTATATATTTCAATACCCCTATTATAAACAACGAAAGCCTCCTATGAACTACCCTCACCCTTCGACTCATCCGTAAAAAATTCTAAAGCCTCTCGAAAAGTACCTATAAATGTATTATAACTAATAGTACTTTTTAATTCCGCAGGATGAATTCTTCCCCCTATATCTACTCGCCTTTCTAAATCGCCCGATTCTAATCTAATTCCCGTTGCCGTAATCAAACCCTCAAACCCTATTTTATTCGCGTCCCTACGAAATTTAAGTTTCCTCAAACGTAAATCTACTGATAAAATACCCGAAATAACGCACGCCGCATCTACCGAAATAAATGAATACGCGTTCGCTGCCCTAACCGTTAACAATCTTTGCGTCCCGATTATTTTTTTTTGTTTTTTTTATTTTACACGCGTTTGCCCATATCGTCTCCGCATACAACATTACTCTATACTGGACCTATGCTTATTAACACTTTTTGTTTGTTTAAATAAGTGCTATATTTGGTTCAAATATCCGACCCTTTTTTTTAGGTAGGTGATGATTTTTATATAGAAGATAAAATCTCATAGGGCAGTGGTTCTCAAACTTATTTAGACACTGTACCCCTTTTTACCCATAAAACGTTTTAGGTACCCCTTCTCAGTTACCGGTACTAAGTAAACTATAATTAAAATATTAAACAAATCTTAAAGCCTTCTATGTAGCATAGAAGTATAGTGTTAACCTTTGAAACTGAATTACGCATCATGTTTAAATAAAAACAAAGAGATATTGTTTACAAACATTTTTGTTACATTAAAAACAAACACACACAAAATTTAAAGAACAAAAAGCGCTTACTTTCAAAGAGATTAGTGAGAAGGGTGAGCTTGTTTCCCTTTGCACAGTTTATCAAAATTGGGTTTACATACATACAATCTTAAATCATCTTCAACATTTAATTTGTTTCTAGATTTATTTTTAAGATAGGTTAAACTTGAGAAACCCTTTTCACATAAATAAGTGGTGGAAAACCCAACAAGAAATTTAACAGCAGTACTTGACAGTTCTTTGTATTCCTTCCCAATACCGATCCAGAAATCTAACAATGTAGTACCAGCAGTCAAATATTTGTTTTTCAACGTGGGATCACATGATACTTCAATGAGGTGTTCCTTTTGAAAGATAGTCAGGTTAGTGTCCATAGCATCAGCATTAAAGGGGTCACGTATCCAGTTATACTGTTTCTCCAAAGGTGGAAAGTACTCTCTTATGCGGATCTTCAATGCATTCAAATGCTGGCCCATTTGAGTCTTGAGTTCAGTGAAATCAGATATGTTTTTCTCATTATCTTGCAAAAATGTAAGTAATCTTTCAAACGGCTCGCAGTTGTTATTTTCTATTTGTTTTTCCCAGAGAATGATCTTTTTTACCATTGCATCAGTTTTCTTTTCTATATTAAAAATATCAGAAACACTGCCTTGCATGGATAAATTCCAGATGTTCCAGAGTTTTCCAAAAATATCACTTAAATAAGCCAACTTCAAAAGCCAATCAAAATCAGTAAGTACAGAAGACAGATGGGATTTGTGTTCGGTAAAAAAATATGTAATTCTTTGTGGAGTTCAAATACACGGGACAAAACATTTTCCCGAGAAAGCCATCGTACCTCAGTATGTAGCAATAAGTTCTCATGGAGGCTCCCCATATCCTGGCATAGAATTTTAAAGTAACGAGATTTTAGGGGCCTAGTTTTTATGAAGTTCACAATTTTCACACTCTGATCAAGGACACCTTTAAGTTCATCAGGGAGGTGCTTAGCCACCAAAGCCTCTCGGTGAAGGACACAATGAGTGAACTTACACTCAGTTGAAACCGTTTTAATATGGCCTACCAGCCCTGTGATGTGACCGCTCATAGCCTAGCACATCCATACACACTGACACACAGTTTTTCCACTCGAGCTGGTTTTCGGAAAAAAAAGAATCTAACAAATTGAAAATATCTTCACCTTTTGTCGATGTTTTAAGTGTCTTACAAAATAAAATATCTTCAAATATTTCATCTTGAAAAATGCCACGTACAAAAACGATCAGTTGGGCTAGGCCAGCGACATCCGTGATTTCATCGAGTTCAACCAAAGCAAGGACTAGCTCGAATTGCTCCAACAAGTTGTTCTTTTGTGTCATACGCCATATCACTAATTCTCCTTGAAACTGTATCATTTGATAATGGAATTGCTGTAATTCTTTTGCCTCGTTCTCTCCAAACATACAAGAAACAATTTCTGCTGCGGCAGGGAGGATTAGGTTTTCGCCAATAGTATGGTTTTTACCAGACTTCGCAATTAAATGACTAACTTTGTAAGAAGCTTTTAGATCACTTTCATTTTGTTCTGCACCAGAAAAGTGTTTTATCGTGTTTTTCCTACTTTTCAAATCTTCCAAAAGACGTTCAAAGTACCGTAACTCCTTTTGACTAAGTTCTCATGTTTGCTTTCAAAATGGCGTTTTAAAAAGAGAAGTTTCATAGAATTGTTTGATAAAATTTCTGAACAAACAACGCATTGTGGATTAGGCTCGTCTGAGCTTCCAGTCCAAGTAAAACCTAATTTTAAGTACAACTCGTCATATTTTCTCTTTTTACTTTTATATTCATTTGCCAGCTTTTCGGGTTTTTTTATTTTTTCCTTGAGCTGCTCATTAGTAACAAGACGTTCAGGTCTACTTTCATTTTGTGAAGTTGATGGCCCAGAATTTTGATGCAGATCTTCATGAGGCCTTACCTAGGCCGTACCACAGTTTGAGAACCACTGTCATAGGGTGTTAAAGCATGAACAATACCAAACAAAAAGTCTTAATAAATTGGCTCATTTTTAACAGTTATAAATTCCAAACAAAAACTATTAAAACTTATACTAAACTTAACTTAAAACGAACTCTATTATTTACATTGTTAGTATCAATCCATTTATTTTAAATAGAATTCAAACATTGGCAAATATGATATTATGAAATATAATTCAAATGGAAATAAATGAAATATGTCAATTACTGCCAACCTCGACCAATTACCAACATTATTAACGATATGCTCGCGATGACACTTTACAGATACCCACCTACACCTACCACTTCGAGCTTCGTCACCTTCATCTTCGGTATCGACTTGAAATTAGCGTCATAAATTACCCGAATTATAGAACCATTTGTTCCCGGATACCGCGGTACGGCGGGGCCGATGAGGTCCCCGTCATGACGGGCAGCTATCGTAGGTCAACGGTGGTGGGGAGGTGGCAGCGGTTCTCGCTACGCCACCTTTGCACAATGCGAGGTTCTGAATGAAATTCTGGGAGGTTCTAAATATAGAACGGGGTGTTCGGTTCAGTTGGGCGAACGGGGTAGAACGGAGAACCGCGTCGAATGTAGACGTGCTGGAAGAAGTTTTGTTAAGTCTGTGCCAGTGGTGGCTCGTCAATTGTAAAATGAAACGGTAGGTATGAATTTTATTTGAGGGGGAGAGAAATCTTAAAATCGACTTGTATCTGCATAAGGTTTTACAATTTACTAGATGAACCTAACAATTATGGAGGAAAGTTTGAATTAATCTTGTTTTCAAAAAACGATTCAACTCGGATCCTCCTTTGACTTGCTTAAATGCTAAAAACTACAGATAAATTTATTAGAAACGACATCCATCTACCTCAATCAATCAGCACCACACAGTACAAAGGAGCATGATCCGGATTCAGTAAATTCTTTGAGGCTTTCTTCATGTATATGGTTTCGTACGTGCTACATTTTTCATCGGTTTAAAGTGTTCAGTATTATTCTTATGTCTGGTATCATTCATGTGTTATGCCGTATTCAATTATTCAAGCATATTGTAGCAATAACTGCTATATGTTCCATAAATCTTGTTCTGATTGATGAAGATATTCAACACAATGGCAGTTCTAAGCTATTAGATCTAGTAAAGCGATGTGTATCACAATCAGTACAATATTTGCTATTCTATGTTAGGTTAGGATTTTTTGATAATACATGCCATGTAACGTGTTAAAATTCTTATCTGACTATTTCAATTAAATTAAAACATGGCGGACTTCCTTCTAACATGTACCAAACAAAGTTAATTTAAAAATAACTCAATTTGAATTCGATTTTCGAAATGTTTATAAAATCATCAATGATTTTTGATAAAAACCTTTCTATTAAAACATTTATAGCTAGTGCTGCAAACTTCTCCTAGACCCCTCACCACAAACTGCACTAAACTGGACGTACTGCTGCGTATTGAATGCACCAAAGAAAATGCAAAATGAATTAATAAAAATAAAAAATTAAATTAGCTAGCTCAACGGATAAAAATTTAAAAGGGCGCAAAAGAACAATTAAACTCCCTCGCGAATTAAACCTGAATTTAACCCCGAGAAGTAAAATGTGGGTGAATGAAATCTGACTTTCTTTAATTACCCCAAAAATTGAAAAGGTTTAATTAAAAATAAAAGAACAGAATTTTGAATGACGTTAAATAACAATCAAGAATTTTTATTATAAAAAAAAAATGTTAATTACAATTATGCAGAAAAAAAACCCTGGACAAAAGGTCCTGGTCTAAATCAAAACTGCTCGATTCTAAATTACAAAAGGACAATGCTAAATCCTTTATCAAAGCAAAAAGAACAAATTAGTTCAAGAAGATAATTCTTTTTCACGAAAATCCACGTGGTTTCAAATTAAAATAAAATAAACTCGTGGAACACCAGAAATTTGCAAAAATGAAAACTAAAAGCAAGCACAATGCTTCTATTCACCCAAACCGAGGTGATTAATAAAATAAAACCGAGACAGCAAACTATAAAACAGAAAAATTTAACTCTTTAAAATTGTAATGAGAAAATTACAACTAATATCTATCTTTCTGCACAAAAATAATAAATGATCTTACATCTAAATTGTGTACACAACAATATAATAACAATTATTATTAAACGAGTTCCTTGATGGACGAAAAATATTCAAATTAAACGAAACAAAAACTCTAAATCAAATGAAATAACAAAATGGCAGCAACTATTACAAATTTCATGTACTCACGTTCTCGTCTATCTGGAAACTAGCCCTCACAAGGTTAAACAGTCGTATACATACAAACAGCTGCGTGCAGCGAAACCGCGCACAGATCAACTACAAGAAATGACATGAACTACAAAAGCGAACGCTAAACATTTTAAAGAGTGAAATTAATATAAACAATTGAACAGTTAAATAAATTAAACAATTAAATCATTTACTAAATCTTGTACAAAAATAAAATATTTGAACTTGCGAAAACCCGCCCGAAACATTGATAAAGCCTGACCGGAGTAAAAACGACAACATCTGAATTTGCGAACACCGGGGCACCTGTCCACAGCAGTACGTTTTGATAGCAAAGCTATCATCATCAGCAGAAACACTGAACTCTGTGGTGAGGGGTCTAGGAGAAGTATGCACACAAATACCCTTTCAACGCAAAAATAAGTGGACAAATTTAACCAACTACCAAATTTGATCAGGCTCTGAATTTACTTCAGAATTACTTTGTTAATCTTTAAGAAGTACGAACAAAAATTGTGGTCAAACTTATTTTACTAAAAATAGCATCAAACAAATCGACGTTGAATTCCTCAGCCTGAATTCTTATCTGATAAAAGAGTAGGCAGTCCATAAAAGTTGGCGTTCACGTAAAATCCTCCCCAAAGTGGATATAGTAAGTTCTGATTCCATGAGAACCACATGCACACACGTATTTCTTATTTCATTGCATTGTAGCATCTTATGCAAATACTCTAATAATGTAATAACACAACTAACACACATTCAAAATGATATTTTTTAATACATGGCCCTGATTAAAGTTTGCTTATTGAATTAAGTTGAACTTAATTTGGATTTAATCGTTTGTTTAGTTGATGAACCTTCATAGATAGGTAATTTGCGTTTTCTGAGCTTTCTTTTGCATAATTTCGCATAGAGTTTATTTCACGTGCATGAACACATATCAAAACATTTTATCATAAATGCCACTACACTGAACGCAGGTTTCAACTAAACCAGTTCAGTTACTGCTGGTGATGATAGCTTTGTTATTCATACATACGTCCAGTGTAGTGGAATTTGCAAGTTATTTTGTAGTATACAGCGTCGTTAAAGCCACAGTTACGGTATTTTTGTCTTGGGTGCCACGGCCAAGAAGGTCAAGCAAGGTTATACTGTAGTAGCCGCCATCCTATGTTACACTTTCCGCAAGTGAAAAGCTGAACTTTTCTACTGCTAAGCCGAACGACCGTCTCTGGCTAAGCATAACGGCCACAATCAACTTTTTTAACTGTCAACAATCTTCTAGATAGTAGAGGATACGCTGATCCTCAATAAAGGTAGGTCTGAACAAGAGAGTTGAGAATTCTCTTGCCCACATTTGCTCTCCTCCTCCTTTATCCGCCCCTCCTCTGTAGGTTCTTACGTATCAAAATCCTGTCCATTTGAATTAGCATAATGCAAAGTTAAGCTGCTCTCTACAGGGAACATAATGAAACAAATAATAGCTGGTTATCCACTTTTGTAGGAATAGTGTTGTAAGCTTTCCTTTACCCTAAATTAAATTAAGTTAAGCATTCCACAAGAAGAAGTATGATCTAATCTCTAAGTAAGAAAACGGCAAGTTACTTGGAACTATACATTGCTGATCTGCAGAGTTTAGCTTTTGAGTTTTTCCATATCCCTAAAGTGGTTCGAAATCACTGCCAAAGAATTGTAGACGCCTTCCTAAAATAGTGCACCACTTTTACAATGACACAGTTGCTAAAAGCAAGCAAATCAATTTTTGACTTCCTTCTTGCTCAGTGACGCTATGATGGTAGAGTATTCTAGGAATTCCAACTAGTAAGGCGCCTCCTTTCATGCTGATGAGAAATCTACAAGATCATTAGATGCAGTTTTAATAACTTTTCCATCTTAACTTATCCAACTTAGAAAGTGGTTGATATGACCAAAACTCTTTGCACTAATACCTAATCTTTGGTGGTGTTTCTAAATAAATGATGAATAAAATTTGTTCTAGCCCAGTGGTTCTTAACTGGTAGTCTTTAAAGGGGTTCGCACAACAAAAAATATTGCTGTTAAGAATGTTCAACAGACTGCTTACGTTCGAGCGATCAATGATTTGTTGTGGGTGGGGCTCCTAATGTAACCATGGTTGCTCGACAGAGATTTAAAATTATCCGCTAAACATTTATTGGATTAGGTACAAGGCAATAGGAAATATAAAATAAAATTTTAAATTCCATGATAATGAAACAAAAGAAACTAAAAAAATATAATTATAGCAAGAATCTAGTAATTCCATACCACCTATTGTCGTTTAAATTATCTGCGCGATTACCTGATCCACGATACCTTTCAAATGTAAATTTGTGTTAGTGGGCGTTAGAATTGTGTACTAATGAAATCCAATGAGGGCATATGCGAACAGTTGTCCAGAACAAAATTTCTATGTAAACAAGAGAATTAAAAAATTATCTCAGAATTCTGAAATATATTTTTACATTTAAGCCTTGACGAAAACTACAAAGGTCAAATTCCACGAATTTAAAAACCCGAAAAATTTGCGCCATTTTTGTCGGCATACCATAAAAGGAATTGTCGTTCGGAACAATTATTGCCCTCTCTGTCGCGGATTACGATGACATTGCATTTTCTAATACAGTTGCAGTTGCAGTTGGCACAGATGCTGCATTTTAGCTTGCGATCATTGGAGTTTTTCCTGGCTATGTAAACTAGAATACTTATCTGATATCTTTTCGCAATTAAACACTCTCAACTTAAGCCTTCATGGTAAACAAGTATAACGATTTTTGAAATCAAGGATAAAGTAATTGAAGCTATGTTAAAAAGAATAGAACTGTGGAATTGCCGTTTATCAAATGAAAATTACAATTTATTTCTAAATCTTAAACGTTTTCTTGAAATTTACACCTGTCTGATAAAAATTCACAAACTTTCATGCAACATATGGAAAACCTTCAACGCAGCTTTCGTGATTGTGTTTCTGCACCAGACGCACACTTTCTTCATTAGAAGGAAATAGTTTGATAGAAATACTGGGAAATGGTAGGTACACAAAAACCATAGCTTAAACAAATGACCCTTCCACATTTCTGCTTAAATTTAGAAAATCAAAAATTTTCCAAAAACGTCTTGAAGATATTGGTACCATTCTCCACTACATATCTTTGTGAAAAAAAAAAACTTTGTACACATTAAAAATAAATATAAAAGTCGCCTGAAGAATGTGGACAGAACTGAGAATTCAATTTTCTTTTTAACTATTGAATGTAATTTTTTTCATAAAGATATTGTCAATTTTTGTATTTCTAGATAAATAAAGTGTCTAATTTCTAGGTTGTGCATTATATAATTTTTTTTTTTCATAATAAGTTATATGGAAGTCCGTGATATGCAGATATGTATTTAAATAAGCGATCCTTGATTCACAAAAAGTTAAGAATCACTGCATTACACGATTACACCTGACTGAAAATTCGTTGAAAGGAAACATTTTACATGGAAAATATTTCTTTTAGATACCCGCCACTGCCTCAACCATTGAAAAAGCTGAAAGTTCTGAAAACTCGTTGGAAAATCGTGGGCGTCGTGCCCTGCTCTAAAAATAGATATATCGGGCGAAACGGAAGAGTTCTCATCTCCCCTTCCTCCTTGCCCTTCTTGTCTCTACCAGCCCCGCAAAGCCGATTTTCGCAACGAGTGGCGTGCACTAGAGACGATAGAATTTAAGCAACACGGAGCCGGAAGGTGCGAGAAAGACAAAATTAGATCCAGTAATGATATCAATGATTAACTTGGTCTCGGTGGAGTTGCCGCGAATGAGAGAAATGACGCGTTTCCTCGAGCAGTGGCGAAAGGCTTTGGACAATTACCTGAGAACTTTATATGTACAGCGGGTGTAAATACCTTTCCTCCACTTCCTTCGAACGATGTTCATTTATTTCATGACGTTTCTATAGGACGTCTGTTAAGGAAGTGAATTAAACGTCGGAACATCCAATCTAAAATAAATTTCAAAAGTAAAATATTAATTTACATTTAGTACATAATAAACGAAAAAAATGGTGGATGCGCCGGCCCAAAATTAACCTACATTAGATTGAACGCATCTTATACGTATATTACGGCTTTAAAAATATTTTCTTCTTTGATTTACCTGCTTAATATTGGTTCTATTACAATCGTCCAACCAGAAAATGGTGGATGCGCCGGCTCGAAATTAACCTACATTAGATTGAACGCATTATACGTATATTACCGCTTTAAAAATATTTTTTTCTTTAATTTACCTACATAAGCTTTTATGTTCTTTTACAATCGTCCACGCATAGTTGATCTCCTCTGTGGAGTAAATACGGCTGTACTCGTGGAGACAAATTGCCAATATTCGGGGATACCAGCGGGTTAACTAAACAAACTCCTTTATTAGATCAAAGAGCTTTCTTAATCACTTATTACTTAGAAAAGCTTCTTTCAACATCCACAGATGTAATTGGTACATTTTTTAACTTTGCAATACATTCTAAACTAAAATTAAAGTCGAAATCGTTTACTGTTTCACCATCCAAAATTTTCTTAACACTCTTCAATTTCAAATACCCCGCATTTTTATTTATCACTTATTTAAATTTATGGTATATAGAATTACCTATTGTACCCTTAACCTTCTTAGATAGCATATCAAATTCATTCGTCTACTATTTCGACTGATTCCGAGAGGGACATCCCTTGCGTTTCTAGTTGACGAATGGAACTTGAAACAAAGCTATAATTTGACTTAATATACAAAAGGTTTTGTAGCAGTTCTGTTGATGTTACTATCTTTTTACAGTTTTCTAGAGCAATGCAGTCAGCAGTGATTCAAGAATTACAATTTTTATTTCTTCAAAATTATCAGCTAAAAAAATTGCAGCGTCTAACCATAAACCCCATCTCGTAATAATCGGTTCAGGAGGCAACTTAACACCGGGAAGTCGCTCCTTATAAAATTGGATTCGTAAAGGTACATTTAAAAATACTTTTTCTGACATCGCTAATTAAATCATTAATCAAAGGGAATTGATTCCTAATGTCTTCGGATACACGATTGAGCCCATGAGCTAAACAAGTGGTATGAATAATGTTATTATAAAAAAAAATTAAAATTTTGTGCGGCTTTTATCATGTATGGGGCAGCGTCGGACAACATTAGTAAAATTTTTTCACAAGGTATACTTCCAGGTAAAAAGAAATTTGATAAACCTTTTTGAACGAATTGGGCAATTGTCACATTACTTGTTTTTTGAAGTTCTTTACAATAAATTAAATATGATTTACCTGCAATATCTTCATGAAGAATTCCTATTAACAAATGGACAATATAACGGCCACACTTATCCGTACTTTCATCTACCATGATATAAATAAAATTATTCCCTACCAATTGTTGAATTTCTGCTATTGTTTGCTGGTAACCAGATGTGACATAATTTTTTCGTAAGGTACTTTCGTCAGGTATATTATGTTTGCAATATTTTTACGGAAATGATTTCAAATTAACATTGTTTAATCTTGCTAATGGTATGTTAAACGAAATTAATGCGTTACACAGATCCGTATTATATTCTTCTTGTTCTGAGTTTCGTGAAGTTCATGCTTCACATTGACGTATAGATTGCTGCACACATGCGGATCGCTTTAGTTCTTCACATTTTCCAATATGTGATGGAGTTTTAGCGTGTTGATCAATCAGGTATTTTCTCTCAGAAGACACCTACAACAACAATTGTCATTTTATATCAAAAGTTAAAGAATTTAAAAACAATTGTAAAGCTTTTAGTAAAATTAAACTTACCAGTTTACTGCAGGCTCGACAAAATATTTTGTCGCCATCCTTTACCAGTTCAGGATATGGCTTAATCCATAAAGAAATTTTGTTCGCTGTACTCATTGTATGTACGCACAGTATTTAAAAACGTAACGCAATTACATGCTGTTTCGCCCAAAGATATTCAATGAATGAATAGTTTATTTGGGAATTAATAATAATAAAGCGTATTTACCACATCCCTTCTGCTAGGCGAAATTAAACACGTGCAGTTCTTGGAAAAAAGTATTATAGAAATCAATGTAAAAGATTTATCGTTCTGAGAATTGTCGGTTGTCGATCTACATTAGGAATTACTAGGAATTTTTACTAATAGAAAGGATAAGAAAAAGCTTAAATATGCAATATATGCAGCTTTTATAAAAATATGCATAGAAATGCCTAAATATGCAATATATGCAATCACTAATTAGCGCTAATTAACTTCAATTAGTGTAATACGTCTACATATAGACTATAATTAAAGATATGCAAAAAATAAAATATATGCACTTTGCATATAATCCGGTCTCTGGTTATAAGTAATAAAAACAGTTGATAATATCTTCGCCCATAGAGAGACGACATTAACTGGTCATATATTGGTCATGTTCTCCTATTTATCAATAATAAGTCCAATTGAGACATCGGTTCATGTGAATAAGGTTGCACAGCAGCTTAATGAGAGTTTATTACACACCTGTCATGTCGAATGTAGTATGCCATCTTTTAGTGACATTTTTTGCCGGCCTAGGTTTGAAGTAAGGCAAAATAACGGAATCCCAAAAACTATTTATCCAGCTTTTCATAAGGGAGAAGTCAATTTAGGGAAGGATGTCCATACAAACATACATTAAGGTGTTATTTTCCTTCATATCGATTCTAATAATAATTTATGACCCACACATCCGACAATGGAAATGCGGTTGTGGCAAGCTAACGGATAGGACCTATCCGTTTCACCTTTGACCTACTGCTGACTTCGATAAATAGCTCCTACAAATTTTATTAAATATTGCAGAAGATGTAAGATAGTCAACGTACGAATGTACGGATGTACATACATATTTCATTTCGACTGAAGTATTACTCGCCACATCTTTATAGAATACTTTATGTAAGGATAGAAGGAAACCTGTTATGTAATGGGCTTAATGTATAACCAGAAATACATCTAAATTTACGCTTGCGACATTTTCGATAGGTCAAGCCGGAGTTGATGATATAATATTTACGTAAACGAAAATAAATACTGCTCTAATTAACATTGCGCCGTCCAGGACAGTTACGCTGACAGGAGCTACGTAATATTTTTCGAGATTGTCGCATTAAATCAATCCAATATTCCGTCTTTCTTTTAACGAGATGTTTTATGTAACGTGTTTTTAAAACATAGATTTTCCGAAATGTTGTTTTGTTTTAATATTGCAAATGTAAAATGAAGAGAAAAATAAGTAATTCTAAGTAGAAATATATATATATATATATATATAGCAATTAAAATACCACTATCGGTAGACGCGTTTCACCCTATCCAGGGCTCATCAGTACCGCTGGTGGCTTTAATTGCTTCTCTACGCGTCTATATATAAATATAATATTCTTCGCTATTAAAGGGTTATAACACCTTAATAACTCTCACTTGATTATATATATATGCATAGCAGCCATAATGAAATTTGAAAATGACTACAATAAATATTTATTTTTATTTTATTGGATGGAACTCAAGCAAGCTTAAATATCCAAAAAAAGAGTTCCCAAAATTATTATTTGTGGTGTTTCTTCATCCATAATCAGGTAATGTGATAGTTGATAATGGAATAGAAAAAATACTTCCCAATTATACGTATTGAAATTATTTTTTTATTTACAGCATTTAAAAAAAATAATTCCAGTATACAGGCTGATTCTCAATATATGCGACAAACTTTAACAGCTGATTCCTGAGGTTATTTTGATCATAAAAGTTCATATGAGTATATGTCCAAAACGGTTTGGTTTTAGAGTTATTTAATGGTTAATAATAAATTATGAACTATGACTAACACGATATGATATCACAGTTGGTTCTTTAAAAACTATTGTGTTGAGAGGGAATTGTTTATTTATCATTTCAATATTTGTCAATAGTTGTCAGAGTATTCATTCAGTTTATTGCCAGTATCTGTTTTCTAAAATGAATTACACGAATGCTGAGATGTGTGATATGCATTTCGTTTACGGTCTTACCAATGGAAATTCGCGTGCTGCTAGACGTCTTTATGAAGAACGATACCCGAACCGTATCATCCCGCATCATTCAATATTTGCCCGTCTTCACCAACGTCTTAGTGAAACGGGAAATTTTAAAAAACGGACGACTGATAACGGGCACCCATCTACAGTGAGAACTCCACAAGCTGAAGAAATGGTACTAAATGAAATTGAGGAACATCCTACAAGCACCAGAAATATTGCGTTTGCTTTAAACATTAGTCAGGCCACAGTTTGGAGAATATTGAAAGATCAACTGTTATATCCATATCACATTCAACGGGTGCAGGCACTTTTGCCGCCAGATTTTCCGCAAAGGGTAGCTTTTTGTCAATGGATGCAACACAAAATCGCACAAAATCCTGACTATTTGGCTCAAATATTCTTCACCGACGAGGCTACTTTCTCTAGAAACGCGATTATTAATTTTCATAATAATCACATATGGACTGAAGAAAATCCACACGAACTAGTGAATGCCCGTCATTAACATCAATTCTCTGTCAATGTGTGGGCCAGAATTGTTGGAAATCACTTGATAGGTCCACATTTTTTGCTGGTGCGGTTAAATGGCGAGGTATACCGCAATTTTCTTGAAGAGGAGCTACCCCTACTGCTGGAAGAAGTTCCGTTGCAATTAAGATTACAAATGTATTTTATGCATGACGGTGCTGCAGCGCATTTTAGTTTAGTTGCTCGCGAGTTTTTGGACAATACTTATCCAGGTCGGTGGATAGGACGGGGAGATCCACAACCGTGGCCTCCTCGGTCTCCAGACTTAAATTCTTTGGACTTTTTTCTCTGGGGTCACCTTAAATCATTAGTTTATACGACTCCCATTGAAAATGTCGATAAACTGAGAAATCGTATTATCGCAGCTTTTCCAACAATTCGAAATACCCCTGGTACTTTAGAACGCCAGTCAATACGACGGAGGATAGAAGCTTGTATTGCAGTTTGAGGGTGGTCATTTTCAACAGTTAGTACAAGTTAATTTTGTTTTACTAATTATTTTGTTAATTTATAATAAAAAATTAATTATGTTAACTTACTATTAAACATTGTACAACTTTAGAACTAAGCGATTTTGGACATATGTTCCTATTAACTTTCATGATCAAAATAACCCCAGGAATCAGCGCTTAAAGTTTATCGCATATATTGAGAATCACCCTGTATATAATTGGGAAGTATTTTTTCTATTCCATCATCGAAATTGTTACCTTCATAGAAAAGTATCTATTGTGGTGGTTTATTGAATTTATATTATTGAATTGTATTGTTTTTAGTTATACTTTTATCTATTTTAAAATATTAAAAAAAGATGTAACAAAAAGGATAGAAAATGTCACAGCAAGCAGCTAGACGATCTCCAGGTAGTATACAAGACCTCTGCATTTGACAAGTCCTTGAATGGCATTTTCTTTCATAGTTTTCCCCTATAGGAAATAAAAGCTGATGAGTAAAATAACACCTACAAATCGAAATCAAATATTAGAATTTGAATATTAAATATTTATAACAAATACTGACAGATCAATTTTCAGTTGGAAGGAACATTTTAATTATTTTACAGTGTATTTATTTTACTTAAATTTAGTTTAATAAGGCTTTTATATGTATTTGTAATCCAACTTCATCGATATGTCAACATGTTGAGATTCAGTTTGGTCCTAAATTAACGTGTAAGCAGGGTTGCATACCCACTGTACAGTTATTATTCTTAAATTGTTAATTATATCTAGTAATATGTATTGTATTTTTTCAAAAGTATTTTTTTATGATGTACACGTACCTACATATCTTTGTTTTATAATTAATGTAGGGTGAATCCATAATTTTGTAATAATTATTTGTTTGACTTTATTTTAAACATTTCATAGTTTCATTTTTTTCTCATGTACATTATCATACGTTAAATATCAAATATTCCCCTCATATCGGTGAAATTAACGGACTTTCCGAGGCAGTTGCACTCCTGCGAAGACAATCGCAGTCTATGTGTGTTACAGAAAATTTAATTCGAATCATTCACTAGCCAACCTTCGTGAGAGACGGTTATGCCTCGACTAGTTTCATAAATTTTAGCAGCCTTTTCGATAAAATCCTATTTGTTTCAAATTTTAACCTAAAATCATGGTTAATAAAATTATATTAATTTTACCCACATTTTTACCTACATAACCGTTGGGTAGTTTTCCTCCAACGATATTCCCGAGAAGTGTTCCTACGCTAAGACGATCTCCGTAATTTGAAATTCAAGGACCCCCTTTCAGCCCTGTTTCTTACCAGACCTGACCACTCTAATGCTTACCGGTTTCTCCCTCCAAAGGTATTCTGCGCCCATATCAAACTAAAAAAATGTTATCAAATGTTGCATATACTGATAATATTCGTCAGTTAAGCATAGAATCATTCATGTAGGTACAAAAAAAAACGTATTTATAATTCTATAATTAAAATGTATTGCAAAAAAATGGAATTATTATTTAAAAACGTTATTGTTATTGAATTAGCAAACTTATGTTACTTACCTGAGATAATTACATTCTTGTCTGCGTTGTTTTACACTGCTATTCATTTTGAACCTTTTATAAAATAAAATCTCATTTGCACGTAAATGTTTTCTTTATCTTACAAAGTCGATCAACAACATCGATACTTGAATAATAAGAGTTTTTTGCACACAATTTCACTTGAATTAACCACTTCAAAATTGAATATACAAGCAAAGGGCAGCGGATAAGAGTACTCCATAACATCCTGAGTTAAAGTAAAGATAAAAAGGGTGGTGGTGATTTCCCTGCATAAATAATGCATAAATATAGATCGTCTAATATTTTGATACGAATAGACACGTAATTTTTTAACGCCAGAGCGTCCTCTAAGCTATTGTAGTCAGAAATTCTGCTCTCGCGTGCCATCTAGCATCAGAAAACGTATACTCCTGATTTACGATCAATAACATAAATGACACTGGATGATTAAAATTGGATTTTTATTATTTGAATATAGTGCATTTATATTTGAAAATTATGTTTTTAATCCGGGCTGTGTGCTATCTTGAAGCATCACAGCATATACATAAGGGGTAACTAATGTATAACAATAACAAAAATACTCCAAACTGTGGTACTGGTAATGCTGTAAGCTTCTCCTAGACCCCTAACCACAAACTGCACCAAACTGGACGTACGTTTCGATAGCGAAGCTATCATCATCAGCAGATACACTGAACTAAATAACTACACTAAAACTACCCTAATTTATACCTAAAAAAGGTCATGGTACAATGGTACAAATCTTTTAACGCAAGATTCTTACGTAAAGCTAACTAAAAATCTGTTATCATAAATGATCACAGAAACCAAGAAGACCTTAGTAGAATGGAAGAATATTACTAATGATAACTTAAGATATAGACTAACTGTATCAAATTCAGTGTTACCTAGGATGTATTGTTTGCCTAAGATACATAAACCAGCTAAGAGCATGAGACTCAGTGTCTCCAATATCAATAGTTCAACTTACTTACTGTCCAAATGGATATCTGACAAATTCAATCACTTACCTGTGCAACCCCCGGATTTAGCAGTTAAAAAGTCATACGCGTTCATTGAAAAGATTAAAAACATTGAACTCACTGACAATGAAGTTTTAGTTTCATTTGATGTGAGCTCACTGTTTCCCAGCGTCCCCGTTGATATCACTTTGACTTATTTAGAAGATTTCTTGAAAAGTAATCAGTTGGGCAGAATGAAGTTGATAGTTTTATTTCTTTGGCAAAGCCCTGCATGAAACAAACTTTCTTTCAAATCGACGGTACCTTTACCAACAAACTGAATGAGCAGCAATGGGTAAAGGCTTATCTCCCTTCATAGCTAACCTCTTTATAGGAAAATTTGAAACCGATTTTCAGAATACTTTGGCATATTTTCCACGGGTTTGGGTTAGATACGTCGATGACATTTTTTGTGTTTTTGATACTAGTAAGTGCTCAATTAGAGATTTTCTTGAACAGCTAAATTCAAAATTTCCTTCCATTAAGTTTACCCATGAAGAGGAAATAAACAATAGGATTGCTTTTCTCGATATGTTAGTAATAAGAAATAAAAATAAATTAGAAATAGACATATATAGAAAGCCCACTACTATAATAACAGATTTATTTCAGAAGATTCAACCCATTCATGGAAAAACAAACTAGCAGCTATTAACTTTTTGGTACATCGCTTATTTAATTTTCATCTATCTACAGAACGATATAATAATAATAATAATAATAATAAATCCATCTTTATTCCATTATGCATTACAGCGTAGAATACGTCAATATATATATATATAGATACATAAAAGAAAGAAACACAAAAAAAAACAAATACACAAAATGTTACAAATATAAATAAAATAAACAATTATAGAATATTAGGTGCATTAAAAAACTCATTTACGTTATAAAAGGATTGTTTGTATAAATATTTTTTTAATGTTGTTTTAAATTGCTTGCATGGCATTTGTTTTACAGCTGAAGGTAAGTGATTGTACATTTTAATACACTGCCATAATACTTGTTTTTGCACCTTCGTCAGATGCGTCTGGGGCGGGAGCAAGTGTGAATTAATATTTCCACGTGTGTTGCGTTCGTGGTTAATTTCGTACTTATGGAACAAGTCTGCGTAGTTTTTTTTACAAAAAGTGCAGACTCTAAAATATACAGGGCAGCCAGGGTAAGTATATTATGTTCGCTGAACACTAATTTGCACGAGTCTCTATGTTTTAATTTGAAGACTGCTCTGATACAGGCCTTCTGCAGCACGAAGATTCGGTTGACCTCCACTGAAGTACCCCAAAAGATAATCCCATACTGAAGGCGGGACTGGACACAGGAGTGGTACACCTTCAACGCGGTGGCAAGACCCACACTTTGCGAAATCACTCTCAGGCTATAACAGAAACTTCCCAGCCTCGCCGCCAAATCGTCAATGTGAGATCTCCAAGACAAGTCACTGTCCACCAACACTCCGAGAAAGCGCGCACGGTCAACACAAGTAAGTTTTTCATCATTACATTCAATCGTTAATGCGTCTGGATTTGAGTTGAAGATAACAATGTTAGTTTTTTTTTGCGTTCAGTTTTAAATTATTATATGTACACCAATTTTGAATAGATTTGAGGTTAGCTTCGAGTCTAGTTTTAATTTGTTGGCAGGTTCGCTCACGTACTGTGCAAGTGGTGTCATCTGCATATTAAAACGGCAAGTCCATCAATGATTTCAGGCAAGTCATTGATATATAACAAAAACAGAAGCGGCCCAAGCGTGGAGCCCTGAGGAACGCCAAAGTGTATTGTTTGCCAGTCCGATGAAATTTCTGCTCCGCATGAATCGTAAGCCACAACAGATTGTTTCCTATTTGTTAGGTAAGATCTTATAAGCTCCAAAGCTACTCCTCTAATTCCCATTTTGTCCAACTTACACAGAAGATGTTGATGATGTACACAGTCAAACGCTTTCGACAAATCCAATAGAGCGGCGGCGCAAATTTCACGTTCGTTAATGCCATCAAGAACGTTCTCAAGAAATTGGAACACCGCTCTCGCCGTCGACCTATCACGGATGAAGCCATTTTGATTTGAATGTAATATATTATGTTTCATTACAAATTTCACGATTCTGTCATAAATAATCTTTTCAATCACTTTTGAAATGTTAGAAACAAGTGCCACCGGTCTGTAATTATTTACGTCACTTCTATCCCCCTTTTTATGAATAGGTCTAACAATGGTATATTTCAGCTTGTCCGGGAATACTCCGGTCTGGAAAGCCATGTTTATTAAATCCGCTAAAGGGAAAGCAAGGTCATCTGAACAAGTCTTGAGGAGGGAAGTTGGTATTCCGTCCATCCCTGTTGTTTTAGTGCTATTTAAGGTGTTAATAGCTCCAGCGACCTCTCGGTGATCAGTGAGATACAGCGCTATGGAATCAGGTTTGTATTTAACGTTTTCTAGAGGTATGTTGTTGTTACTGTGTGTATATTTAGAAGAATCTATGAAATGGTTGTTAATATTATTCAATATTGTTGTATTTTCTTGCCAGTCATCACCAAAATCATTTAAATTAAATGCTTGTTTTTTGGACGCGCCTGTATCTGTCTGACAACATCCCAAGTTGCTTTACATTTATTTGAGGCATTACATATATAGTCTGCGTATGACCTCCTCCGTGAGTCCTCAATTATTCGCTTAAGATTGTCACAGTAAACTTTGTACTCCTGCTTACTAACTTTGTTTTTGATTAATTCTTAAATAACTGTCTCTTTATAGAACACATGTTCTTAATTTCATCAGTAAGCCATCTTTTCTCAGACCCAGACGTAAAGGTAACCATGTTTCTCTTCACGTGCTTATCGACGATCATAGTAAGTTTCCCCGAAAAATTGTGGAAGTTTTCGTTTATTTCACTACTGTACATCACCTCTGTCCAATTAGTAACGTGTATCTCTTGCTTTATTAATTGCAATTTGTCCTCAGTGAAATGTCTTATCTGAACCCTACTCATAGCATCTGATATTTTATTCCCCAGTTCCAAAGTTATTCCTTGAGCGTAATGGTCAGACAAAGCCGAAACCATTACCTCACTTTTGTACTTTGAGACGTTCGTAAATATGTTATCAATAATGGATTGTGACCGGTTAGTGACTCTTGTTGGGCTGTTAATAGTAGGATGAAGACCATACGATCGGGTTAGATCTAAAAAGGATTTGCTATGTATTCCATGTTGTCCTAAATCTATATTAAAGTCACCACTCAACAAAACCGTAAACCGAACCTCAGAAGATGCCTCCTGTAAGATTGCCTCCAAAATTTGTAGAAACTCCTCCACGTTACCTGTTGGTGGACGATTATTAGTATTATTAACGATATATTATTAGTATTAATAACGATAATTTTAGGATTCTTGATTCTTATTGCACTACATTCTAACACTAATTCTTTGCTTTTTTCTTTCAGTGATATTAGTTCCACAAATTCAGAACCAACAGGCGTTAGTATGCATGATCCCCCGTGAAGGCTAGAAGTTCTGCTGAAGCAAGAAGACAACTGAAACCCCATCAGGAACAATGTTCTCGTATGGTCGCAACCAGTGCTCAGTCAACGTAATGACATCAACCGACGACTGTAACTGTTCAATAAAAATTAATAACTCATTACATTTATTTCTTAAACTTTGGATATTTTGGTGTACTAAAGTGAAGTGACATTGACTTATGTTATTGGATTCTATCTGTTGGGTTTGAATTAAGTTTTTATGTTTATCTTCTTTTCGTTCCAAAAATTTCGAAATTTGTACGGTCTTATTATCACATTCTTAGGCCATAATTCAGATTCAAACATCGCTCCGTAAGCCTCTTCACTTACTGCAACTCTAAAGGCCGCTATGTCCGTATTTCTTATTTCTAGTTTGGAGCATTGCAATACATTTATATTATTCTCTGATAAATATTCTTTCACTTCATTTTCTGTGGTGCTTTTTAATAGTTGCGAAACAAAGATCCAGCGCCTGTTTTCGGCAGCACAAATCCTGGTGTTGCCTCTACTCCCACGAATTGTTTTTCTATTTCTATCATTTTTGTGTATATCTTTCTGTTCGGAGTTTCCAGTTTTTCCGTCTCCAGACCGGTCAACTTTTTGCTGCGTTGTAAATGCAAGGTTCTTCACCTCTGTCTGTTGAAATTCAATCTTTTTGTCTTTAGCATCTTCCGGCTCGCTCAAGACTTTTGCGTATGATTTCGTATCTTTGGCGACCTCTGACGGCATTTTCTTCGATCGTGTCGTGGGCCCACGCGAAGTTTTCTTCTCATCTCTAGTTTGCTGTAACGAACCAACTTGTGTTTCTAACCTACTAATTATATTATATTGTTTCTCAATTTTGATTGATTGGTCATATATTACACTTAACAATTTGTCAATTTTTTCGTCCATACCCACAATTTTATTTAATAAGTCAGAAATGTTGATTTCCTTGTCTTCACTAATGCATTTCTCACAACACCATTTCACGTTTGGGTTTTCTAACAGTTTTAATTCCGTAGGTTTATAAGTACTGCACACGTAATGGATAAAATTCTTGCAGCCACCGTAACACTTTATTATTTTTTCAGCTTGGTTAGCCTGTTTTAATTTACACTTTACACAAACTAATGTTGCTCCTGACGCCATCTTATATAAAACTAAATAAAGAACTTAAAGAAATTATTAAAATGGCTGCCTTTAATGGGTTCTCAGAAGACGTTGTATATAATACCATTAGAAAACAAAATAAGAATTAAAAATGTGAGTACTTTAGAAATTAGTGACAGGAAAAATAAGAAATATGTTAAATTACCATTTTATCCAAGTTACACGAAAGGTCTACAAAAAAATGTTCTCTAAATTCAATCTTGACATAGCAACTACTTCAAGGTCTTAAAAATATTTTAGGTAACCCTAAAGATCACGTAGATAATTTGGAAAAATCAGGTATTTAAAAAATATCTTGTAAAGATATTTTATAAATACCTGACAATCGTACAATGATCGACAATGATCGTATATATATTGGGCAAACGAAAAGATCAATTAAAACGCGTTACAAGGAGCATTTGCCGCATCTTAAATGTAGAAGGTTTGACAAATCTAGTGTAGCCCTACATATGCTTGAAGAAAACCATAAAGTTGACAATATAAAGTTAGTTAAAAACGTAAACAACTATGTGCAATTAAATTGTTATGAGAGTATGGAAATATGTAAAAACAAACATATTTAAATGAATTCAGAAGTGTCAAACTGGCGCATTGAGGCTAAAGAGTGCTAATAATTCTTTTTCTTTTTTGAATGAAGAAAACTTTTCCATAACTCTATTTTTTCTGTGCTCACTTCTTTCATTTAACTCTTCCTGATTCCACTTAATGATCAGGTTAATCACCCTACTTTCGCCTAAGTGGTGTAAATTTTCACACGAGTAGCGAATTAGTTCAATGCGGAAGGAACATCGTCCCCAAATTAATTCGTACACTTCAGTAAACATAAGGAAGTTCGCCTCTGCAACATTGCCCATAGACAATTTTCATCCCCAATGATGGCAAATTTAATTCCTTCAGTGGAAACCCACTTCCCCTTGATTTAGTAGCTGTTTGAACAACGTCCTCCGCGAACTTTGACCTTTACCAATAGCCAACCCTTCTACCATTATGCGCAACATCGAGCAGCCGGTATAGTCAATTATCTCATCATTCCCCAAGTAACTTTATTTCACGTAGTCGGTACTACTCCTTTTCACAATTGCCGAGTAAATTCTAATGAAAATGTTCTCGCGACGTGGAAAAATTGGTTTCGCAATGTTTTCGACATTTCTTTTTTTTTTGTCGCGTAAATTCACTTTACGTTTGAACGGGTAGATGTCAGAAAAATATATGTAGTTGATAAAATAGCCCAAAGCGGAAACGGATAATTTAAAATTCGAAACACACTGCGACATTTCGATAACAACACTGACTAGATCGGATTGAACTTTGAACTTTTGGTAGTGCAGATGTTCGTGGGCGTCGCAGATTCCAAGTCTACTACGGGAACGACGAGACGTCGTGTATCAAAGTATAAGACATCCGATGTTTATGCGTTATTTATGTAGGGAAATAACCGGGGGCCATTTGGTATTTAGTGTACGGCGGAGATAAAGCAGACTGACATAATGATAAAATAAATAAATTGAGGGAATAATTAATTACCCTTGAGAGGAAAATTGACAGCCACACTTTATTTATTTTAATATTTAAATGGCATAATGATACAATTTTTATTTGAATAGAGTGGAATTTGACAAGCAAAATGTTTTCTTTCTCGCTAGGGGGTGTTCAAGTTAAGGCCAGGCTGAGGATAAGAGGATTTTTGAAGCGCTTGGAGCTGCGACTGAGGTGTAGACCTATGTGGACGATATCGTAAAGGAAATTTCCTCAGATCTCCAACAAGTGTCCAACGTCATTTGTAGTTGGTGCAGTAGGGAAAACCTGTCCATTAACCCAAACAAAACCACCTCTCAGCAGGAAAAAGAAAATGAAGCTCTTGATACCATCCACTATTCTCTTCACTAATGTAGATTCCAGGGGAGTATCTTATAAAATAAGATGCTTAGATATATTATATTATCTGCAACTGCAACCTTAGAACTTGCATTAGCAGATAAAGTAAAATATCTAACTCTTTTTCAAAAAAAAAAACAGCTTTTTTAGGGTCTAAACTATTTAATAACTTGCCAAATAATATTAAGATATGCAATAATTTTAAAAGTGTTTCAAAGTGAAAGTTAAAAGATCTAATTGCACTGTCCTGTTATTGTAGCGGAACGGGTTTTCTTATCTGGAAACTTTTGAGGATGGTCAGCCCAACAAATTCATTCAAGACAAAACCACATTCCGTTTCACAGATAACCCCTCCTGTTCTTTTGACTGACGAGCCACTGCTGGTAAACAGTCTTTTTGTTCGGTAGCGATTGGTTTTAGAAGTTTTAGCCAAAGATGCTCTCCAACGGTGTTTTTCTCGGTCAGTCGAAGTAGGGCTGCAAATTAAATAAAATAACAAGACACAATTAATTGGATGAAAGGATGAAGGAAAGCTTTTGCTTCCTGTTTTCGAATTTTTAAGTTTATTTTGATTGCAAAATTTAAGAAGAGAAGTTTATCTATTTATTCAGTATCTTTATTGGTTGGGTATATGGATTGGTTAAATAAAACAATAACTAAATTTCAAAATGTTTTGGTATAAACAAGGTGTATAAATATTCGCATTACCCCAAATAATGTTCACTGTTAGAGAAAGCATGTTAGTTTTAATATTGTCATTCCCTTTATTTGCTAATATCTTAAGCAATGGAACAGGACAAAATACTAGCGTTTTTGGTATTAGCAATTTACTGTTAAAATACCTTTGTGGTCGTTGTGCTGTTTTTGAGAATTCAAATTGTTCATACAAATTCATGAGAAATGTCAATTATGACAGATTACCATTCAATAAAAACAAAATACATCAAATTATTCTAGTTATTATATTCCTATCAAAAGTGCAGGATATGAGAAGACCACAAGTTAGATAAATCTCTCTCTTTGATTTCATATGCTTCCACTTGCAATGCGCTTGAATTGCACAGTGTTACGCAATTTGAGAGGAGATGCAAAAGTGTTTTATCCTGTTTCCCGCAAACTCTACATTCAAATTCGTTTGCTCATCTAAGCTTACTCAGATGCCCTTTCAGTCAGTTTACAATGGCCTGAAAGTATTCCTGTTGATATTCGAATACTGTCCTTACTCAGGTTATTGCATTCTATAAACCACTTCTGGTTATAAGTTCCCAGATGTCCTTGTCTTATTCCCTGGAGATTCTCCCAATAGTTTGATTTTCTCTGCTGTATTTTACTTTTCAGTTCCTTCAGTATTGTACTGCTACTTATCTCGTGAAAGGGTGCAAGCTTTAAGAATGATGTCCAGACCCTCTTTTGCAAGAGTATCAATTATTTCGTTTCCTAGCACCCCTGTGTATCCCGGGACTCATCACTGAGGGAAAGAAATGCAGTGATTTAACCAAAATACGCATAACCAACCAAAAAATTTGCATTAAATACGGCCCATCGAAATTTATTGTTAGATTAAAATTTACGATTTGTTGAAATATATTTGTTAACTTAAAAATAATAGACTCGTTGATTCAACTGAACCCTCAATTTCAATTTAAACAAGTTTAATCGTTAATGCAACACTTCAGTTTAGTTGATGTAACACTGGTTTTGATTTGTCAATACAGCTCTAAATATGTTAGAACAAAAAAAATGTTTTGTTTAACGAGCATTGCTGCTTAGCGTAACTTCGAAATTGTGTTGAAACTACAAAAATAAATTCTTGCTTCAATGCATCTTGATGGTTACATTAGCAAATAAAACGTGTTGAGTGCACAAAATTAAGAGTGTCAATGCAAACATTTTTTTTGGTTGATTTGAAGCAAAAAATTTGTTCATTCAAATAATCTCATTTTGGATCTTTTGGAAATTTTATTAATTACAAATTGGGGTTTGAAAACAAAATATGACTAACTTAGGTTCATATATTTATTAATAACTTCACAAGAGTTATAAAATACCAAATATGTAACTACACTTTACAATAATAGTAGGTATATAAAAGTAACGCCTTAAAATATTTATTTACAAATACATTTGAATACACTTCCGACCTGTTTCCGACTTGTTTCATCAGTTTGTGTTATAATAAATGCCTGAAAATGATCATTAGTCTAATGTTTCGTACACTTGTATTACAAAAAAAATATCTTTATCATTTGGAGTCAAATTTCTTGAATACAGCCAAAAACGGGACAAAATTATTAAATTCAAAGGATATAAACAAACCCTATTTGAAAGAAACGCCATATCTCTTAACCCAGGACAAGAAGTAAAAACGGTCTGGCACACTTTCTGGCATCAAGTAGCTTGCTATTGCTCCACTATATTTGATTTCATTAAATTGTTTGAAAGAGATATACTGCCCTAAAGCGAAATTTTCTTCAAATCCTGTTTTAGACAAAATTCTATAATTAAAATTAAGTTGATGTTTTAATGCCAGGTATAAGGAATGTTTATTCTAGAAGAAACAGGTTTCTACCTAATTTGAATACGCGATGTTTTCCTTCATATCGTATACAGAAATATTCGCAAGAGGTCCTATAACCGTCATGATTCGAGGGTAGTGAACTAAAAAATGATACTTCGGTTTGAGGTTTCCAAAAAGCTTAAGATACAATGTATTATGCTCTGCAATTAATACTTTTAGCAATTCGGCGTCCTTTAAAGTAATTGATGCCTGTCCAACAAGTTCACAAATTTGTCGCAGAGATTTATATAATTCCCAAACTACGTCATTCATCGGTATAAATTCTCCAACCAACACTCCAAAAACTCGTAAAAGCGCCTTCATTTCAGCGGCTGAAAGCGCAATGCACTTATTACTTATCTGTATATTTGAAATCTCTGGCGGTTTATTTTCATCGTTAAAACTATAATATTTTAATTTGGAATTAAAGTGACGCAAAGTAAATATTTCCGTTCATTTATGTAATAATGCAAGATACATCCCATATCATACCTATGAAAATGTATTCTACAACCTAATAAACACGATATATTCTCGATCTTAATATATCCGTTCAAACATAAAGTATACCGTTGCATTATGTTTTGCTAATAGCTAATATGGCGTTCGTTTGCAAAACATCTATAAGAATCAAAATGTGCTTACCTGCAAACACTGAGGTTAGATATTCAAATCCCCACTGAATTAACAATTCTTTTACTCGTTCGTCCCCCATGGCTAGTATTAGAACTCACAATATATCACGATATCACGAGCCACGAACGAAGACAATCTGATATCTGACAGTTTGCAACAGCAAGCAACCGATCAAATCACGCCACAACATTGATCAAATGAGTATCTGACGGTATAGGTAATATACCTATGTACATTAATATAGGTACATTCCATAATATACAAATACTGACTTATTAAGTGGTATTACAAGCTAAAATAGAAATAATATACATTGTAATTATGATATTGTTTTCTACAAAAGGACTTTCTAATAATTACTATACATAAAACGTATAACGTAGTACCTATATACCCATACTTTTAAGATCTACATATGTAGATGCGCAAAGCGCAAAATATCTGTTTTTGGTTAAGTTAACCATTTTTTAGTTTCAATATTATGCTATGACTGTTTTCCGTCAACTACTAAGATTTTTTTGTTTTAACATCACCATTTCGGTCCATCCAAACAAAAACCTTACCTTCAACCATGAAAAAACCTGAAGAAACTTAGCTTCAGTCAACAGATTTTTTAACAGAAATAAATAGTTGCGCAAATGACTCATTTTAGTTGGATTAAATACAAAATTTTTGTTAACATAGTAGTTATTGTTAGGTTAACGCATTTCTTTCCCTCAGCGTAGGAGGGTTATTTTATTCGTTTTGCCTAGCTCGTGTAATTTTCCTAGGAACTCTCAAATCATCTTGGAGCTGATTTCGTATGGTCTCAGCGCCTTGATAGCTGCTTGACTACCAGACAGAATGATAATCTCCTGCTTTGACTAATTCCCGTCAATATTGAACTGGACGCATCTTCCAATTGCGTTATTTCCGCCTGGAAGATATTCAAATATTTAGCTGTACTTCGTAGTTTTTTTTATTTTATTTATTATAAAGAAACTAATTTCAGAATAAAAAATGGCCGTCTTTATTTTTTTATTATTTTATCGATCGGATGCCAAGGGAGGATATGGGTGTAGCATTGAGCAGCAACATTCACCTCAGAATTTTACCAATCGCCTTGCCATCTTCCCATTGAGGTACTCCCTTATTAATACCAGTCAGGATGACAGTTATTACCTAGATCAGTGGTTCTCAAACTGTGGTACGCGTACCCTCGGGGGTATGCGAAAATTTTTAGGGAGTACGCGGCCGGCCAACAATAAAATAAAACAACCCGGGACACGTATGGACACGTTGACGTGCGCGCGCCACTAAGGGCTTAGTCATCAGAGTGGGGCTGTGTGGCCGGCCAATCACTCGTGTCACTGCACTGCAGTAGCATTGCCTGTTATTACAAGCTCGCTCTCAGTATTGTGTTATTTTTGTGGTGTGTTGTGTTATTCTGCGGACACTCAATCCTGTTGAAACACGTTTACGGACATCTGTTTGAAAACTGAGTCAGGTACCACGTACAATGGATAAATGGCTCCTAAACAAAAGGCCTTATGAAGATCTGCATCAAAATTCTGGGCCATCAACTTCACAAAATGAAAGTAGACCTGAACGTCTTGTTACTAATGAGCAGCTCAAGGAAAAAATAAAAAAAACCCGAAAAACTGGCAAATGAATATAAAAGTAAAAGAGAAAATATGACGAGTTGTACTTAAAATTAGGTTTTACTTGGACTGGAAGCTCAGACGAGCCTAATCCACAATGCGTTGTTTGTTCAGAAATTTTATCAAACAATTCTATGAAACCTTTTCTTTTAAAACGCCATGTTGAAAGCAAACATGAGAACTTAGTCAAAAAGGAGTTACGGTACTTTGAACGTCTTTTGGAAGATTTGAAAAGTAGGAAAAACACGATAAAACACTTTTCTGGTGCAGAACAAAATAAAAGTGCTCTAAAAGCTTCTTACAAAGTTAGTCATTTAATTGCAAAGTCTGGTAAAAACCATACTATTGGCGAAAACCTAATCCTCCCTGCCGCAGCAGAAATTGTTTCTTGTATGTTTGGAGAGAACGAGGCAAAAAGAATTACAGCAATTCCATTATCAAATGATACAGTTTCAAGGAGAATTAGTGATATGGCGTATGACACAAAAGAACAACTTGTTGGAGCAATTCCAGCTAGTCCTTGCTTTGGTATACAACTCGATGAAATCACGGATGTCGCTGGCCTAGCCCAACTGATCGTTTTTGTACGTGACATTTTTCAAGATGAAATATTTGAAGATATTTTATTTTGTAAGACACTTAAAACATCGACAAAAGGTGAAGATATTTTCAATTTGTTAGATTCTTTTTTTTCCGAAAACCAGCTCGAGTGGAAAAATTGTGTGTCAGTGTGTATGGATGGTGCTAAGGCTATGAGCGGTCACATCACAGGGCTGGTAGGCCATATTAAAACGGTTTCAACTGAGTGCAAGTTCACTCATGGTGTCCTTCACCGAGAGGCTTTGGTGGCTAAGCACCTCCCTGATGAACTTAAAGATGTCCTTGATCAGAGTGTGAAAATTGTGAACTTCATAAAAACTAGGCCCCTAAAATCTCGTTACTTTAAAATTCTATGCCAGGATATGGGGAGCCTCCATGAGAACTTATTGCTACATACTGAGGTACGATGGCTTCCTCGGGAAAATGTTTTGTCCCGTGTATTTGAACTCCACGAAGAATTACATAATTTTTTTACCGAACACAAATCCCATCTGTCTTCTGTACTTACTGATTTTGATTGGCTTTTGAAGTTAGCTTATTTAAGTGATATTTTTGGAAAACTCTGGAACATCTGGAATTTATCCATGCAAGGCAGTGTTTCTGATATTTTTAATATAGAAAAGAAAACTGATGCAATGGTAAAAAAAGATCATTCTCTGGGAAAAACAAATAGAAATAACAACTGCGAGCCGTTTGAAAGATTACTTACATTTTTGCAAGATAATGAGAAAACATATCTGATTTCACTGAACTCAAGACTCAAATGGGCCAGCATTTGAATGCATTGAAGATCCGCATAAGAGAGTACTTTCCACCTTTGGAGAAACAGTATAACTGGATACGTGACCCTTTAATGCTGATGCTATGGACACTAACCTGACTATCTTTCAAAAGGAACACCTCATTGAAGTATCATGTGATCCACGTTGAAAACAAATATTTGACTGCTGGTACTACATTGTTAGATTTCTGGATCGGTATTGGGAAGGAATACAAAGAATGTCAAGCACTGCTGTTAAATTTCTTGTTGGGTTTTCCACCACTTATTTATGTGAAAAGGGTTTCTCAAGTTTAACCTATCTTAAAAATAATCTAGAAACAAATTAAATGTTGAAGATGATTTAAGATTGTATTTAACCAAGTTAAAACCCAATTTTGATAAACTGTGCAAAGGGAAACAAGCTCACCCTTCTCACTAATCTCTTTGAAAGTAAGGCCTTTTTGTTCTTTAAATTTTGTGTGTGTTTGTTTTTAATGTAATAAAAATGTTTGTAAACAATATCTCTTTGTTTTTATTTAACATGATGCGTAATTCAGTTTCAAAGGTTAACACTATACTTCTATGCTACATAGAAGGTTTTAAGATTTGTTTAATATTTTAATTATAGTTTACTTAGTACCGGTAACTGAGAAGGGGTACCTAAAATGTTTTGTGGGTAAAAAGGGGTACAGTGTCTAAATAAGTTTGAGAACCACTGACCTAGATGAAAGCCTTAGTTCAAGTATGTGTCATTTACATCGGCATTCCGTCACTTAACCCCTCGTTAAACGTTCGAAAGCGTTTCGTCATACTCGATGATGGCGTGTTATAATACAACGGCCACTAACTTATTGTTAGTCGATTAGAAAACATCGGATAATGAGGCCGTCTATGAAAACCGCACGTCGACATCTTATTTTGTAGGAGAGCCAGTTCGATGGAAGAAAACAGGGAGATGTCCGTGTTTTCGGCGCCCATGAATTCTAAGCGAGATCCTCCTAGGGATAACGAGCCTCGACGGGTCAACGCGGCAGCGGCGGGCCCAGATACAGCTAACGCCCCCGCAATGCCAGATCCCAGGCCCACCCAAAGTTCACTACCCATCGTCGTAAACGGATTCTGAGTAGGATGTTTAGATTAAACCGACATGGTTTTGTGATGTTTTTTTTTTCTCTTGTTCTCCGCAGGTTGAAAACTGTAAAAAAAAATTACAATTTTAAAGGTTTTAATGTGATAGGTACTTTTTTATGTTTGATATCTGCTATGGAATGGATTCTGAACTTCCATTATAACATTATTACATATTCGTGGTTCCAAAACAAACAAAAAGTTAATTGGTAACGAGATTTTGTTTTGTTTTTTTATTTGTTTTCTACGTCGCTTTGACTAAAACGTTAAGTGATTTCTTCAGATGTTGAAAATCGTTTATTTTGTGTAGCTTAAAAACATATTTGATTTCTCTTAATGTACTAAATTAGCTCAGTTTATTTTTCTTTGCAGATTAATGGTCATATACATGTAACAGTTCTTAGTTTTCCGTACGACAAGCAAAGACCAAGAGTAGGTATCGAAATAGTACTGCATCTTACCCCTCTCCACACTGTAGTGGTGATAGTGGCAAAAATCACCAAACTCAGAATGATCAAGGAAGATACCTCTTCACACAACAATATTCGAATATTAACAGAAATTCTTTCAGGACATTGTAAACTGACTGAAAGGACATCTGAGTAAGCTTAGATTAGCAAAGGAATCTGAATATAGATTTTGTGGGGAACAGGATGAAACACCCATCCATCTCCTCTCAAATTGCGTAACAGTGTGCAAGTGAAGCACATTGTACCTGAAAGCGTATGAAATCAAAGAGAGAGATTTATCTAACTTGAGGTCTTCTCATATCCTGCACTTTTGAAAGGAATATAATAGAAAGGCCCTAAGAATAGGGGACATAATAGATATTTTAGATCGGAGTGTAATACCACTTTCTTCAGCACTACTTCTTATTCTTAATTTATGTTACTTATGTTATAAATGTACTTCTAATGTACTTTTATATAATTTTACAGTTATCCATCTTATAAGAAGACTTAAAAGGCCGTATAAAACATAACAGAAATATTTTTAACGTTTTTAAGAATTAAAGAATAAGTAAGAAAAAGTTTTCAATTTCTATATCAGGGGCGTATTGAAAGCGAATATTTCAAGTTTATATAACCCACTTTATGTAGAGATGAACATGTTTTTTTTTATATGGAAAATAAAATGTGAAGAAACAATCAGTCACCAAAAGCACACCTATTAAATATATAGAAGGTTTCTTTCATTGAAAGCAATATACTTTACGTCAAAGAAATATAATAAAATAAATTGTTTTTTAAACAGAGAAACGCAAGCATTCGCCACATTTGAAATTTTTAATTTTAAGGCAACGGTTTGGGTTAAAGATGAATTGTGAGAAAAGCAACCAAAAATTGATGAGATAAAAGCGATTCCTTTGCAAGTGATCTGAGCTTTCGCTAATTTATTTTAAACTTCATCAGGGATACATCAGTTATGGAATGAAGAAAACGGGGAACAATTACATATTAAAGCCAAACAAACAATAAAATAATAAGAATACTAAATTAAAATTATAAAATAAATAAATAAAAAAAAAAACGGAAGTATAACCATTTTTTTATGCCGAACTCGATGCCTCACCTCACCTCAACCCCCCCCCTCCCCCTCTCTCAGAGTGGGAGTAAAGGACAACTTTGAAATCTTAAATGGGAACCCCCATTTTGTATTGCAGATTCGGATTCTACGCCATCAAGTATGTAGTTTTTGTTTGAAACTTTTTTTTTTATTCTTAACAGATTGCGCTGTAATCGCAAAAAACATGATTGTGAACGTCTAGAAAAAAATACACAAAAAAGAGAAGCAAGCAAACATGATTTTGTGTTTTTTTATTTTAACATTAAATAACATTTTAAAAACCATTCAACAACGAAAAACTTTACTTTATCATACCCATTTCAGAAAATATGTTCGAAAATGTGCCCTTCCACTTCGACACATTTATTTATTCGCAATTGGAATGATTACACACAACTGAGAAGTGTTTCCTGCGTAATCCTTGAGCAAGCGTTGGTGATTCGCTCAATCATGTTTTCCCTCGTGGTTGGCACTTCTGTATAAACTTCAGACCTTAAGATCTAGCGATCTTGCAGGCGAAGACACTGGGCCACCTCTTCCGATCCATCGACGATTGTGGGCTGGAACTAATACTTCTCGTGCTCTTCTTAAATAATGTGCTGGACAACCGTCATGTTGGAACCACATTGTTTGTCGTACGTCCAAGGGAAGGTCTTCAAGTAACACTGGAAGTTCGTTCTGCAAGATGTTTCGATATTTTTCACCATTTAAGTTCCCATCGATGAAATATGGATCAATAAGCTTATTGCCAATTATTCCACACCAAACATTTACGTTCCAAGGATCTTGATGGTCAACTTAGCGCAACCAATGGGGATTTTCGATACTCCAGTAATGCATGTTGTGCCGATTTACCATACCGTGATTTGTGAATGTCGCCCCGTCAGAAAATAATACTCGACCAAAAAAATTGGGATTATCTTGTATCCGTTGAAGCGCCCATTGACAAAAGTGCACTCGATTTTGAAAATCATCGCCATGAAGTTCTTGATGCATGGAAACTCTAAATGGATGATATTTCCTACGCTTCAATATTTGGCAGATAGTGGACTGAGAAATTCCTGATCCGCGAGCTATTTACCAATTTCTTACAAAAATCTGCAAAAAACTCACCCTGTATTTTTTTGTTATATATTGTCTTGTTCATTCAGGAGGTTTGGGTTATTAAACGTAAAGTATTCATTCGATAGAATTATTTCTTTTTTTGATAAGGTAAAGAATAACTGATAAAGACAACTTTTAGAATATAATATATAGATTAATGCTGTTAATTTAACAAAAACATATATAATGACACATACTTTAAGTGTTATCAATTTCATATAATAATTATTTTCTATAATAAAAGTATTTATTTTTTATATTGTAACCGTACCGTATGGTTGCCTTTTTTTGATTTGTTGATTTCGAATTGCACAGATTGTACTTTTTAATCATTAAAAATGTTATTAAATTGGGAATAATCCACTTATAATATTGCCACCTGAATAATTTGAAGTATTTTGTTTTTTATTGAATGGTAATCTGTCATAATTGACGTTTCTCATGAATTTGTATGTAAATTGTAAAAAATCAAAAAAGGTCGAATACATCTACTATACTAATATTCTCAAAAACAGCACAAGGACCACAAAGGTATTTTAACAGTAAATTGTTAATAACAAAAACCCTAATATTTTGTACTGTTCGATTGCTTAAGAAATTAGCAGTAAAAGGAATGACAATATTAAAACTAACATACTTTCTCTAACAGCGAACATTACTTGGGGTAATGTGAATATCTATACAATATATTATCAAAACGTTTTGAAATTTAGTTATTGTTTTATTTAACCAATCTATATATCCAACCAATAAAGATATCGAAAAATAAATTAAATGATTTGTTGAGAGTGTATTTGTTTTGTTTCTATTGTTATTATAACTGTCAATAGTTTGTTGTTTCGATTCGATTATAGGGATTTGCCACCAGTGGAATCTATTAACATTCGTTGTTCTCTTTCATTTCCATCGTCACGTAATAAAGGAAAATCAATTTTATCGGTTAAAGAGAACTACATGAACTGAACTCTTTAGATTAAAATTGTAGCGCAAATTAGTTCTATTCCAGGTTCTTCTGATGACGTAAATAGATGAACTAAATTGAACTTACAATTAGTGCAAACTAGCACAATGCAACGAACATACCGTATATTTAGCTCACTCTTAGCGATATAGTTTCTAATTAAATTTTAACTGCACCATGCCGCAGTTAAAATCAAGTTTATTATATGTACCACTTAAGTGATAAGCTTTACGGTCGATGTTACATTTTCCCTTTAGCCGAGAGCTTTAGAATTTATACTTTTTAGCACACAATAGAAATGAAAGTGCCTGTAATGGTTGAGTACCTTAATAATACATTTACTGGTGCTGCGGGTTCAAATTTAGATTCAGTCAATGATAATAACCGGATTTTTTCCCACGCTGGTGGTTTTCTTTTCCTTGTGAAAAATCGTCTGAGATGGGAAATCTGTAGAAACACTGTAGTCTCTTGCCTTTCAATATTTGCTGCAGTTGATATCTCCAGTGTTGATCCCAATTTTTGAAGTAGTATAGTCTATGGTCTCCAGTAATCGATTGAATCCTGTGTGCATGCGCGTCTGTGATGTGGCGTTCTGAGTTGATGTTAGTTTCTTGTTGAAGTAGTATTGGATCTTGCCCCCTCCATATTGTAGTAGAAGGCGTGGCGAAAAGAACCGCACTAAGAATGGTCAAGGAAGGAATGATTAGGCATAGGCCTCAATCTCCTGACGGTGATCAAACCTGGGATATGCCCCGGGATGATATGTTAAAAAAAATTTAGCTTTGTGAAGGAACTCACCATAAAGCTAAGTAACAGGAGCGAGTGGGATCATAACACCATCTTGAACTTGAATAGAAATGCCATCAAATGGTATACTGATGGCTCCAAAACGGCAGAAGAAACTGGAATAGGAATATATGAGCCTAGAACTACATATTTCGAAAGCTTGGGAAAATACTCAAATATATTTCAGGCGGAAATACACGCTATTGGAAGATGTGTTCAGTTCAATATGGATAGGAACTATCGGAAGCAGGACATTATCATCATGTCTGATAGTCAAGCAGCCATCAAGGCGCTGAGCTCATATGAAAGCAGCTCCAAGATGGTCTGGGAATGCCTAGCGAAACTAAATGAGCTAGGCAAAAGAAATAAAGTAACCCTCCTGTGGGTTCCGGGTCACACAGGAGTGGAAGGAAACGAAATAACAGATAACCTCGCAAAAAAAGGGACTGGAATGCCTTTTGTAGGGCCTGAACCCTTTTACGGATTAAGTAGGAGTACAATACTGAAAAAACTAAAAATAGAAACGGAGCAGAGAAAAATCCAGTTACTGGGAAAATCTCCAGGGAATGAGGCAAAGTAAAATTCTTCTGGGAACTTATAACCAGAAGAGGTTTACAGAATGCATCAACCTGAGTAAGAACAATGTTCGCATATTAGCAGGAATACTTTCAGGCCATTGTAGATTGAAAGGACACCTGAGTAAGCTTGGATTGGAAAAAGGTCCTGAATGCAGATTTTGTGGAGAACAGGATGAAACACCCATCCACCTCCTCTCAAACTGCGTAGCACTGTGCAACTCGAGGGCATTGCACCTGGGAGCATGTGAAATCGAAGAGGGAGAATTACCTAGACTGGGGCCCTCTGACATCCTACACTTTCTAAAAGGAATAGGATTGGAAGGCCAGCTGTAAAGTAGCAAGAATAGGGGACACAATAGATCTTTTAGGTCGCAGTGCAACACCACCCTTCTATTTACATACAATACAATAGTTTCTTGTTGATTGAGTAATTATGGTGATCTCCATTGACCGAGAAAATACTTCTGTTGTGATATACGTAAAAGAGTACATTTAGGATGAAGATCAATGTTAACGTAAGCACTCCCTCCTCCCCAGACTGGTCTCTGCATGATTCACCATAGTTCAGATTACGCAGCGATCTTATAGCCTGCTTCCGTAAAATAAAAATTTTAGATGCCACACTCGAAGAGCCCCAGAAGTATAGAGCATATAGAGCCGAAGTCAATTTGGTCACAATCATGTCTATGTGGTTTGTCCACTTTAGTTTTGAGTTTATCTTCATCTATTTCATGTACTTTAGCGGAGTGAGAGCTATTATTAATGTTAACATATTTTGCAGGGAAGCGTAGATTGAAACAAATCTTTAAACAAATTGTGTAAGTTGTCATTTAGATCACTAGCACTGCCGATGTCAGGTGAAATAGATAGGTTAGTACTTAATAAGTTTTTAAACATTAAGACCTTCCTCCACAGTTCATTTTTGTATAACCAGTATAGCGTCCTGCATTTTGTCCCATGCTACGTTATTGAGTTTACACTGGATCAGAACAAAAAGATCATCTGCATATTCCAGTGTTTTATGCCCTTCATTGTCCAGTTTTACTAATAGCTCATCCACGACTAGATTCTGCAGCAGAGGAGACAAAGGCCCGCCTTGCAAACATCCTCTTTCAACCCGTGTTTCTCCCATAATGGTTGTATACACTTTTCTCTCTCTAAACAAACAGTATATTCACCTGCAGCTTGTTTCATGAATCCTTTATTCGTTAAGGCTTTGGACATTGATGCAGCAGAAGTATTCCCAAATTCTCCCCCTACGTCCAGAAAAGTGAATAGAAGTACTGTAGAGCATGCTTAGATCTCTGTACGAACTCATCCAAGACTGTCTCTGTAGATTTTACTGCTTGATGCGTGTACTGGTCGTGGTGCAGTGGCCGACTGTGTGTCTATCTAACAGTTTGCAAGAGTCTGCAACAACAAGAAAACGCCAGACTTATTGGTTTCATAGACTTAGCTCCATCCTGCCCAGTTTTTTTTTTTAAGTTTTGGGATAAAAGTGACTGATCAGCCTTCGGGCTATTGGTACGTATCCCAGGAAGAGACTTTTCCTAATTAACATGCTAAGTTTCTGTAACAAAAGTTTCGGATCCTTTTGTAGCATAATTGCATAAATGCCATCATATCCTGGCGATTTATATGGTTTGAATGAATTGATTGCCCATTTCACTTATTTTTCCCATTTTTATCACTTTCTTTCCTACCTGCCAGTGCAGTTTCCAGTTTTACCTTGGTAATGGTTAATCGAGGAGATTAGGTTCAGCCGGATCTCTGGCAAGCAGATAAATTCTTAGGCTTTAACAGAATTCTACCAAAAAAAAAAATAAACATTAAATATGTTATAGATTTTAATTTTAAGTCTTCACAACCTTTATCTCAAGAAGTTAGTGTTATTATTAGTTTAGCTGACAGAGCAATAAAATTAACAAGTCCAGTTTTTCGATCAGATACTATCAACAAAGCAAAAAATATTCTAGAACAAAATAATTATCCAAATTCTCTTATAAACAAAATATTCAAACAAACAATTTTCTTTTTTATAATAAATCAACAAAAAATATAAATAATAGTCAAACAATTACAAAATTTATAAAAATTCCTTATGTTAAACATTTATCTGAAAAAATAAATCAAATTTTCAAACCATATAATTACAAAATTGCCTATCAAAACACAAACAAACCACAAAACCAAATCTATTCAAAATTAAAATCAAAAATTGAAAAAAGTGAAACATCACACATAGCTTATACAATAGACTGACAAAATTGTAATGGTGCATATATTGGTGAAACCATGCTATATTTGGAAAATAGAATAAAAGGACACAAATATAATAAAAATCTTACAGCTTTAAAAAAACATGAAATAACTCAAAATCATACCTTTGATTTCAACAACATAACAATTTTAAACAAAGAACAAAATTTAAAAACACGTAATATGCTTGAAATAATTCAAATTTATAAATAAAAAACGCAGTTAATGATAAAACCGACATACAATATTTCACAAAATTATGTAATTTAATTTTATAGCTAAATTTAAAGAACTATTTAATTACAAAATTCAAAAACAAATAATCAAAACATCCTATTTTAAAACGCAATCTTTAAATAAAACATAATGATATATTCAAAATCCTAGTAAACAAAACAATTTGTCATTTATTAAACAAAAACATTTTATTTATAATTTACACTTTTTACATTTTATATTTATATACTTGAAAAAGCTTTAAAATAAAGCGAAACGTTGTATTAGTCATTCATGTTTTCAATATTTATGACCTAAAAACCAAGAGAAGAAGAAATTAAAAATTATATACATGGTCAAGAACTGAAGCTTTAAAAATAAATATGTCAACCTTCATTTCTTAAGAACCACCTTAATATAATTTACATAAAATAAGTAACTCATTCAAAAACTTTAGTAAAGACCAAAGGTAGCGCCTGTAATTCTTGAGATACACATCGCCATCTGCGCCTTCGTATATAGGAATTACCACATTTGGTGTGTTTGAAGTTACCCACGAATTTCTTTATTTCGTATTTTGTTCCATCCAAAACGATAATCAGAAAGAAAAATTCTGCTCCGCAATTCTCATTAAAACGTTCAGAACATTCACGCCCCACAAACTTTTATATATAATCACCTAAACTTTCCACGTTTTCTCGGTTTTATTTCCCTTTAATTTCGGCCCTATCCCCAATAGCAGATGTCTGCCGCAAGTCTCTCAAGAATGGTACACTCCGTACGAAACAATAGGACGGTTTGATAAGTAAGTAATTATATACATTAATTAAACTCAACGCTAACGAACGAAGTTCTTCCATCGCGCATCGTAGGAGTAGCGAGAGTTAGTAATTGGAATGAACGTTAAAGGAAACTTGACGAAAAAAATGTAAGGTGGTCAGATATACCAGCTCGCCTGAAGTCAGAGAATGAGAACAAATCATAATTGGCTGGATAACTGTTTATGCTGTCTTTGTTTAACTATATGGTATGTGTATCCACTGTAAGTAGTTGCGGAATTGTGATTAATATTAAAGATATGCAATAATAACTTGGCGAAAACTTTTAGTTTTAAAAATTTTGGGTTTCTTAAAATATTTTCAAGTTTCTTTTTTCCAATTTTTAGAAACACTTCATATACATTACATTTTTGAACTCATATACAGGCTATTTGAAAATTTGTGAACTACCAAAGAATTTTGAAAGTTGTGAGACCGTGGAAAAAATTAATGCTTTCATGCAGAATATCACCTATTTTTACATTGTTCGGTGTGCAATTAAATTCTACACCGATTTGCCGTAACATTCTCTATGCCCATCATCCCATGATTTTCTTTCTTCTGCATATTCACAAAATATATATTATTGTAACGTATTCGGGGTTCAAATAACTAACATATTCAATATATTAAATAAAAAGTGTTTATTTCTACACTCAAGTCTAATTAAAATAAAATAACACTAATAATACATAATTTAAACACTATTAAAACTTTTAATAAACGAAAATCACTTAGTTATTACTTATTTATACTTAAAATTTATTTGCACAGTTTGCTTAATTCGCATATGGCTCTCATTTATCTGCTTTTCCGATGCAACTCTTGAAAACTCACTGGAAAAATATAATAAAAACATTTTTTTCTATTTCGCATATACAATGAGCACTTTATATAACTATTTTTCCACTTTGTGACACTGTTTAGGGTGATATTTTATGTGAGGTTGGTAGTGCAACTCGTGGTTTAACATTTAATAAATCGTCTTTATTGTTGTAATGCAAGCTGCAAAAACATATAATCGTCCACGTTTCAAACTCTGGGTTTTGTAATCAGAACTAGTAAACAATTTTCTTCTCTTGAGTCGATTCTTCAACTTTATTTTGCCTATGTGCGTTCAAAACTTGAATACGCTTCCGTTATTTGGACACCTTATTACAAAACTTATTCCATTATGCTTGAAAAAGTTCAGCGTAAATTCATGAAGTATCTTTATTTCAAACTTAATGCGGTGTACCCCCGTCAAAGCTTTGATCACAACACTTTGCTAAATTTATTTCACCTTCAACCTCTTGAACTTCGCCGGAACCATAACGAGATTAAATTCTTATTCAACCTTCTTAAATAAAATTTCTTTTTTTATACCTGCTCATCAAATGCGTCTTAACACAACTTGTTACACGTCAACTCCTAGTACAAATATCTTATTCAGATCCCCTCTGCATAGGATATGCTCATACTATAACAACATTGTTGATAATACTGCCGATATAAACTTTTCACATTTGCCGTATTTGCTGGGCAGGTGTACTGAATTGTTTAGTATGTAGTTCTTTCTCATTTGATTTTATTATTGTTATTGTTTTATCTTACTTGCTTTTTTACTCTTTTGTTTAATATACTTTTATATCACTTTCTGTATCTTTATATATTAGCGTAATTTTTGTTATGTTTAGGTTATACTAGGTTTAGGTTTATTCTTGTTAAGATTTTTTTTTGAGCACCTTTCTCTTGTTGAAAGCTATCTCTCACTTTTTGTCCTGTTATTGGAGTTACTCTGTTGGGCAATAAAGATATATTATTATATTATTATTATTATTATTATTATAATATTTAATAAGCAAGAAATTGTGAAAAGTAATGCACATTACAAACAATTTCAGGGCGAGTTTCAGTTTAAAACTACTTTAACTAACGCCCGTAGGAAGTGCCTATTTATAACTTGAGACAGCATTACACATGCATAATGGTATTGTTACAAAAGGAAATAATAATACGAAATATAATCAAAACTACATTCCCTTATTTCAAAGCAACATACCAAAAAATAAATTCTCAGAGACATGTCGAAGACAAATTATCCGATTTTAAAAGATTAATGTTTAGATCTCCCAGACACACAAGAAGATAAACTACCAGAATACTTGGATTATGGTATGTGAGGGAATGTAAAACTTTTTGGACTAGAGCTCACGTAGGTTCAATCGGTAATGAAGGAACGGATTAATTAGCGAAAGAGGCGGTGTCTAGAAGTGATAGCGCGGTAATTAGGTGTGAGTTAATTTTGGCTAGCCTAATTAAAAAAGCGCTTAGGGATAAACTTGATAGTGATTGGCAGGGAAGATGGAATATTACTTTAAATGGGAAGTGGACTAGGAAAGTTATCGGTGACGGTTTGCGTTTTAGGGAAATGGCGGTTGATTAGTCGGCAGGCGGTAGTCACGATAATTTTAAATTTTATGTAGAATTTGTAGGGTTAATGATTCGCATTGTGAATGTGGTGAATAACAGTCGCCTATGGAAGTTAGAACATTAGCCTAGGGGTTAAACTGTAATTTCATACTCTTTAGTGGTGTGAATTAGTGTAAATTATTGCTATTAACATAGCTGGGGTGTATTAATAAATATTACAAATATAAATTTCTTTCTAGATCATTACTCTGGTCCATCCATCATTCTGGCGCTGGAATAGACAAATTCATGATGTTCGAAGAACGAAACAGCTACCTGAAGACGATACGGCTGTCGGAATTGAGCAAACGTGGAGGCTGATAGCTGACCGATTTATTATATTTTGTTATTATTATTAATAATCATACTAAAATTATTTAGTTAGAGTAGGAACATTTTAATTCTTATGGAATCCATATAGAACTTAGAATAGATAGCTGCCTGTAGTACGTTTAAGTCGAGCATGGCGCTTAGGATGAATTGTAATTATTTAGATTTTCATTAATAAAATATACTATGTGAAACCTTGTACCAGATAAGAAGGACTGGAGGACACGCACTCCAGTAAGAGCGGGCTCAAATTGATATACAGACGGCTCTAAAACGAACTATAGGCAAAGAAGCTTAAAAGGCTCTTTTGGTAAACTTCAGTAAAGACACAACGGTGTTCCAGGCTGAGGTTGCTGCAATTTACGATCTGGCCAAATAAGACTCGTCAAGATAATACGCAAATTAAAAAATCCATCGATGATAGATACATAATCAGTCCAGAGGATGGTGGCGAGAGTCACCAGAACAGATACAGGAAAAAGAATTTCTAAAGGAACAGAGGCCGGAATTTACTAAAAATCTATTGAATAAAGATAAAAGATCTTTATTCACTAAATCTATATAATAATAATAATAATAATAATAATAATAATATATTTATTTCCCTGTATTACATTACAAATGTATATAAATGTATATATATGTATAGGGATTGTCAAAAGTAGGGGGAGAATGGGACCTTATAAATTAAAATGAAATAAAATTAAAATTAACAATTAAAATATTCATTTAAACTATAAAACGCGTTACCCAACAAATATGATTTTAGTGTACGTTTAAATAGAACAAAATCGTCAATAATTTTTATATTGTTTGGAAGCGCGTTAAAAATTTTGAGACCTATGTAGCGGGGAGACTTCAATGTTACATTATATTTACAAAATGGAATATGGAAATCGTTATGTCGCCTAGCAGGGATTGTGTGCGTATCGTTTATTTTAGCAAATTTTTTTTGTCTGAAAATATATAGATTAACACGTTCAAAATAAACGCGCAAGTCACGTCAAAACACCTACTGTTAAAAACCTGTCTACAACTCTGTCGAACAGACAACCCCGAAATAATGCGCATAATCCGTTTCTGCACCAGGAATACGTCCGGCGCCGAGGTAGCGAGACGCCACAAACATAGGCCATAGTTCAATCTAGAGCCCACCTGAGCGTGGTAGAGCGCCAACATCTGGTCCGTAGTTAAAACATTATTCAAACTTCTAAACATATAGCATAATGAATTTAATTTATTTTTAAGATTATCGCAATGAGTCTTCCAGGTAAGACATTCGTCAAAATTTAAACCCAAAAATTTTGTGTTATTTGTACTTGTTAATTGCTGATCGCCCAGGATTAAATCCAGGCTCTCACAAGCCTTTTGTCTATTATGAAATTTCATACTTATTGTTTTAGTTACGTTCATATATAAAAAGTTGTTCGCACACCAATCCACCATCAATCCCAAGGATCTATTACAACTCTCGCGTAAATTGTCGTCTGTAGCCGCAGAGACAAGAAAAGAGACATCGTCCGCGTACAGCACCAAAAATTCATCATTAAACAATAAATTCAAATCGTTTACAAAAAGGAGAAACAAGATTGGGCCCACCACTGAACCTTGAGGACCCCAAATTATTTACTTTGATACTGGAATTAATGGACTTAACAGAGCCATTTACATTATGCTTAATATTTACATACTGCTGCCTATCCCTCAGAAATGAAGACACCCACTCGTGTGCAACCCCCCTAAAACCGTAATTGTAAAGCTTATGTAGTAGTAAAGAATGATCGACGCAGTCGAATGCCCTGCTGAGATCACAAAATATCCCAACAGGGCACTCACCAGCCTCCAAGTACTCCAACAACCTGTAGATTTATTTTTGCGGAAACCATGCTGCTTATCAGTGATTAAATTTTTTCGGTCAATGAAATGTGATACTCGGTCAAGAAAGCAATACTCCAAAATTTTTGAAAAAACAGACGTTACCGTAACAGGTCGGTAATTACTTAAATCAGTACGATCATTCTTTTTATGAATTGGAACTACTCTCCCTATTTTTAACTTCAAAGGAAATTCTCCCCTTAAAAACGACAAATTTACTAGGTAGGTCGTTGGGTGGATAATATTAACCAAGATCTTTTTAATTAAAAACATTGGAATTTCGTCAAAACCGCAAGAGGTTTTGTCTTTTAATTTATGTGTTAATAAAGTTATAAGTTCCTCGGGCTCGAATGGTGAAAGAAAGATTGACTCGCTACAGTATGAATTTACTTGCCCGGGCGTGTGATACTGTTCTTAATTTCTGATGCCGTATTAACAAAATGAAAATTAAATAGTTCAGTCACTTCGGCCGGATTTTCATGCAGTACCTAGTCCACAGATAAACTAATATTTCCAGTTGGTTTTGACTTACCTGAAAGCTCAGAAATTGCCTTCCACGACGCTTTAATAGGGTTATCTGAATTTATGATTTTGTTTTGATAGTAATTCTTTTTAGAGTTAGCCCTATGTCGTAATTTAGCACTATTGTATGCCTTTTTTAGAACAGGATAATTATTTTTACGAACACATAGATCCCTTAAGTTTGCACTCGAAATTCTGACTTCATCGCTCATCCAACTCCTCCTATTTTTACTATTGTCGAAATCCTAACAGGGAAATAAGTATTGAAATTATGTAGAAATATGTCGAAAAAACAATTAAAAGCCTCATTAACTTCACACAACCGATAAACAGCTTCCCACGATTCATTAGCCAAAGCCGAATTAAATTTAGCTATCGCATCTTTGTTAAAAGATCTTCTGTGGGCACACGATGAATCATCGCGGTTCCCACTATCGATTTCGCAAAATACTGTGCGGTGGTCAGAAATGTCATTATCGGTCACGCAAACCACAACCTGAGAAACATTAGTAAAAATGTGATCGATGATCGTACATGAACGATCCGTTAAACGGGTCGGCCACCCCACAACCGGACGCATCCTGAACCCAGAAAAAAGATCAACTAAATTATTAAAATGAGTAACGTTGTATGAATTAAAAGAATCAACATTGAAGTCTCCGGTCACAATAATATTAGCATTAAAAACATATAATTTGTCTAAAATATTATATAAACTATTAAAAAACACATCTATTGAATCTATTGAAATAAAGATTAAAAATCTTTATTCGATTGAACTGTCAATAGTAACTGTCGAAATGATAGTAGGTCTACTGACTGGTCACTATAAGCTAAATAGGCATATGTATAACGTAGATGATGGTAGATGATGTTACTAGTAGATTCCTTCAAGAAGAGGAAAGAACACCAATTCATGGGCTCTGACAATGTAGCGACCTCGGGAGCACAATGTTTCTAGTAATGTAATCTAGTAGCGAGCAGCTACACAAAGAAGCCGCTCTCAAGGATGATAGACCTAATTAAGAGGGGAAAATTTGAGAGCGTCTTCTAGAAAAACGCGGATCATAATAGTTCTGAAAAGATCGCGGTGAAGCAGGCTCGTAGGCCGCCCCAATCCTAATTTAATCTAATATGAAACCTGAAATATCTTGAACACAGGCACTTTTACTAGTAAATAGTAAATATATAGCTACCTTAGCGTTCAACAGTGTTAATCTTTGCTTCTGCGGATTAAATAGTCCTCCTGAAAAAGAAATCCAAACAATTTCTTATAAATGATCTGGTTTATTGCTCCGTATTTGTTTTTGTCTGAAATTTCCTCTGAAATTTTCGACGTAATAGCTTCTGACGAATTTTTTGGATTTTTCCTCGACGTTAATACGGCTTTCCCAGTTGCATTTTAGTAACCAATTACTTAATTCTCAAACCAGTCGCGTACGGCTACGTCAGAGCTGGCCTTGAATATCGTTTTCCGTTACACAACTAATGCAGAACTATCCCCACACCGCGGCTAAATTCGACGAGAAAATCCCGCACGCGTTAAACGTCACATTGTCTCCAGCTATTCCGCGCGCTCCGATCCGACGGCGTTCCGGGTAGCTGGCGTCGCGTCTGCCTAGCGTCGTCGTCGTGACGTCAAGCACGACCCCGAGCATCTCCTCGTCCCTGCCCCCTCCACCCTGTTCTGTCGACTCCTCGCACTTGTTGAGATAAACACGATTCGGAAAGTTTCATCTACGGGATAGATCCTGACATTTCGCTCGTGAAGGTGGTGCCCCGTGGGCGTTCTGCTGGCAGGCAATAAAACGCAATAAACAGTTTCGCTCTTGGGGACACGTATATGTGTGGAGTTCGACTGGTGTTGTTGCTGATGTAGAAGTTGTCTTTATATACGGTTCTTTCGAGCGAAGTTTGATATGTGTATCGGAGTAATGGGTCATGCGAAGATAGGATACCCACATTCGTGTTTCGTTCCATGTTCAAACCTTGTTGATCGGTTACTAAGGAGTTAGAGTTTTAAACTTCGTAAATAGAAACTTTCTTACTATGTGATAAATGCATGAATCTTAAATAGATATTTATCGGTTCTCCTTTCAAAAAGCCGTCTCTGGAGTCTCCGGAAACGCTGTAGTCTCTTGGCTTTTTGTATTTGGTCTCCTGTGGACGTCTTAGCAGCGAAACTGGTCAATGAAGTACATAAAGCTTTGGGGTATGCAAATGATCTTATCATTGTGACTCAAAGTAAATTCAACAGCGTAGTGCGGGACAAAATGCAGAACGCTTTACAAATTGTCCAGGCATGGATCGAGGAGGGGTTTCTAAATATCGGTCTCTCCAAAACAACCACAATAGCATTCACGTGAAGGAGGAACTTAGATGGTTTTAAACCCCCCAAAACCAGAAGTGAAGAAATAAAGCTGTCAGAGGGAGTGAAATACCTTGGTGTCATCCTAGACTCCAAGCTTACTTGGTATCGACAGCTTCAGATGATTAAGACCAAGGCGGAGACAACACTTATGTTGGCTAGAAGAGCTCATGGAAAAGCATGTGGGATATGACCTAATGTGATGTACTGGACTTACATCACGAGGGTCAGACACATGATCACAGGATGAGAAATACAGTCATGACCCTTAGATTAGGAAGAAAAGGTTTATGAGAGTAAGCGAATTTATATTGCTACAGGTAGCCAGGCGATACCAAGGGCACTAGAGAAACCCAAGATACGTTCAAGATAATTTGGGAATATCTTCGAGAACTGAATAGCCTTACAGACCGCAGTGAATGCCCGGACATTCAGCAATCGAAGGAAACGAAAAAACCGATGAGTTAGCAAGAAAAGGATCACCTGCTTCGTATATAGGCCCAGAACCTAGAATAATGAATCCAAACAAACTTATGGTTTACTTTTATTAAGGGACTGTCAAAAAGGAAGGCTGAAGAACTACCGCAGCTCAGTAGGAATCATCTAGGCTAGAGCTCATGTAGGTACAACCGGTAATGAGAGGGCGGATCAATTAGCGAAAGAGGCGGTGTCTAGGGGAGATAGCTCGATTATTAGATTTGGGCTAATTTCGGCTAGTTTAGTTAAAAAAGCGTTTAGGGATAAACTTAGTAATGATTGACAGAGTAGATGGGATAATACTTTAAATGGGAGGTGAACTAGGAAATTTATCGGTAGCGTTACACATTTTAGGGAAATGAAGGTTAATTTGTCGTATCCTGCTGCATGTTGACTATTTCAACAGACAGTCTTTGTTTTGCAAAGAACAATATGGTTATTTACAAAATACATCAACAATTTGTGAACTAATCGATACAGTTATTAACAGTTTCGACGAGAGAAAAAAAGTATCTGCGACAATGTTAGATTTATCTAAAGCATTTGACTGTGTTAGCCACAATATCTTATTTGAAAAGATATATTTATATGGGGAAAAAGGTGATCCTTTAAAATTATTTCAATCATACTTTGCAAATATAAAACAAAAAAGTGGTGATTGCTATTGAACGTTCGAAACATCAGTGCTTAGATTGTGGAGTACTACAAGGATCTAAATTGGGGCCGATAATGTTCCTTACATATGTCAATGATTTATGCACTAATCTTCAGAGGTGCCAAACAATTATGTTTGCCAATGACACTACCCTAGTATTTAAAGCAAAAACTGCAGAAAATTTGGCTGAGTTGGAGTCGGTGGGCATATTGGATGCGAAAAAATGGTTTAGAGCTAATAAATTGAAACTAAATGAAAACAAAATACAAAATATCGTATTTGAGACGAGACCAGAGCAGACAAGTTCTGCAAAAATGCTAAGTGTGCACATAGACTCTAATTAACTGGACACACATATAAATTTCTTATGAATAAATTAAACACGACCGTTACCAAACGGAGCTGCTGACGCAATTAATATATTTAACTCAGATTTTTTATTCCTAGTTAATAATAGTATTATTATGGGGTAGCACCGAATACAGTGAAAGAATTTTTAAAACACAAAAAAAAACACTCAAATTCTTACTTTACATCTTTTACAAATATTAACTATTCCGTCATTGTGCATTTATAACTGTTTAGTTTTTGCAAAAAATAATTTAGAGAATTTTTAAACTCAGTCGGATGTACATAATTATTCAACAAGAACCTATTATTCAACTTTAACTAGTCCTTATCACAGAATATCTTTAACACAACAGTCTGTTAAATATCAAGCAATAACATTATTGTAAAATTAATAATCTGCTGTGTAAAATCAAAATATTACGGATCAAACAATTCAAAAAAGAAATAAAACAAATGTTAATAAGAAAGGATTTTTATAAAATAGAAGAGTTTCTTTCATTGTAAAATATAATAATTAAGTAGCGTTGATATTATTGTAAAATAATTGTTCATATTTCATTTTTATTTTATTTTTCTTTCTTTTGTGTTGACCTTCCTAATGATGTACATATCAGTTGTCAATTTGGAAATAAAGGTTATTATTATTATTATCAGGCGGTAGAATTAGTAACAGCTCACGGTAATTGTAAATCATATTTATGTAGAATTGGGAGGGTTAATGATTCGCTTTGTAAATGTGGTGAAGTAGATACAGCGGGGCATGTCTTATTTGAATGTCCACTCACTGATGAGTGGCGGTCGCGCACAGAAGCTAGGGCATTAGCTAGGGGGTTAAATTGGCCGCGACGCGAAACAGATATTAGAGATAATGAGCGATCGAATGGTGGGGATTTTTTAGTAATGTTGCTAAAGAACTAGATAAGTTACGGCATGATATTTAGGTAGTTAGTAGGGTAGTTAAGTTATTATTAAGTATTAGAATACGAACCGCTGTTGTTTTATTTGTTTTTAAGTCATTACTTCTTTCCTGTTTCAACTTCCAATGTGTGAAAGAGGGAGCAGCTACGCGAGGACGCCAAGGCTGTCGGAATTTAGCACTCGGAAGGATAATAATAATTTGCGGCTACCAGTAATAAGGTCTGGGACTTCTTCCTAGATCCTCCCAGAGTAAGGTTTTTGCCATGGTTTTTCCTTACTCCGTAGCCATTGATTTTATATAAGTATATGATACATAATCAGTGTCCTGGGCGAATGCTGGGAGATAACGAAAGTCGTTCCATGGGCGCATTTAATAATAACTGATAGCTGACCGATTTACAGTAGACTCGCGATTATATGAACTAATCACATTTCACATATTTTATCATTTCACAAAAGTAGTATTTATGTGGTCGCGGGGCTACTGTATTATATTTTTGTTATCAAGAATCATAGGGAAATTATTTAGTTAGAGTAGAAAGATTTCAATTGTAATGGAACCTATATAGTACCTAGAATAGGTAGCCTCGTGTAGTACCTTTTAAGTGGAGCACGGGGTTGCGATGATTTGTAATAACTTAGTTTTCATAAATAGAGTAGGAATCATCTTCGCATCGTAACAGGTCTCCTAACGAGACACTGTAAACTAGAAGGGCACCTGCAGAAAATTAGGAGCAACACTGGAGATACCAACTGCAGACTGTGCAATGGGATGACAAAGAAGGTTTACCACATTTTGGCGTCATTTCTGTTCGATTTTTTGTAAATTAAACGTAACAATCCAAAGGAATGACAAACTTAGCAATTACTAAAATCTGTAATTTTTAGTAAAGTTGTTATAATTTGTTTCGTAAAAATTTTCAGTGGAATGATGAATACACCGCACGCGCCATCCTAAATACGAACAGTTATATAAATCGTTATATGTATGAAGTGCATGCTGCTGATCGTAGTAGATGTGAATTCATTAAAATACATAAAAAATTTACATTTGTGCCTTTTATTTCTTTGTATGCATCAGAAGATAGTACTTCCTAAGACTTCTTTCGTTACAATCCAGGGGAATGATATTCCTTCAAATAAAAACAGAAAGAAAATAATTTGGAATTACATTGTTACAAATTCGTTTAAGGAACAAATAAGCACTATTTTCTGCAATTATTTCTGGCGCAGACTATCATTAATATACAGGGTGATTCTCAATTTATGCGACAAACTTTAAGAGCTGATTCCTGAGGTTATTTTGATCATAAAAGTTCATATGAGTATATGTCCAAAATGGTTTGGTTTTAAAGTTATTGAATGTTTAATAATAAATTATGAACCGTGACTAACACGATATAATATCAAAGTTGGTTCTTGTATGAGAGGAAATTGTTTATTTGTCATTTCAATATTTGTCAATAGTTGTCAGAGTATTCATTCAGTTCATTGCCAGTTTCTGTTTTCTAAAATGAATTACACGAATGCTGAGATGTGTGATATGCATTTCGTTTACAGTCTTGCCAATGGAAATTCGCGTGCTGCTAGACGTCTATATGAAGAACGATACCCGAACCGTATCATCCCGCATCATTCAATATTTGCCCGTCTTCACCAACGTCTTAATGAAACGGGAAATTTTCAAAAACGGACGACTGATAACGGGCACCCATCTACAGTGAGAACTCCACAAGTTGAAGAAATGATACTAAATGAAATTGAGGAACATCCTACTACAAGCACCAGAAAAATTGCGTTTGCTTTAAACATTAGTCAGGCCACAGTTTGGAGAATATTGAAAGATCAACTGTTGTATCCATATCACATTCAATGGGTGCAGACACTTTTGCCGACAGATTTTCCGCAAAGAGTGGCTTTTTGTCAATGGATGCAACACAAAATCGCACAAAATCCTGACTAATTGGCTTAAATATTCTTCACCGACGAGGCTACTTTCTCTAGAAACGCGATTATTAATTTTCATAATGATCACATATGGGCCGAAGAAAATCCGCACGAATTAGTGAATGCCCGTCATCAACATCAATTCTATGTCAATGTGTGGGCCGGAATTATTGGAGATCACTTGATAGGTCCACATTTTTACCGATGCGATTAAATGGCGAGGTATACCGCAATTTTCTTGAAGAGGAGCTGCCCCTACTGCTGGAAGAAGTTCCGCTGCAATTAAGATTACAAATGTATTTTATGCATGTCGGTGCTCCAGCGCATTTTAGTTTAGTTGCTCGCGAGTTTTTGGACAATACGTATCCAGATCGGTGGATAGGACGGGGAGGTCCACAACCGTGGCCTCCTCGGTCTCCAGACCTAAATTCTTTGGACTTTTTCTCTGGGGTTACCTTAAATCATTAGTTTATACGACTTCCATTGAAAATGTCGATAAACTGAGAAATCGTATTATCGCAGCTTTTCAAACAATTCGAAGTACCCCTGGTATTTTAGAACGGACTCGCCAGTCAATACGACGGAGGATAGAAGCTTGTATTGCAGTTAGGGGCGGTCATTTTCAACAGTTAGTATAAGTTAATTTTGTTTTACTAATTATTTTGTTAATTCATAATGAAAACATTAATTATGTTAACTTACTATTAAACATTGTACAACTTTAGAACTAAGCGATTTTGTTCTTATGAACTTTTATGATCAAAATAACCCCACGAATCAGCGCTTAAAGTTTGTCGCATATATTAAGAATCACCCTGTATATATATACTCTTCTTTCATTTAAAAGCAATTACCTACAAATACAGAAAAACCCATATTTCTCTTAAATATAGCATCATTTTTTTTCCTATCAATGTACCGGGGCTTTTTGGAAATCATTGGCATGAACCCCAAAAATTCGTGTTTTTCAGCTTTTTTTAATCCTATTACCTTTTACTATATTCTTAAACAATACCCCAAAATATTCATTTAACGAGAATCAAACTCAGGATTACGAATAAGTAAATAATAAAGCTGTATTTTTCGCTGCAGGTTTTATACGGCTAATGAGGGTCTTAAAAGAAAATATTCACAACACACATATCTATTTACGTATCTCGCACAGATGTTTACATGTTGGCATACGTAACTCAAATTGGCGAATCGTAATCTCCAGTATCGAGCCGAACAGATCAACGCCAGCGGCTTAGATCACGTAATTGGTCGTGATAAACTCGCAAGCGTGGGTATATTCAGTTTCCAGGAAGCAGAAAATTGCCGAGGCAATAGGATACGCCCTTGTTAGCATTAACACTAGCTGGAAAAAACCCACATTTGTTAGTTTGGAGGAAAGCAATATAGACCTCCACAGTTGTCGACCTCTCTACGTTTAGAAGGGGGTATTTTGTTATTATTGGAAACACGATGTCACTTAATTTATGTGATTAGGGCTGAAATCTTAGAAAACGTTAAATTGAACGTTTTATATAAAGCCCGAAATAATCAGACATTTCTAACAAGCAACTTGAGTTAAACCGAAGCAATCCAAAAGCAAAAAAAAGAACGAAAGCAACATCCTTATAAGGTACAGCTAATGTGAAAATTTAAGATGATCTGGATGGTTGATTACAATTTTACTTAACTTTAATTGATGTTGTATTCGAAACCGATTTTGTTTTTCAAGCAACAGTGCGTTTTCTGATGAAGTTATGTTGTAACTAAATGGAATGAAAAATAATCAAACGAAGAATTTCCTACAAAATCAATGGAAAAAGATCCACAAAAGTCGAGGTCATTGTAGGAATCACCACAAAGAAATCAACAAAAGCAATGAAAGACGAATAGCAGCGCAAACTTGATTTTTTTTTGTAGATTTATCTTATGGATCAGTTCAAAAAGCTGTAAAGCGAAAGTTCCATTACAATCCATATAAAATTTCTATCGTGCAGTAATTACTGTCACTAGATTTCCAAAGATGTACACTGTTGAAAATTTTAACACTTTTTTGACTAATTTAATAGTCAGGAGAGGTCCACACTCTTTTCGTGTTATTTTGTCGAGAACTATAGAAGTTTAAATTTGACGAGCAAAGATAGTCAAGTATTGTCTATTGCTAAGGGGTTATTTTGTCCAACTGACAGGTGGAATTATAAAATACTTCTAGTCACATTTTATTTGATCTAGACTAGACAAATTTACTAGCTGTTTAACTAAATGAATGCGATCTATTGGGCGTTTTAACACCATTTTCTAAACACAACGTCTTCTTAATATGCAACTCCTATTTCTTAGTGCTATAATATTCTCTCTTTAAGACGTTTTCTCAATTATAAATATGCAAAACCACTCATTCACAAGTCTTGGTTTCAACCAAACTTACCAATTTTAAAATGATTTTTTGAGAACCATTATAAAATTAAGTGAATGTTTATGCTATTTGATTCAAGTCTAAACTAATTGCGTAAATAGATGTTCCCAATACATCTTTAAGATGTTGAAATTTTTTATGCCCACTGGAATTAACGTTTAATAACCACGAGGTTGCACTTTGCAAGTCAGTCACATTTGGTGGTTTGTTTGGATATGTTAATACGGAGAATCAAACACGAAAACAGATACACGTGCAATGCAGGTGGTGCGTATAATGCAATACTGTATTAGAATAGGTGGGGTCTCTATATTTCTATCCGAGGGAAAAATTCTGATTGGTTGACGCTTCTGAATATCTAGAAAAATAGTCAATCCTCATATCTGAACAAAGAATTCACACGAAATTCTAGTAATTTCTGTTCTATTAAGTACGCGTAGTCAACTCGTCTGGCAAAGTTTGAAAAAATCAACACTAAAATATTTAACTAGCGCAAAATTAACGCCAACACCGTAATATTTTCAACAGTATATGGAATATTGCCATTGGTTTAATGTAAATCTAAAGAATGACGATGTTTAAACTTCCTTTTTTTTCTAACGAAGCCTGGTTTAATTTAACAGGTGATGTAAATTGTCAAAATATTAGGATTTGGTCCGCACAAAATCCTCATGTCATTCAAGAAACGGAATTGCATCATGTAAAAATAGAGACATTGGTTACAATGTCCAGGAGACGTATAATAGGACCGATATTCTTTGAGGAAACAATAACAGCCGCCAGATCAGGGTGAGTTTTTTATCTTGAGACAACGGAATATCTCTAAAACACTGCATCAATCAAAAAAAGATCTTAATAAGATTTGTTATAATGTAGGGGGCTCACTGAGTGGGAGGGGGGACAACTTTGAAATCTTAAATTGAAACCCCCATTTTGTATTGCAGATTCGGATTCTACGCCATCAAGTAATGTAGTTTTTATTTGAAACTTTTTTTTCGATTCGTAACAGATTGTGCTGTAATCGCAAAAAGCATGATTGTGAACGTCTAGAAAAAATACACAAAAAAGAGAAGCAAGCAAACACGATTTTGTGTTTTTTTATTTTAACATTAAATAACACTTCAAAAAGCCATTCAACAACGAAAAACTTTACTTTATCATACCCATTTCAGAAAATGTGCCCTTCCACTTCGATACATTTATTTATTCGCAATTGGAATGATTGCACACAACTCAGAAGTGTTTCCGGCGTAATCCTTGAACAAGCGTTGGTGATTCGCTCAATCATGTTTTCCCTCGTGGTTGGCACTTCTATATAAACTTCAGACTTTAAGTGGCCCCACAAAAAGAAGTCAGGGGAAGTAAGATCTGGCGATCTTGCAGGCCAAGACCCTGGACCACCTCTTCAGATCCACCGACGATTGTAAGCTCGATCTAATACTTCTCGTGCTATTCTTGAATAACAACCGTCATGTGGGAACCACATTGTTTGTCGTACGTCTTCAAGTAACACTGGAAGTTCGTTCTGCAAGATGTTTCGATATTTTTCACCATTTAAGTGTCCATCGATGAAATATGGACCAATAAGCTTATTGCCAATTATTCCACACCAAACGTTTACGTTCCAAGGATGTTGATGTTCAACTTGGCGTAACCGATGGGGATTTTCGTAAGTAAGTAATGCACGTTGTGCCGATTTACCGTACCGTGATTTGTGAATGTCGCCTCGTCGAAAAATAATACTCGAGCAAAAAAATTGGGATTATCTTGTATCCGTTGAAGCGCCCATTGACAAAATCGCAAATTTTGAAAATCATCGCCATGAAGTTCTTAATGCATGGAAACTCTAAATGGATGATATTTCCTACGCTTCAACATTTAGCAGATTGTGGACGGAGAAATTCCTGATCCACGAGCTATTTCTCGAGTACTAATGTGCGGATGATTAGCTACTGCAGCTAATACCGCGATTTCATTCTCCAGCAATTGTTTTTCGGCGATTACGTTTTCTTGGCTGTACAGTTCCTTCGCTAGAGAACTGTTGAACGACTCGATAAAAAGAAGCGCGCGATCGCATCTTGTCGGAAAAATGTTGTGAATAAAGATTAACAGCATCATCGATATTCCTACCACTTTCTCCATAGATGTAAATCATTTCAATTCTCTCTTGTAATGTTATAGCCTCCATTACTGTTCAAATATTCAACACTAACTAATTTGTATTGGATTAATAATTAATAACCTAAATGGAGATCGGACAATGTGTAAGTATTCACAGCTTATCAAGTACCGAATAAAGTACGGTTTTGTATCGTTGAATATCATTCCAATTGCGAATAAATAAATGTATCGAAGTGAAGGGGCACAGTTTCGAACACATGGCTTTTTGATATGTTAGTTTATGTTAAAATAAAAAAAAAACACAAAATCATGTTTGCTTGCTTCTCTTTTTTGTGTATTTTTTCTAGACGTTCACAATCATGTTTTTGCGATTACAGCGCAATTCGTTACGAATCGAAAAAAAAACGTTCAAACAAAAACTATTGTTAAGATAGTTTTCATGTTATTTAATTATTGTTTTGAGCTTAGTGGCGCCACCTGTTAGCGGGTGTAAACAAGGGTTGCAGATAGCGCCGCAACCGTATAACTCTTAAGTCATCTCATTATATATATGTATGTAGTTCAAGCAACATGTACACGTTATGGTGCTTAGAATAAACGAATATTTAAAATTAAAAAAGTGTCAAGGCGAAGAAATTCATTTTTCCCAAACATGGTCCTTCGAGCCGGATGGAGTGAAAACTAGTTGGTTCTCAACAAATTGCATTTTTACGCGAATCATTCGAAAAAGACGGACGTATACGCAGACCGCCAATTGATCAAGCTGACCACGTGGGGTTCATCCTTTCCCATCCGAGTAAGTTCTTACCTTTTATGCACCCTTATACGATAGCGACAATTCGTTTCTTTTGTTTATTGCTATTTGAATTCGTATTTTTTGTATTCGTATTCGTTTCGGTGTTTGCAACACACCATATTCGATTTGTGTCATAATGGCAGACATAGGCGAGCTAAAACGTAAGCGGGGTTCGATAAAAGCGCGGGTAACATTATTTCAAAAATACGTAAACGAGTTTAAACGGGATTTTGAAAGCGTGGATGATAAAAATGCGAAAATTCATGAACTAAAATTGCGGTTAGAAAAAGCAGAAGGTTTACTTGAGTTATACGAAAACGTACAATTACAAATAGAGATTGATCAAGACACCGAAAATACCGGCGATTCTCTATCAGATCGCGAATCATTCGAAAAAGAATTTTACAAAGCAATGGCCGATGCGAAATCGACATTGCAGACAGTGAACGGGCAAACGGGTAGATTGGTAGTTGCGCAATCAAACGCGGAAGGTTGGTGCGGTATAAAACTACCACAAATTTCATTACCCAATTTCGATGGGAATTATGAATTGTGGTTAGAGTATCGCGACACATTCGAGTCACTCATTCATAAAAACACCACGATCAGCGAAATCCAAAAGTTTCATTATCTGCGGGCATCTCTGAAGGGAACTGCATTACAAATTATTCAGTCATTAGAATTTACATCTAGTAACTACGAATTAGCATGGTCATTGCTACGCGAGCGCTTTGACAATAAACGGTTATTAATACACAGCCACGTTAAATATATAGTGCAATTAAATTCTATAGCAAAAGAATCAGCCACTGAGTTACGTAAACTTGTGGACAACTTAGCAAAACATCTGCGGGCGTTAGGAAACTTAAATCAACCTACCGATAAGTGGGATACACTGCTAATATATTTAATCACGGCTAAATTAGATAAAAAGACAGCGCGCGAATGGGAAGAATGTAAATATGCGGGAGAGGTACCAACCTTCTCAGAATTTACTTCTTTTTTGAAAAATAAGGCGGATCTGTTAGAAACCATCGAAATAAATCAAAATTCAAAGGCTATTGACAGTAAACGAACACATAACACGTTGGTAAGTACGAAAGTTAGTTGTCAGGCATGTCAGGAACATCATAAATTGTACCAGTGTAAGCAATTCGCAGATATGCCAATAAATAAGCGTATTGAGTTAGTAAAAAAATGTAAAATATGTTTAAATTGTTTGAGGGCGGGACACTTTGCAAAAGAATGCAATTTTGGCAATTGCAAAACTTGTAATGCAAAACACAATACGATGTTACATTTAGAAAGAGGCGAATCAGATCAGCAGTCGCGAGAGGCGGTTTCGCTGGCGACAAACGTGTTTAAGGTGTCGGAGGTCCTACTCGGTACAGCTTGTGCGTGGGCGTTAGATGCGAATGGCAAACAACGGAATTGCCGAATTGTGCTCGATTCGTGTTCGCAATCGAATTTTATCACTGAAAAACTAGCTAAAGAATTAAAATTAAAATGCGAGGATACAGATATAGCCGTAAAGGGTATAAATGCGGATACGTCCAATTTGCGGAAAAGAACTTCGGTTACGTTAAAATCTAAAACAAACAATTTCAGTTTAACCATGTCGTGTTTAGTGATACGGACAATATGCGATAAATTGCCAAACGCGTCAAGACAGGACTTGAACTTGAACATACCTGAAAACATAAAGTTAGCCGATCCTAAATTTTACCAAATTGATGACGTAGATGTTTTAATCGGTGCTGAATTCTTTTACAGTCTGTTATGTGTTGGTCAGGTATCGCTAGGTCAAGGTTTACCCCTATTACAAAAAACAAAATTTGGCTGGGTAGTTTCGGGCCCTGTGCCAAGCGGTATAACGAAATCAGACAGTATTTGTAATTTTACGCGAACAATCGATATACAAAATCAATTAGAAAAATTTTGGGAATTAGAAAATGTGCAATCGACAACACCATTAACGAAAGAAGAGATAGAATGCGAACGATATTTCGAAAACACGTTTAAGCGTAATGAAGACGGTCGCTTTATCGTTTCAATACCGTTCAAAAAATCATTAGAAAATTTAGGCGAATCACGCGAAACGGCATTCAAACGTTTTTTGCATTTAGAACGTAAACTAACGGTTAATACTGAATTAAAAGAAAAATACGCGACATTTATGCAAGAATATCTAGATTTGGGGCATATGTCTTGTATAGAAAATGAAGAGTGTAATGCTCCGGTATATTATATACCACATCATAGCGTTATAAAGGAAGATAGCTTAACGACAAAGTTGCGCGTGGTATTTGATGCCTCAGCCAAAACAAGCACTGGCTGTAGCTTGAATGATCTGCAAATGATTGGCCCTGTTTTGCAGGATGAGTTATTTTGTATTTTGCTCAGATTTCGGCAATCGCGATTCGTGGTATCCGCGGATATACAAAAAATGTACCGACAAATACTGATAACACCTGAAGAAACACGGCTGCAACGCATTCTTTGGAGAGCGAATCGGGACGAACCTGTCGAAGTCTACGAATTAAAAACGGTTACGTACGGAACAACTGCGGCATCCTATTTAGCGGTAAAGTGTTTACAAAGGGTAGCCGAGGAAAATGACGCGACATATCCGGAAGCGTCCAAACGAATCATAAAAGATTTTTACATGGACGACCTGTTGACCGGGTTTGATACAAAACGGGAAGCAGAAAGGGTATGTTCAGAGATCGCCGAAATTTTGAAAAAAGCGGGATTTGATCTTAGGAAGTGGGTTAGTAACGAAGCTACAATCTTAGGAAAATTTAAATCCGATGCTGATTCACTAGCAGTACTTAATGTCACCGGAAATGACACCAAGGGTACTTTGGGTTTACAATGGTGCTGCGAAACCGACGATCTGAGTTACAAATTCAAAAGCCAGGCGCGAAAATCTATAAGCAAACGTGTTATACTATCAGTGGTATCTCAGATTTTTGATCCGTTAGGATTGTTATGTCCTTTCACAGTAATTGCAAAAATATTATTACAAAAATTGTGGAAGTTAAATCTAACTTGGGACGAAGGGGTACCGCTAAATGTATACAATGAATGGTCGCATTGGACCAATGAATTGCAAGGGCTGTCCGAATTAAAAATAATGCGCCATGTAATCATTGCAGATTCGCAATGGGTTGAACTGCATGGATTTTCAGATGCTTCAGAGGGCGCGTACGGATGTTGTATTTACACACGAAGTTTAGGTAAAGATAACATGATCAAAACTCAGTTGTTATGTGCAAAATCGCGAGTGGCACCTACAAAAATTATATCGATTCCGAGGTTAGAACTTTCGGGAGCATTACTTTTAGCTCGATTAATGCGAAAGGTGTGCCAAGCGTTAAGCACAAAGGTAAGAAACATTGTTTACTGGAGCGATTCGACAATTGTCCAGGCGTGGATCAGACACGACCCTGGAAATCTGAAAACTTTCGTAGCAAATCGCGTATCCGAAATCAGTTCACTCACCAACCAAATAGCTGGCGGTACGTCCCAACGCAAGATAATCCCGCGGATTTGGTATCAAGGGGTGCATCTATACGCGATTTAATAAATTCAGATTTTTGGTGGGAAGGTCCAAATTGGTTAAAGCAAAACGAATCAAGTTGGCCAATATTAACAGTTCCGGGTGTAAACGATATACCGGAAAGAAAAGCTTCACAGACATTGGTTTTAACAAAACGCGAGCCAAATGAATTGTTCAAAATCTTTTCCTCATTTTCCAAATTGACAAGGGTGACGGCCTATTGTCTAAGATTCGTTAATAACGCGCGAAGTAGGGCATGCAAGAAATTCGGTCGGTTAACCACAGATGAATTAAATCAAGCACAGAACACGTTAGTGAAATTGGCGCAGTTGGAGTCGTTTTCGACTGAAATTGACATCATTAAGCGCGAAAAGGGTAATTTAAAGGGTCCTATTGCTAAATTAAACCCATTTTTGGACGAACATGGAATTTTGAGAGTAGGTGGTAGAATACACGCGTCTGTATTTAATTACAACAAAAAACACCCAATACTGTTACATGGAAAGCATATTCTTACTGTTCTTCTGATCGAAAGAGAACACATTCGGCTACTACATGCGGGTCCTCAACAAACGCTGTACTCCTTAAGAGAAACGTTTTGGCCCATTCGTGGACTAGTCGCAGTAAAAGAAATAGTTCGTAAATGCATGGTTTGCTTTAGAGCTGCACCGCCGAACACTTCGAATCCGTTAATGGGAAACTTGCCCAAACATCGGGTAAATATAAGCTTTCCCTTCCAAGTCTGTGGTGTAGATTTCGCGGGACCATTCGGGTTAAAGAGTAAACCTGGTCGCGGAGGAAGCATATCCAAGGCATATTTGTGCGTTTTCGTATGCTTTTGTACTAAAGCGGTTCATTTAGAACTAGTTTCTAGTTTAACCACGGAAGCATTTCTTGCTACGTTAAAGCGATTTATTGCTCGTCGGGGTAAACCGTCTGATATTTACTCCGACAATGGAACTAATTTTGTAGGCGCGGTAAGAGAAATGAAAGAAGTAAAGCGTTTTTTGTCAAGTAGCGAAGGCTTATTGAAAACCAACCTGCAAAATGAACAAATCGAATGGCACTTCATGCCGCCGCGCAGTCCTAATTTTGGTGGACTTTGGGAAGCCGGTGTGAAATCGGTTAAGGCTCATATTAAACGAATTGTTGGTAATCGTGTATTCACCTTTGAAGCCTTTGCCACCATCCTCTCCCAAATCGAAGCGTTTTAAATTCGAGACCCCTTTCCCCATTATCCGCCGATCCCACAGATTTTAACCCCTTAACGCCAGCACACTTCCTCATTGGAAGAAGTTTAACCAGTGTCCCCGAAAGAAACTACATAAACATCAAGGAAGCAAGATTGAGCACCTACGAAAGGTATCAACAGATCTACCAGCAATTTTGGGCTCAATGGTCGAAGAGCTATATTAGCGAACTTCAAACCCGCATCAAATGGACCGCGAATCAACAACAGGCAATCCAACCAGGATCAATGGTGTTATTGAAGGAGGAAAATCTACCCCCATTGAAATGGCCATTGGCGCGTATTGCCGACACCCATCCAGGAGCTGATGACGTCGTAAGAGTGGTTACGGTGCGATTGCCAAGTGGGAAGACAATGAAACGACCAGTGTCCAAAGTTTGTGTACTCCCTATATGTTAGGAAATATGAGCGAGGACGAATTTTTTAAAATTAATAGATTTCAACGCACTGTTAGCTGTTTGTTGAGTTGAAAGCCGAAGCCTTTCAAGGCGGGGGCTGTATGTTAAGATAGTTTTCATGTTATTTAATTATTGTTTTGAGCTTAGTGGCGCCACCTGTTAGCGGGTGTAAACAAGGGTTGCAGATAGCGCCGCAACCGTATAACTCTTAAGTCATCTCATTTATATATATGTATGTAGTTCAAGCAACATGTACACGTTATGGTGCTTAGAATAAACGAATATTTAAAATTAAAAAAGTGTCAAGGCGAAGAAATTCATTTTTCCCAAACAACTATATACTTGATGGTGTAGAATCCGAATCTGCAATACAAAATAGGGTTCCCATTTAAGATTTCAAAGTTGTCCTCCTCCCACTCTGGGGGGTGAGATGGGGGATCAGGTTCGGCACCATTCAGTGAACCCCCTACATTATAACAATCTTATTAAGATCTTTTTTTGACTTGATGCAATGTTTTAGAGATATTCCGTTATCTCAAGATAAAAAAAACTCACCCTGTAGACTTATATTGCATGAATTTGTGGAACAGTTATGATGATGAATTACAGCTATTTTCAAAATGACCATGCTACTGCTCATACAAAGAAGAGAAACAAGAGAGTATTGGAAGGAATTTTTTGATGACAGAGTTATTGGCTGTGAACATTGGCCACCTAGATCACCCGATCTTACACCGCTTGACTTTTTTTTATTTGGTCGTCTAAAAAATAAAATTTATCGGAACCGCTTACATAATTTGGATCAATTGAAAGAAGCAATAAGAAATGAAATAGAGAATATTACAAATTAGTAATTAATAAATGTTTCTGAAAACATGAAGAAGAGGATATAGATGCTTGCATAAATAATGGTGGTTCTCACTTTGAACACAGCACGTAAGCAGTGCAGGTAGCAGGTATGTTAAAGAAACATGTTCCCATTTTTTTTTAACTTATAGTATATTTTTGTTGTAGAGCGTATGGCTATGAAAAGCATCCATCCATTATTGTCCATTCAGTACCTCGTATAAATTATGTAGAATATCTGATATAGGTTAAGATATGATTGTATATATATTGTATTGATTTACAATATACAGGCTGATTTTCAATATATGCGACAAACTGTAAGCGCTGATTCCTGGGGTTATTTTGATCATAAAAGTTCATAAAAACATATGTCCAAAATCAATTAGTTCTAAAGTTGTACAATGTTTAATAGTAAGTTAACATAATTAATGTTTTTATTATAAATTAACAAAATGATTAGTAACACAAAATTAACTTATACTAACTGTTGAAAATGACCGCCCCCAACTGCAATACAAGCTTCTATCCTCCATCGTATTGACTGGCGAGTCCGTTCTAAAATACCAGGGGTATTTCGAATTGTTTCAAAAGCTGCGATAATACAATTTCTCAGTTCATCAACATTTTCAATGGGAGACGTATTATAACTATGATTTAAGGTGACCCCAGAGAAAGAAGTCCGAAGAATTTAAGTCTGGAAACGAGAAGGCCACGGTTGTGGACCTCCCCGTCCTATCCACCGATCTGGATACGTATTGTCCAAAAAGTCGCGAGCAACTAAACTAAAATGCACTGGAGCACCGTCATGCATAAAATACATTTGTAATCTTAACTGCAACGGAACTTTCTTCCAGCAGTATTGGTAGCTCCTCTTCAAGAAAATTGCGGTTATACCTCGCCATTTAACCGCATCGGTAAAAAATGTGGACCTAATCAAGTGATCTTCAACAATTCCGGCCCACACATTGACAGAGAATTGATGTTGATGACGGGCATTTACTAATTCGTGCGGATTTTCTTCGGCCATATGTGATATTATGAAAATTATATCGCGTGTTCTGGGGAAAGTAGCCTCGTCGGTTGAAGAATTTTGAGCCAAATAGTCAGGATTTTTGTGCGATTTTGTGTTGCATCCATGACAAAAAGCCACTCATTGCGCGAAAATCTGCGGCAAAAGTGCCTGCACCCGTTGAATGTAATATGGATACAACAGTTGATCATTCATATTTCTCAAACTGTGGCCTGACTAATGTTTAAAGCAAACGCAATTTTTCTAGCGCTTGTAGTAGGATGTTCCTCAATTTCATTTAGTACCATTTCTTCAACTTGTGGAGTTTCTCACTGTAGATGGGCCCCGTTATCAGTCGTTGCCGTTTTTTTTTAATTTTCCGTTTCACTAAGACGTTGGTGAAGACGAGCAAATATGAATGATGGCGGGATGATACGGTTCGGGTATCGTTCTTTCATAAAGACGTCTAGCAGCACCCAAATTTCCATTGCAAGACGTTAACGTAAATGCTATCACACATCTCAGCATTCGTGTAATTCATTTTAGAAAACAGAAACTGGCAGTAAACTGAATGAATACTCTGACAACTATTGACAAATATTGAAATGACAAATAAACATTTCCCTCTCAACCAATAGTTTTTGAAGAACCAACTTGATATTATATCGTGTTATTCATAGTGCATAATTTATTATTAAACATTCAAATACTTTAAAAACCAAACCGTTTGACATATACTCTATTAATTTATGATCAAAATACCGCAGAATCATCTCTTAAAGTTTGTCGCATATATTGAGACGC